>OY986436.1:164152435-164752435 GCA_963920525.1 Dichetophora obliterata
CTTGATTTGCTTAGCAAAAATCAAAACAAAGCAACAGCCAAACGCACACGATCAGTGTTGCCGTTTCAAAATTTTTGAGCGAAGTGAAATTTTAAAAAAAGTGAAGTGAATCGAAGTGAAATGAAATTTCTTCAAAAAGAAAGTGAAGCAAAGCAACAAATATTTAGATGGCAAAGTCAAAAATTGGTTTCAACGGTTAAAACACACATCTTTATTTTTAACAAAAAAGAAATAGAGTAAAACGAAATAACCCAACGGGCCGGCATGTCAGCAGCTTCCTGCAGGAGCAAAACGTCAGAACTGTATTTTGTTGTTGTGCAGCGAACAGTTCAAAAATTTGAAAACAAAAACAAACTGCTGATCCAAAATTTTCCAAGAGAGGCCTTTTCAAACGATTCAAAGAAAGCTAAATTGGAGTGCTTTTTTCAGTTTCCTCCAGGAGCAAAACGTCAGCACTTTATTTTGTTGTTGTGCCAGCGCACAATTCAAAAAGCTTGAAAAGAAAAATGAGCTTCTGACCCAAAGCTTTCCAAAAATAGCCTTTTAAAGCAATTCAAAATAAGCTAAATTGGAGTGCTTTTTTCCTATGACATACAATATTAACATATCAATGGTGTGTCATACGTTGGGTCAGCACTTTTTCGCTTTCAGCTGACTGTAAGCACTAAAAAAGGCCTTTGCTCCAACACATTTCATAAGCTTTATATAGCAAATTTTCAAGAGCATTTTAAAATTAGAAAACATATATCCACAATTTTTAGAAATTTGTTTCATTTCACTTTCCTACTCTTCTGTTTGATTTTCTTTAACCAAATTCGGGAAAAGTTGGATAATTGGAACCACACTACTACCCAGCAATGCCGGATCTAAAATTTCTACCTCTCTTAGAACAGGCCCGAGAAACAATTTCATATTTTGTGTCAATAAAGTAGCTGATATATGTCCGGTGCCCGTGTTGGTAAATGACCGACCTCTGCACCAAAAGAAGTGCTAGTTCTGGAACACCTTGAGCCAGTGTTGCCATATGGTCTGATATATCGGATTTGTTACGATTTCTAGACTTGAATCCGATGATCCGATATTTGGATAAAATTCTTTAAAATGTTACAATTTCAAGAAAAATAAATCCGATTTCCGATTTTGCATATACAGTACACACTGATTATATATACCAATTAATGGTGAACTTGTAAATAAAAGCAATGGTTTCAAACATAAAATAACCGAGAGTTTTGAGCAGCGGTTTTTTTCTATATTGAAACTTCATTTTCTAAACAAATGAGCCAAGTTAGACAGTATTTTTTAGGTATGGTCGAAAAATAACATGTCGAAGCCAAAAATACTGAAGAAAACCACATTTTTCAAAGCGAACAAAAAATGTATAGTATTAATTGTTTTAGTCTGGAAAATGATAATGAATTAATAAATAAATTTAATAAAGCAATTACATATGACTTTGAAAAAATAACTTTTTTTTCGAACAAAACCTTTTTAATACTGACGTCTGATTTTTCGGTGGCTGGCTAAAACAACAACTTTTTTCCGTTAATGTACTCAAAGCAAAAGTTTTATATTTATAAGATTAACATTAAAAAATTGACACTATGAAAAATTGCCCAATGAAAAATCGCTAAAAAAAAAATGAAAAATCGCATTAATCATTTATTTTAAGTTTTAAAGCTGTGTGCAAATTGATCTAAATGCGACATTAACTAAATTATGTTGATAAAACAGTGCTCCCTAATTTAGAAAATTAGTAATCATATTATTTTTGTTAGATTATTTCTGTTTAAACATTAGCTGCGTTCCTTTCTCCTTAATATAATCACGATAACAAATTTTCTCAAAGGAACGTCAAGAAAAATGACTCGTAGAGGGCACTACCGTTGCAGTCAAAACTAAATTCAAACAAGCAATCATGATACAATAACTATTAGGTGTCATGAGAACGTGTGTCGTTCAAAACTGTTGTGAACTGTTATGGTAGGGATACCTTAGTGAACGATGTTTTTCTCTGAATGTGTTTTACTCTTAACGTCAGAAAAGTTGTAAATTATTTTATTTAATTATAAATATTATGCAATTATATAAATAATTTAAGTGCAATTGTTGGCTCCACTGAATGCATCCAATGTGTGTGACACACGCAGTTTGTTTTGTTTTCTTTTGTTTTACATTCGATGGTCGCAGCTCGTGAGAAAATAGGTAGCTGTCATGGCTACCTAATAGTCATTGTATCAAACAAACAAATAATTTAAATGATAAACAAACTGAAATGACAGCTCATAAAATTATACAGGTGCGGCACCTGTGTTTCAAATTTTTTAAAGGCTATATCACAATTTTATATGGATAGCAAAAATAATCCTATTTGTTATAGGATTATTATTTTTGTTTTTGCTTTGCATGTAAATAATCTATATTATTTTGAAGCGAATGGAACGCAGCTAATAGTAACAGTTTAACATTTAAACAATTTTTTAAAATTGGGTAATTTTTCATGTTTTTTGGGTTATTATTTAATTTCTTTGAGACACTTCGCTGTCAACAGTACTTCTGGAAATTCTGCGAATGGAACGCAGCTAATAGTAACAGTTTAACATTTAAACAATTTTTTAAAATTGGGTAATTTTTCATGTTTTTTGGGTTATTATTTAATTTCTTTGAGACACTTCGCTGTCAACAGTACTTCTGGAAATAATTTTCTTTTTAATAGGCGGCCTTCGGGCGCTGCTTAAGGATTACAACCCTCAATAAGTCCAGCATCGGCTTCGCTGTCTACAGTACTTCTGGATATAATTATTTTTTTAATAGGCGATTTTTTGATTTTGAAACACTATTTTAAGATTGGGTCATTTTTAATTTTTTTGGGTGATTTTTCATTTAATTTTTTTTGGGTCATATTTCATTTAGGTGATTTTAATTTTCTTTAAAAAAGTTTTGGGTGATTTTTAATTTTTTTTTTTGGGCGATTTTTCATTTTATTTTTTAGCCATTTTTCATTTATGCGATTTTTCATTTTTTTTGGCGATTTTTCATTGAGCGATTTTTCTATATTTAAATTTTAATGATGATAATGTGTAACAAATTTATTTCATTTGGTTTTTAAAATTTTAAAATGCGATCGAAAATTTCTTCGGAGTTGTTTTTCAGAGTTTTACAAATCCGACAAGAATCCGACGATCTGAGTGCAAAAGTTACGATAAAAACATTTTTTTCATGGCAACACTGCCTTGAGCAGTCACAATGTACGAACGAAGACCGAATCGGGCATTCGTCAGTTTATTGTGTCGAAATATAGTCGCTCGTTTTTGAACACTTTATTGACAAATACACAATTACTACAGTACTATTTCAGGTGATTTCGAGGTACTAGTCGGGTATGTTTCGGGTACATTATAGTTAAGTCTCAGGCCAGTTTCGATACGTATCAGCTACTTTATTGACACAATATATGAATTCCCTTCTCGGGTCCTGTTCGCTGAGGCTCGTTTGCATTCAGCTTTACATCAATGTGCAATTAATTTTTTTTTCATAAACTTCGCAGTTTTTCGTTACTACTCGCAGCTTTTGAAAATAAAATTCAGTCCGATACTCGGGACTTTTGTGCCTGAGTAGTTCGGTACGGACAGAAATTGTTTCTCGGGAGGATCTTCGATTTGATTTTCTTAAGTATGTGTTTAGATAACACTATAAACAAATTAAGGAAGTGTTTTAAACAAAGGCCTAACTTGTACTCGGAAAAGCAGAAACATGTTCATCAATAGCAATCGTTTCAATTTCAGTGGAATCCACAGACTGCTTGCATGATTCAAGAGAAAGTTTCTTGGCGCGTGTTTATACATTTTGATACATTTTACATAAATTTAAATTATCTTGCCATGAATTCCACCCAGCTTTTTTTGTAACGCGCCTTTTACAAGTGAAGCTTTTTTTAGAAATGAAAAACAAATGCTGCCAGATTTGACAGTCTGTTATTTCTAAAAAGAAATTGCACTTCGGACCAAATGTAAGTGTTCATGTCAAAGAGGAAGTGTTGAAGTGTGAGCCTCGAAAAAGAAGTGAAACACTTCAATCGAAGTGAACACGGCAACACTGCACACGATAGAAAGCCACATGAAAAAGCTTATAGTGTACATGTGTCGACGTCGCTCAAGCAGCATCCCAGCGGTCAGAAATTTCAATGCCTGATGAAATCTGGTGTGAAATAAGATCTATTTTGCTTTGAAAATTCAGGAATGATATCATTACTGATATAAGAATAAGCATTTCCATTCAAGCTTTCTTAAAATTTCCCTGAAATTGTCCAATATGTGAAGGTGTTGTTTTGTTTCAATCTCAGACCGGAAGATGCCCCTGAATTTAGAAGCGAAGGTGTAATGCTGTCAAACGTTTATGAGTGCTTTCAGTTAGCTCGAAATTGAATTTGCTTCGTATTCGCACCTGAGCTACGGTTGAGATTAGAAGCGAAGTCGTTATGCCAACAAATAACTTTGGGAAATTTAAATAAAAATCTAACAATGCGAAGTAGTCGACGCGTAATTTTTCATTCTGAAAAATAAAAAAACGGAGAACGTTGGAAAAATGATATACAATGTTTTAATGAAAAATATTTTAATGCAAAAAATATTGTATATATATTATATTAAATTACATTATATATATACAATAATATGTTTTATTATATTATATTATGATATATTATATATATTACTTGCTTTTTCTTTAATATTAACTCCAGAGTATTCAATACATGATAGAAGGCCTGATATTTTAGTGTTCCCTGAGGCCTGAATTTCCGGAGGAATATTCTTGGGGATATTCAGGCCTGAGTGTACGCTATACGATAGTAGGTGTTACGTAAGTATAATATCTTAATAAAAAAGGAAATTAAGTGGTGTGTTAAATACTCAGGCCTTACTATTACCCCTCAGGCTTGAGAGAATGCATTGTTTCAGGACTACTTCAACCGCTGGGATTTTGTTTCCAAACACGTGTGTTTGGGAATGGAAAATTGCTGCTTGAGCGACGTCAATTTTTTTGTTTTGTAAAAAAGCAAAATTACCAACAAAGTTTTACTAAACATAAGTTTTGGAGACTTTTTGTTATTTTTTTTTGCCAATGTGTCAAAATCATTGATTATTGTTTTGCTTAGCTTACGACAGCCGAACTGCATTGGACGTGCAAGATCGCTTGCTCTCTCAAATTCTTCATTGGCTTTTGTAATTCTTTTGGTTTCTTCTTTTAAGTTTATTGCAATAGTAAAAATTATAAAAACTGCCGTTGTACTTCGATATAAATTTCTATTTTTTAAATAAATTTTTTTTCTTTATCTTAACAAAATATTTGAATTACTTATTGGTTTAATATACATAGACTGATTAATAATGCATACTAAATACATACTTGCCACAAATATTGAATTAAATACTACTTTTTTTTTTTTTTTTTGGAGCCACGCTTTTATAAAATTTAATTAAGTATTTCATTTAAAATATTTTTTGTTTTTTCTCTTTAACATTTATATTCTTTTTTTATATTCGAAGATTATTGATAAATAACTCAAGCACCATGTTGCTTGTCTTGTTGCTGTATTTTACTTAAGATAATAAAATTATGTTCAAAGATGAATAAATAAATTTTGAACTTTCCTTGTTAGTAATGCAAACTAACAGATAAGATGCAACTTCACAGAGTTAGATTAACTGTAATTTTTGTAATTGATCAGATTTCTCCAGTTCATTTGCTTATAACTTTTTCTTTTGATATATTGTTATTTTTTTGTTGTTTCTAGATATTGTTTCAAAGGGTAATAGGACTCTGAAATAAAAATTTTGGACTATAAGCATTCGTCGGAACTACTTAGCTAAAGAACATCCCTACATATACCACTGTATTGCTAGCTTTATTGGTTGAGGATTACCAATTGTAAATCTTTTTCGAAATCGAAAAAGAAAAAGAAATTTAATTTTATTTCATTACAATGTGTGGAATATATGGGCATTTTCAACACGATTTTCACGAAGAACTATTAAAAAAAACACTGAAAAAGTCTAATTTTTAAAAATGTTTTTTGATATTTGCATAGTAATTAAGTAGCACTTTTTAAACCTTCATTAAATGACTTTTTCTCCCTGTGTATAAAAAATCCTTGTGTTATTATATGTAATTAATGTGGTTTGAAGAATGTATAAACAAAATTTGGATGCTATGCAATGTATAGGAACGAAGTAACGCAACATTGCATATATTCAATTTCATGCAGGAAAGCAATAAAAATTACTGTATCCTCTTCGGGTAAAATGGTCATATATGTGGACAAAAGTTGTTGTATTTTTATTTCTTTCAAATATTGGCGCAATGGATTGAGAAATACTCTCCCTCATAAGCTTTCTTTTAATTTCTCAAATAAGACGCGTAAGAAGGCTCCTTTGTATGGTAAGTAAAAAAGTGCTGATAAATAATAAATTTATTGTAAAAAAGTAAAATATATCCACATATCTGCACATTTAAAAACTATTACTTCCAAAAAATTTTTTAATGCAAAATGCAAATATGTTTCGTAATAGGGCTCCTATGTCTGGTAAGTAAAAAAATGTTAATACACAAAGAATGTTAATACACAAGAGCACATTTAAAAACTATTACTTCCAACAAAAAATTTTTAATATTTTTTTTTTGCAGAAATGTCTTAACTAGACCCTATTTAGTAAGAATAGCACATAAAAAAAATATTTTTTCATTCTCTTTTTTGGTGCGGGATTGAAGAGGGTATGATGGTTTAAATATTACTTTTTATTTTACAAGTTTGATATGAAATTATAAGCTTTTAATAAGTCAAACTAAGAGATTATTTTAAATATTTAATGTATTCAATAAAAATAAAGAATTTAAATCCACCTTCATTTTAAGACACGACTAAGACAATTTTAAACATAGGATAGTAAAAAAATATTTTAAATATCACACTGATCTGTAAGGATTTTTGTTTCGAAATATAAATCTCATTGCAATTTATTAGATACATAAAACATTATTCCTTATGATATCGTTTAAAGCAATATCTTACTTGATTAAAACATAGTCTATTCTGACATTTTGACATGAGTGTATCCATTGCACCCTGGTAATTGGCAAGTAAAACTTTTGTTGTCCCATTGGGACAAAATCTCTTCAAGGTTTTTTGATAATTCGGAAGGTGTTCCGCGTTTTGTGGATAATTTTCTTACTTTACAAAGACTTTTTGCCACTTGCAAACAATAATTAGCTAATTTTCTATTTCCATGATTACCGCTTTGTTGTTCCGCATGCTTGTACAATAGCCATGCATTTACTAATGAAATGAAAAAAATCTCATACACAACTTTTTTAGCGTATTTTTATCTTGAAGCATCCAATAAATTAGTCTAACAAATCGACTCCCCCATTAATTTGTCGTATTGCGAATCAATATTCGGACACTCAATGGATATGTTTTTACAAAATTTGTTGTCAAGTAGTTTTTAGTTCTGAAATATCCCTATAAGAACAGACTAACTTGTTTTTTTAAAAGAAGTAATTGAAAAATAATTTAAAAACATGTAGATGATGAACTACTTTGAATTATATTGAGGCGGCACCCACTACAATTTTGAAATATTTTTATTGCACTATATTTTAAGTATTAGAAAAAGTAATTTTAAAGCATATAGTTGATAAAGTACTTTGAATTATATCAATGCGGCATATACTCTGATTTTGAAAAAAAATTTATTGCAAATTTTCATTTTCATCACCTTACAACTTAATTTATATATTAGCATGGTATTTTATCAAATAGTTTTAGCTTTAGACTTTAATTAATATTTTGTTGTAAAATATCTCTTTTTTTATTTACGACATTGAACTGCAAGCCAGACGTGGTGAACCCATTTGTGTACACATGCGTATCCACTGATAGACGGCCTCAAAACCTTGTGACACAGAATGCGACAGTACGGAAGTAAGTTTTTGAAGATTTTAAAATTAAAACCTGGTAGTTTTGCAACGAGTTGCCGGATGGCATCAGTAGCAAGCGATATTTACAATTTGGACTTTGTACGAAAATTGATGAATCGCTTAGGCAGCAAACACCTCTCCAACGATTTAGTAATTTTAGCCTTAACCAATGCACATTGGAACAAATAATCACTTTTTGGCCGAAATGCTTAAAATAAAGTAGTAAAAATTACTATTTTTTCTTCTCTGTTGCAAAGAATATACTCAAATTAAAGCAAAAACACATTTTGTTTTGATATTTTCTTGTGTACCGTTAGTTGGTGCAACGCTTTACTTTGGACTTTGGTTTTGTTTATATTTAAATTCGTGAATGCTAGTCAAGTGCCTGCAAGTTAAAAGTGAATATTTTCATATTTCTAAAATTTCTAAAAAAAAATAAAAATATGTTTAATAATTGTGATAGTAAGTACATAAACTGTGAAAAAATTTATAAAAAAAAATTCATATTTTTGTGTTAAAAATTATATTTTCTTAACTAACCTTAAAACTAAAATATATGCAAATTAATAAATCGTAACGTAGAACTTCCAAAGCAAACCGAAGTGGGCTTTTAAATTTATATTACTACATTTTGGAACAACTCTACATTCAGTCATGTTAACTTCTTTGACCCGCTTTTTCCTGTTTTTAAGTTATTGTTGTTTTTGTGCAGGTTCATACCACTTAAAAAACAGCGAATTGTTTGCTGTGTGGCACGAAAAAGTTCGCTTATCGGAAAAGCATAGACAGGCATGAAATTTTGGATTCTTTCGAAAAGGATATTGAGAGAAGATCTTGTTTGCTTTCCAAGAATATTTTTCTGAGATGGGCAAGAGTAAATAGAACTGTTGAGCGATTTGGAGAAAAGTAAACTGGTTGGCTAGAGGAGGAAGCCCTCATAACAATGTGTAAAGATGTGATCAAATCTGCAGCAGGACGTAAACCTCTACCACTTGCTGATAAATCAGATCGATCAAAAAGAAAATCTGCTGCAGAGTTATGTAAAGTTAACAATAATGAAACTGATTTAATGGTGATGGCAGCAAGTCAGTCAGCTCGAAAGATGTAATGATTTGGCGGCAGTTCTAACCAAAAGTATCAGCAGCCCAGGTAGTGATTCGAAAATAAGAAAAGTATTGGAAGTTGAAGAAAAGGAACCTATACCATGTTCCCCTTCTGAGGCATTGGCATTTACTCTGGACAACAATTTACCAAAGAACAGTATTTGAATATACGAAGTGAGTGCAAGAAAAGAAATTGTAATATTTTCCCTCATTATAATAATCTTGTACAAATTAAAAAACAAGTCGACCCGAAGGCATAACTGTGTCGGATAAAATCGCAAAAGTATCTTTGGAAAAGCTACTTAATCATACAGCCGCAAGAATAGTAGAACTACAATACGACGTTATATCTACTCTGGATAAGGAATATATAATGGCAACATTTATCATGAGTTATGGGTTCGACAGTTCTACTGGTCAAGCTAACTTCAAGCAAAATTTTTCAGAACTTCCAAAATTCATCTGGCTCAAAAGATTCTGATTCATCTCTTTTTGTAACGACAGTTTTACCGTTACGTTTGATTTCATCTTGTGGTAAGGTCCTTTGGAACAATCGCACGCCACAATCTGTTAGGTTCTGCCGTCTATTAAAACTTGGATTTTGATAAAGAAACAAAAGAAACCATACTAAAAGAAGACGATGATTTGAAGCAGCAAATAATTATGTTAAAGTGTTTCGTTGTAAAACTGAACGAAAGTAAGAGTATTGAAATTAAATTCCAAATGTTCTTAACTGTAATTGATGGAAAAGTGTTAAACGCTTTTTCAAACACCAAATCTACCCAATCTTGTCCTATGTGTGGATCTACTCCAAAAGATTTCATGTGTGTTAAAGACTTTAACTCCATTCGATTTCAGCCAAATGAAAATAGTTTAAAATTTGGAGTAAGTCCACTACACTGCTGGATACGATTTTTTGAGTTTATTGTCCACGCAAGTAACAATATTGGTGTCAAAAAGTGGCAGATCACAGATAAAAATGATCAGAAGAGAGTATTAGAAAGAAAAACTATGATACAAACACATTTTTTTGGCAAAATCTTAGTCTTCATGTGGATAAACCAAAATTTGGCGGTTCTGGAAGCAGCAACGACGGTAATACTGCTCGGCGTGTATTTGAGAAACACAAAGACACATTCTTTCTTTGCTTCAAAACTGCTATTATTATTATAATAAAAAAATATCCCTGGGTGCCAATGACAGCTACTGTGCATACCATTCTTATCCACTATAGGCAAATAATGGAAAATACAGTGCTGCCAGTCGGCTTTTTTGGTGAAGATGCAGCTGAATCACGAAATAAAATTTACAAGTCTGATAGACTTCATCATTCTCAAAGAAAAAGTCTTATTAATAACTTAACAAATGTTTTTAATAAGGCAATGGATAGTTCTGGTCCCGTGATCCCGAAGCCTTTCTTTTTATAAACGAATTCAGCAATGCAATCGATTGAAATTTCCACCAGAACTAATATCTTTATTATGTTGTGAGAGTGCCACTAAAAAAGCTGCAACAACATCTAATGAGGCTTTTCTTATGAGTAAAGAAATTGATACAGATGGATCACCTTCTGAAGAGGATGATTTTTATGAAATAGAGGGCGATTTTCGAAATGTTCTGGATAGAATTGAATTAGATTCAAAAGAAGAAACATAAGGAATATTGTTATGAAATTGTTATTTCTTTCTGCATTAAGTTATTTTCAACATCTCATAACTATTTTAAATTTGAAAAACCAATATAAAATTGTGTACACATTTTTAAAATAAATTTTTTACTTTAGAATCATAATTGCCGACATCACAAACCCGTAAGTACCAAAGCTTAATTGGAGTGATATTTAATAATTTTGCGCTTTAATACCATATTGTATCCGCCATTTGGAGTCTTAAAATTTGACCTCCATATTCGTGTCGAGCTACCCAAAAACCTCTAAGTAAAGTTAAATTTCAGTTAAATTGGAGGTATATTAAAGAATTTTGCACTTACATGGTCGCCATATTGGATCCGCCATTTTGAATCTTAAAATTGTACCTCCAGATTCGTGATTGGCTTCCCAAAAACCCCTAAGAACCAAATCTAAGCTAAATTGGAGGTATATTGGAGAATTTTACACCTACATGGATGCCATATTGGATCCGCCAATAAGAATTTTTAAATTTGAACTCCAGATTCATGATTAGCGACCCAAAAACCTATAGGTTCCAAATTTCATGTAGATACGAAGTCGTCTTCTAATTTCGAACACTTTTTCCTGCCATTTGTACCAATGTGCAATGTAGCGTCGTGTCTGCTCCACCACTTTATTGGAATTGACATTTGTTAGTAGCCCTGAGCAAAAGCGCTCTAATTTTGAGGAATCGGTGAATCCATCGACCGTGATTGATTGTTGCGAAGCGTGAAAAATCTGGACGACACGTGTGTTTCGCTCATTATATGAAATGGAACCCCAAAAATATGGCTCGTTACACATGGCGGTAGCAGCATCTACAGGAGATGTTAAACGCGACAGATTCTTGTTGTCATTCTGATCCGTATATCGCCAACTTCGCTCATGTAGCCAGACTGAGGCGTGTCCGTGTTTGGTATACTGCTTCCGAAGCTCAAAAAACTTGACTGTGAGTCCATAGTGCAGAGTGCACCACTAACAGTGCCTCCGCCGCCACTGGCAGTGCCCTGTGAGGCAACGGCGACACCAGTGTTTCTGTTGTTTTGAGCACTGCGCAGTCGTAGGCACTTCCATGTATTGTGGTAGCCTTTTCTTAAAGTGATGTGGATTAATGCAAATTTCTTCCTTCTTTAAATGAAAAGCAAAATCAAAATTTATCAGCGCAGAGTTCCTCCGGCTTCTCGGTCACTCTTTAGAAGAAGGAACTTACCACCTATTGGAAGCAGAAAAAGTTCAGTGAAGAAAGGAATGATGAAATTCTATTAACCATTGCAGCGTACTGCTTGTAGTTAATGAAGGTTTATTAAATAAGGTTTTTTTTACGAATTGAGTACATTTTTTGGCGCAACCTCATCTTATGTAAATAAATAAATTTTGACATTTGTAGGGTTTTGTGATGCTTTAAATAAACGCATTTTCAGGGTTTCGCTGTGTACTTTTTATACCACGTTTCCATGGCGAGTTGCTATGCATTCAAATATTCATTCATTCGAATTAAAAAACCTCTAAATTGCTATTAAGTGGTTTACTCAACGAGTTGAGTAAGTGATCAGTATCAGTTTTTCAGTAGTAATCAGTATTCAATCATCAATAAAGTTTTTTCAACTTTCAAAATTTCTAATTTAAAGGTCAACACGTTAAGTAAGAATATCAGAAAATTATAATGTTCATTTAAACACAAATCAATCAGTGTTGTACAACGTACAGCGTGGCGACGAATAACTGTTACCGTTTTTCAAAGCGCTGCTGTACTAATTGCAGCAAGTCTAGTCACTTGTTATTGTTTTGCTTTATTTGTTGTATCAATACCGTTTTTATTGCACTGGAAAGTAAACGTATTCATTCAGTGCGAAAACTCTTAGAAGCATGGACGCTAAACGAGAACTTGTAGTTAAACTTCATTTGAAGGGTGCAAAGCCTAGTGAGATTGTTAAATCATTAAAAAATCTTAAAGTCAACAAAATGTTTGTGTCTCGTACTATCGCGCGATTTAAGAAAACTGGAAGCTTTAAAATCGCGAAAAAGACCGGTTGCAAAAGTACCGTTAGAACTCCAGAAATGGTGAAGAAAGTGCGTGAACGAATTCGTCGAAATTGTGCTGTTTCAGCAAGAAAGATCGCCAGAGACATGGGTGTGTGTCATAAAACTATACAAAACGTTATTAAAAAAAATTTGAAGCTAAATGCTTTTAAAAAAAAACGAATTCACGGTCTTACAGAGAGTCAAAAAAAAATGAGAGTAAAAAGAAGTGATCAGCTCCTCCGGCGACACGCAACATGCGAAATAATTTTTTCAGATGAAAAATTATTCTTGTTACAAGACAGTCATAACGCTCAAAATGATCGCGTGTATGCAGCAAGTATGGCTGATATTCCTACTTATAAAAAAGCTGTCGAACGGTATCAAAACGTATCATCCGTTATGGTATGGGGGGCAATTTCAGAAAAAGGCAAGCTTCCGCTACTTTTTATTGAAAAAGGCGTCAAAATTAACGCAAAATACTATTTGGAAGAGGTTTTAAAAAAGCATATGTTGCCACACGCCAAGCAGCTATTTGGTAATGAAAAATTTTGCTTCCAACAAGATTCCGCTCCAGCTCACAAGGCTAAAATTGTTCAAAGCTGGTGTAAAAACGAAATTCCGTGTTTTATTTCGGCAGAAGAATGGCCGTCCTCTTCCCCGGATCTGAATCCACTGGATTTCTGTATATGGGGCTTTATGTTGGACAAAATGAAGAATATAAAACACCTGAAGATAGACCAATTTAAGCGACGCCTTCAGAAGATATGGAACGACATACCCGACGAAGTCGTGCGTGCCGCCTGCTCTTCTTTCCCAAAGCGTTTGCGGCTGGCAAAGAAAAATAAGGGTGAAAGATTTGAAATTAATAATTAAAAACTAAATAAAATATGTGCTGAAATAAAAATAATTTGTTTTTTTCAAAAAATTACTAACGGTTTTTTTTATTTCTAACAAAACTTTAGTAACAGTTATTCGTCGCCACGCTGTACTTTTTCAGCTAAAATTTTTGAGCTCACGATTCATTTAATCAGTTGTAAGTAGGTAAGTAAATTTATTGAAACTTCAAAACTTTTACCAGTTTAGTACATATACGAGGTTGTTACAATAAGAGTAAATTCATATAATTTTTGGCATTTATTCTATTATTATAAGGAATACTAATTGAGAAAAGTAGAAGGTATGAGTATGAATGACAAATCGTCGCCTGTATGTAGAATGTGTAATTTGTGGATTTTTAGGTTTTGATGCAGTTTTATTAATTTAGATATTATTTTTGTAATTATTTTTTTTTATCTCGTTTAGTTTTTGAGATATTTAGTTTGCATTTTGTATGTAACATTATTTTATCGTTTGCGTATGTATTTTGTCGTATGTGCTGACAGAAGAGCACATACGAAAATTTTCCATACATTTTCATTTTTATACTTAGTCATTAAACATTGGTCGGATGTGTCTTAAAAATTCATACACACGACATTTGCATAATGATAAGTTGTAAACACTTGTCGAATGCGTGAACAGCTTTATTGCTGAAACACTTGAAATTTTCAGTCGGTTGGTTGTCGTTGTGAAAGCAGGAACTGCCTAGCGGATAAAAATCAAAAAAATATATGTCTCGAAATCCTGCAAATTTAATATCAATCGACAGGAAATATTTTGTCTATTAATAATCCAAAATATTGGAGCAATAAAATGCGTTTTGGTTGAGGTGCAACGCTTTGAAGTTGCGTATTTTTTTAAGAAATTCTAATTTTGGACGTAGATCTTTGAGGTGATTTATACAAATAATTGCCAAAAATCCAGTTTTCAATAAAAGCCAATGTTAAAAAGTCTAATAATTTTAAGAAGTCTATGTTTTAATGAAAAGTAATTTGTTTTATTAAAAATTAAAAACAAAATATTTTTAAGTGGTTTGAAAATTTGATATATTTGAATGAGAAATAATGGAAAATTATATTTTGATTTTAAAATAAATATATTGTACAATAGGGAACTGAAAATAACTTTTCCTACTTTGTCCTACACATACATATAAATTTTTTTGTTTGAAAAAAATGCTCAAAATTAAAAATGTACATACAAAATCAAGTAAAAAATTAATATAGATCATAGGGAGATACCCCTAGGGTCTTACCAATTTCGACGATTTTCAGTATACATCTTTTACTCTATTTCGCCATAATTTTGACGAATTTTTGTTATGATCGGTCAGCCTTTGTATGTACCTTTGTATGTAAAATTAATATAGGTCCAAAGGAGGTACCCGTAGGGTGTAACTGAATGGGTTTTTTTGTTGAAATTTACTACAATAGTTGTAGGCAACAGGTTAGCTACCATAACTGTAGTAAGCTTGCGCACCCTTATTTAACTCAACATGTTGTTTGTTAATTGATATGTAGTCAAATTCAACAAATAGTGTTTATTTTTTATAAAAATATATAGTAATATTAAAACAATAATATTGATTTTGTAGCAAAATTAAACATCAATTATTTATGTTACTATAATAAATGTAGTACTATTTTAAAATTACTACTCTTATGTTAGTAAATATATAATAAAACATATTTTAATATATCTAATAACTTAATAGTTTTGACGGTAGTGCAGAGATATATATTATTTTGATTTTTTTTTTAATTATAATTCTCAAATAAATTGGTACTTGAATTGCCAAAACGCAGAACAGACGCTTGCATACATAATTTCTTCTCAATGAGTATCCTGAAGAGGTATACAAATTAAACCCAGGCATTGTTTGTTTATTTTAAAGGTCTTTATTTATTTATCAACACATTGTTTTCATTTAACTGTTAACAACTTAACACTTAACAAACTTTTACCGAAAAACGTATTCTTACTGAACTTTTTTAATCAAATCCAAATAATTTTTAAAGAGTGATCTTTACTCACTGACAAGTCGGCTCGAATGAGCATGTGTTGAAAATATCTGCTCAATTTTAATTTAATTTATGTAGTAATATAAAACTTTGCAATTGATATTGCAGCAAAGTTCAACATTTGTTGTTTTTTTTTTTGCTAAGAATTGTGTTTGATGGTAAAAACTCAAAGATCAATGTAAAATTAGAAGTAAAATTACAGATTAGTTGGAATTTCAACAAAAAATTAGTATGATATTGACAGTAAGATCGCAAATATTATTTAGAATGCATCTACAACTCCATTTGACTAACCTTTTGACGAATTTTTGTTAAGTAGACTTGTAAGACTTGTAACGCATTTTTACTTCTTTCTGAGAATTGAAAACTGAGAAATAACAGTGAGCTAGATTTAATTTCACCAACATAAAAATGAACAAGAAAATCAAATTCATCAGCAAATAACGTAGGTATCTTTATGTCAACAGAATTTTTATTTTTCAGAATAAAATGCTGAAATTTTTACAGTACAAACTACTAACAATTAATTTTAGTTACAAAAAGTATTTGTAACCATATAAAAGCTAAGCAGGCTTTACTAAACACAGGATCGCTTACGACACGCTCACTTATTGCCATCCACAGTAAAACTTTTCCCGGGTACTTTGTTTTCGACTTAAATTTATTTGGCTTTATCGGGAATTTCCATACCTGCAAGCTTGAAATAATACCGCGGGGTCCATTACTTTCCTTCAACCGTAAAATAGGTCTAGTCATCCATGATGCAAATCTTCCTCGATTTTGTAGCAAAAAGAGCTCGGCAAAGCAGCCGGAATCGATCAACGATGGCTGTATCTTGCTTTTCTGTGACAGCTGGAGCAGTTTTTTCGTCAAGGTTCATATCTTTTAAGTATTTTTTTCATCGTTTTTTTATAAATTTTTTAGTTTTTCCTACTTCCCTGTACGATTTTGCAGTATGACACGCAGTTTCAGCCTTTAATTTGGCACGTGTCTTAAAATCCTGCAAAGCATATGTTTTCCTACTACCAGACTGCCTGCCTTTCACTGGATTTTTCACTTCTATAAGCTGCAATGGTCTTGTAAATAAATGTTTTTGTAAAACTTAACTCGCTGATGTGATTTAAAATTTTACTTTTATTTTTGGTTGGATAATTTTCGCAGTATTTATAATTCAACTTTCGACGGTCAAACTCGTTTAAAGACGTTTTCATACTGAATTTATTTCAGTAGTCAACTGATATACCATTGCCATGTCAACTAATAGAGTACCGTAAATTATTGCCTACTTTATTTTGATCCTACTCTTCACACATGTGAAAATATTTGCATATTAAATTTGTTCATATTTCATTCCCCATACGTTATATCAATCAAAGAATTATGATACAAAATAAGTCACAATCAATGATTTGAAAATCTAAATAATCAAATATCAGCGAATATAAAATAAATATTTTTCACCAGCAACCTTTCAAGCTTTGTCCTGTATAATTCGGAACGATAAATTAAGCAATCAATCTTAATTATCAAATATTAGCGAATTTTCAAAACTGTGTACTTTTAGTAAGGTTTTGGTGAAAAAAGTACGTTTTATTTATCGTGCCGAAATATAAAGGACAGTTAAATCAGCTAAGGTAAGTAAAATATTTCATATTCGCTGATATATGATTATTATAAAATAAGATAAGATAAATACAAAAATGGCGCTGAAGTTAGTCTGCTTAAAAAAGGTAAAAATATGGCCATACAATGGGTGGAATGCATAAAAAGTGAGCATTTTCTCCGACTCGATGTTTCTAGTAAAAAACTCATCAGCTCTCTTGATTTAACTTTAAAAATCGAGTAGGGGCAAATCACTTCTTATGCATTCCACCTCATAGCTCGGCTCCAGATCGTCTAAAAATAAAAAAACAAATGCATTCGAAAAAAGACCCTTGAATGCACATCATTTACCAAAATGGAATATAATATGGAATACTATAAAAATGATAAATCGTGGGAAAAAAGTTAAAAAATTAACGTTATTTTTGACCATATTGTTGCGTGTTAAAACTAGATCAATTTTCCAAAGGAGCTTATTTTGTTAAAGGATGTGTAGAATTACAATACAAATAGATTAAAAAAAAATTAAAATTGGGCGATTAGTTTGTTTGCGTTTAAAATTACTCTGGTTAGTTAAAGTAACTCCGGCGCACCGGGTTTTAAGCGCTATAAAATCTGTATTATTAACGGAATTGATTTTAATTTTTTTACATATTCTTGATTATATTCTTGATCATATTCTTAGTTGCACAACAAAAACCAATTAAAAAATTCATTCGATTTTCTAAAAATTATTTGCCTACAATCTCCTCTAGCATGCAATAAAAACGCTGTAGGATTTTTAATTGTTGGCACTTGTCGATTTCATTAATACTTAAATTTAAAAATGAAAATTCGTTGTCTTGCAGAAGCTTAGTTAAACTTCAATAACAAACAATACAAATACAATAACAAAGCAAAAATAAGCAGTGGTGCAAGCGACAGGCATATCAGAAGATTAATTTAAAAAAAAAATTGAAAATGATAATTTACTTGAGAACGAAGATTTCAATGAAAATGTAACGAATTCTAAAGGGGATGAAAACATAACTTTTCGAGTTGAGCCAGAAGATGAAAATATGTGGGTCGAGGAGAATGAAGAAGTATATTCTGTCTCAAATTGTAGGAAAATATCGCGAAAATGTTTAGAGGAGTTGTTAGTTATTTTAAACAAAGAAAATTTAGATCTGCCACTAAGTGCAACCGGGCTCATAGGTAGACCACAAAGTAGAATAATTACACGAGTATATCCTGGCAGCTATATTCATTTAGTAATATTTAACCAAATAAGCAACATTTCAATTTAGTTAGATTTCTTTAATTGGCATGAAGTCCTTGTTGACATAAACAGTGACGGTTTGCCACTATTTAAAAGCTCAAAGATACAGTTGTGGTCAATTTTATTAAAAATTGTGAATGCGGATTCTATTTCTGTTTTTGCTCTCGGAATATTCGTAGGAAAAAAAAAGCCTCACGATATCAAAGATTTCCTTTCTGATTTGATACCTGAAGTGAAAAATTTAATGGCAACCGGTATATCCATTAAAAATAAAATACTACCATTTAAAATCAGAAGTATTATATGCGATTCTATGCCTAAATCTTTTTTGTGTTGCACTCCAGGTCAAACTTCCCGTTATGGTTGCACAAAATGCAATCAAGTTGCAAAAAAAGTCAATAAAACTTTGACTTATTTCACAGAGTCAGGTCAGTTATTGTCTGATGAAGATTTTAGGTCAAGAAAATATTTAATCCATCATCATGAACTTTTTCATTGCACTCAAACTCCAATTGAAGAGGTTAACATAAATATGGTAATACAAATACCACTTGACCCAATGCATCTCATAGATTTAGGGGTCACGAGAAAGTTCATTACCCGACTCACCCATGATAAAATTAATTTCAAGGTTGATAAAGAAAACAAAAACAAACTATCCGATCATTTGATATCACTTCTACCAAACATTCCTAAGGAGTTTGTTCGAAAACCGAGAGGTACTGATGAGCTTCTGAATCGGAAAGCAACTGAGTTCCGTCAATTTATTTTATACACGGGCATGGTTCTTTTGAAAAATAAAGTTCATGATGATGTTTATTATAAATTCCTCTAGCTACATTGCTCATACAGACTATTATCATGTCTACTAAGTTGCACAGAAAATATTGAAACAGCCCATATGATGTTACAATTGCTTGTTGAAAATTTTCCCTTAGTTTTTGGGGAAAAAAGCGTATCGCATAACGTTCACGGGCTTTTACATTAAACGGAATGTGTAAAACAATTTGGAGATCTCACAAAATTTTCGGCATATTCTTTCGAGAATTACCTTCAAACTTTAAAAAATACGTAAAAAAACCTACAAAGATCTTGGAGCAACTCAGCAGAAGAATTGATAATGATATGGTTCGAGAAAAAAATCGAAAGATTTAAACAAAAAAATAACGAGATCATTAATGTTTCATTGCGCGAATATTTCTTTAGTTTAAAAAGTCCAGACAATTTATGTTCTATTATACCAAAAACTCCAATTAAAATAGTCAGTTTCAAAAAACAAGACGAATCTGTACTTTTAAGTGCACACAGGTTTCTTACGATTGAAATCTTTTCTAAAGAACCTTGTGATTCAATGACATCTTTTAACGTAAGTCTTGTGGACCCTCATAACTTAGGAAGAGAAGAATATTTCAAAATAGAAGAAATTGAATGTAAATTCGTCGGTATTTCATATGAAACAAACTGCTAGTAATACCACTTCTTCATTGTTCGTATTAAAGTTTGTTATTTTTTATTTTGCTTATCTTGTTTTATTTTCATTGTCTTATTATCTTCTTTATCAGATTGACAGAACGAACCAACTATAATAACGACAAATAAATAATAATATTAAAAATGGGTATCAAGAATAGAAGTCTAAATGGAAGCGTCGAAAGTGTGCCTTCCAAAATCAAACTCTTCCAAGCCACAAAAAAAAAAAAAGCACATAAAAATGCCCTTCGTGTTCGGAGATGAAAGACTTGTTCCAAAAAGTTATAAGCGACGTCAAAGGTATTTTTAAATTGTATTTCTTACCTTAAAGTTTTTGCATTAATTTCATATACTTTCTTCTTCTGATGCCGCGAGAAATTATCTCTATTTTAGAAGCAAATATAATTATTAGTTTCAACATAAATGGAACGCACGGGAAAAAAAGATTGAAGAACTTCTCAAGATTTTACGATGTTTTGTAATTTACATACATACATCTGTGATCGCAAAGAATAATGAATGACTTCAAATTATCGTAAAAAAACGATATTTTTATTGTACTAACTCCAACCTTTTTCCTAAAATATATGGAACGCTACAAACGGTAATAGGTGCAGAATTAAATGGTTATCTATTCTGTGCAAAAAATGTTTTCCTGCATTCTATCAAAGATTGGCAATGAAGAAAATGCCATATCGCTTACGATATTTTGAGTTTAGTCGTTATTCCTTGTGACCACAGATATATCGACAGTAATAAGACTAACCCAGTAAAATTACAATTTCACTTCGAACATATTAGCACCCAATGATTTCTTTATGCAAATATTTTAATTAAGGCATAACTAACGATGAAATTGTAAATCATTTATGTTAATAATAAAATTTATTTGAATTTATTGATTAAAAGCCAAAAAAATATGTTGCTCATAAAAATTTATTTTTTCTTCTAGATGCATTTGCTGGTCCCCAGGAAGCCGATCCAGAGGACGCCATTCGGAAGGTATTCCAAAACATAAAAGGCAGCACTTCCATTCATAGTGCATTCAAAGAAAGGCAGTCTGAGCTTAAGAAGAGCAACAACAAAAACTGGAATGATTTCTAATATTAAAAATTTCATTTAAATGTAATTCCAGAATCAGAATTTTTTATTTAATTTTTCTAATTCGTCTTTTTTATGTATTTAATTTATGTTCGTATTAATTCATGTTTTTTAGTTTAATTTTTCTAATTCGTTTTCATATTTCCTGCAATTGCTTGTTTTTTTAATCCATTTAATGAATTAATGTATTTAATTAAAACAAAATAATAAATTATCATTTTGATACATACAAATTTTGAATTTGTACGCTTCTAAATTAATTTTCAATAGCAGTAAAACGATTTAGTTTCAAATTTATTTATTTGAATGTAATTATCAACTTATTTCAAATCAACTAACTTTCAAGTAGTTAAAAATATATGCAGAAGAAAGTCAATTGACTTATTTAGCGGACATCGCCATACAAAATATTTGAGTTCGTTCTCTGGAAAAAAGTCAGTTTCAACCAGTTGTGGTGGACAAAAAACTACTTTTTCAACTACTTTTAAATTAGTTGATTTTCTTACAGAGATATTCCGACGGTTTGTATCAATAAAATTATTGCCTAGTTGAATCATTAGAGGTAGCGCTGTATAATAATTATCTTAGTGTTGCATGATAACCGAGTAGTTCCAGTCTTGAAGAGATCTCAAATGAATCATGTACAATTTTTCTTGATCCTTGACGAAACATGCTGATTTGCCCATACATTTTATTGAAGAAAATTTCATATAAATGTTCCAAATTCGTGCAAGACGGAATGCAGAAACGTCGGGATTTATCATGCACGAACCCAATATCGAAATATTGAGTAAGTTTCGTTAACGAAAAGTAGACAGCAACATAAGGTAAATTCGTCAAGAAATTAAAATCGAAACGTGTAATAAAATTTGGGAAAGAATGTTATACCGAAACGTTGAAAAAGTGAAAACGCTGTATTGTTGCAGTTAAGCCTCTGAATGATTCGGCGAATTACAACAATAATGAATATCTTCCAGTTGTTGTAATAGAGTGGAAAAAGTTAGGCGCTGAGAACCGCTGCTTTGCATTATATTTTGTATGAATTTTTTTTAAGTTCAGCAGCTCATGCAGAAACTTCCTTCAAGAAATCATCACGAAAAGTTCGTCAATGATGCCGCGAACTACTGAGAACTTATATTTCGTGGATCGTAACTGTTCGTCAATGGAAATGCAATTTTCATGAAATCGAATTGAATTGCTTTTGCAAATGGTTAATTAGCGGTCGAATTTTAAAAATCCTCCAAAATTTCCAAAATGATCCAAAATTTGGATCATCCCTTTGTTTTATATTAGCACTGTCATTCAAATGCAATGATAATTTTTTTTTTTTTAAATTGATTGACTGACATATTCTCCTGTATTAAAGTGGTCAGTGTTAGATGGATAGTCTGGTTTTTTCATACGTGGAGTAAATCTTTTCAAACAGTGAGTGCGTATTTATCTTTCAATGTAAGGTTATTTTAAAGGGTCTTCTGTAACTTCGGAATGTTCGAGAATTTTCTGTACGATTTGTACTTTCTATCTTTATAATCATTATCAGCATCTTCACTTAATTCTTCCTTGCTATTTTCCCATGAATCAAAAATTGTTCGAATTTCATCGTCAGTAAGCATGCTTCAAAAGCTTACTAAAAGTCTTCAGCATTAATCAAAGTTTATTGCATGGAGTTGCACATCTGCAATGCAATATCTCAAATGCATGATATTGCATATTTGAAACTTAGCCTTGTTTTTATGAAATCCAAGTTATATTGCACAAAAATTTATTATGCTTCCAGAAAATGAGCTTGCATTTATAAGTATAGAATTTTACCAGAATATTACTTGCATTTAAATGTATTTATGATGTTTATTGAACAATTATTAAAAATATTCAATTATTTTGTCTACGTATAAGAAAGACCTTGATTTACTCAATATTTCGGACAAACTAAATCACCAATTTGACAAAAGGAAAAGCAACTAATAAAAAAATGTCATATGTGCAATTCCATGCAACGAAGGGTAAAGTAAAAACAATGACAACAATTGACCATAAGGATTTAAAAATATAAGCAAAAATATGTGCTAGCGTTACATTATAAAAACAAGTGATTTTTGACTTGGATTACAAAATTTAAAAAACTCTCTGAATTGGGCAAGAGATTTTATATACAACTTTTTTTAGAAGGATTTCAAATAAAATAAATGTATTTTCCAAGTGATCAAGTTTAAAAATGTTCTTTGGTTTTTATTTTTATTAGACTCTTTGATCTGGCGTAACGTTACTTAAATTTCCATTGTAGTTCAATTGGTCAATTAATTAATTATGTAGTTAAGTAATTATATAAGTAATTAAAAAAAAATTTATATAATTTTCATTCCTTTCTTCAACCATTTTATCATTATTTTCTAAAACTTAGCCTAGAATTGTTTAAAACAAAAAAATTTACGAAACACTTTCTAAACATTTACGAAAAAAAAAACTACATTTGTGAAACAGTGCAGATGATTTGATCATCACGGTAAATGAATATATGTATTAATTACTTAAATCAATGAATTCAAAATGTTTCTCTTAGATAATATCATAAACTAAAAAGTTTTTAATTAGTCTTGATTTTTTTGTTCACGGTAGACTTTTCTGTGGAAATGCCCATATTTATTTCGTTGTCTTTTACAAGTCTAATGTCTTTATCTTTTTTGTTGGGCTAGTTAATCAACTAAAAGAAAGGACCAACAATGCACATATATTAAAACACAATAAAACATTAGCCGAATTAAGTTTATATACTACATTAACTGAAATCTATTTAAAAAAAATGTTTTAGAAAATATCTTAGTCAGGTAAAGAAAACTCCCTAGTGTCTTGTTTCTAGTGCATCTTAAAAAACTAATATTAATATTAAGTCTTGGGATATCCTATATATATAACGCAAATGCAAATTTTGTCCGGCGTAAGGCTTTTTAAGTACAAGTCCCATCTTAATAAATTTAATAGAATTTGGTAGGTTAAGACCTGTAGATGTGTAAGCTGGACTTTTTATTTCTTAAAAATATATATTTATTAAATTAAACCAATTAAGAGTTTGCATATAATTGTTGTTGTTATGTTGCTTTTTCTCTTCTTAATTTCAGCATATGCCTAAAAATATGTGAGGTATTTAGCGCCACCTATCAGCTAATAGCTATGAAACTTTTATACTGACAAATAATCATTTATAATTTCACAGCTAAAACTACGAATTGATATATTCAATATCAAAGTGACACTGGAATGATTTTTTACAGTTGAAATAAGATTTCTAAACTGTTGGCCGGAAGATATTTTAATTTTTAAAAATTTACACAAAAATTGAATAAGAAATTGGAAACTGGTAATGAAACATTTTTGTTCAAGCATTTTTCAACTGGAAATCAAGAAATATTCTTACTCCTGTATATTTAAAATAAATTAGGGTATGAAAATAAATATCCTAACATGATATCGTCGTTGCGCGTGCAATACCGCGTATATTAAAGGCCAAAATTAATTTCATTTCAATTTTGATCTATTCAATAGCTTAAAATAAAATCTAGGTATGTTTGATTTTGGCGTTTTAACGCCACACGGGCTTACTAGTAGAATCTATTCCAATTTGAAAAAAAAAAAACAAATTAAAGGTTTCACTGAACTGCAAGAAAACAAAGGGAGAATTTATGAGGCTAACAGCATTATATATATTTATCGCATTTCCACGAATGTACCACAATGCGCGAATTTGCTCTTTTATTGATTACTGATAACATTTTCTGTTCTTATAAAAATCTTAGTAAAAAAGTATAAAAAAATAAATTATCTGGTTTTTTTCATAAAGAAGGCTCTAAGGTTTAATCAGATTTTCTTTGTAATTTTAATTAAAACTGTTTTTTTTTAATAAATAATATTGAACATTTTTTGATATTCTTCTATTTATACGTAATAAAGTTTTTTCTGCTCTCTCTTATGTTTAACACGAAAAGTTGCATACGAATTTCAGCGACCTAGCACTATATGTGTTAATAGTACCTGCTGAAGTGTTTGCGTGTGTGCTCACTCTATTAACCCAAATAAAATAAGTAAAAATAATGGCACCAAGGCGCAGTTTGTGTCCTCGGCTACTCCTGTTAATTAATTAGCCCCAAACAGTAGTGTAACACAATAGCAAAACTTTTAGATGTATGAAATCACCAGCTAAACAACCCAGCAAACCAAAGTTTCCGAATCTGTACGAATTTTTCGAAATTATTCCGAGTTCGGCATCCGAATTCGTTCCGATTTCGTAACGAAAATCATATGGAGGAGTTAACATGAATTCGTAACGAATTATCGTAACAAATTCGGAAAGAATTTTAGTAACGAATTCGTAACAAATTCGTACAGAATTGACGTATCGATTTCGTAACAAATTCATAACAATTTCTTAACGAATTATAGCACCGAATTCATAACGAAATAAAGCATCAAATTCGCAACGATCTCTTTATTATTTTTGTATGGTATGTGATACAAAATTAAATAACAATTTCGAATAAAAGTTTAGTTAATCAATCCGCTTAAGATGCCCCAGACTATATGTTTCGTACAAATGACATGCCAAAAATTACAGATCCTTTGCAACTACTAGTATGGAACATATATAAATGTGAATTTGACATGTCATTTGTATTTGCATCTTTAAAAATTAAAATTAGAACCATCTCTATTACCATCTGTTTTAAAGAAAAAGTTGTTTAAAACTAAATTATTTTACAAATGGAAAATTATTTAAAAGCCCGCTAGGCTCATGGCCCACCAATTTTTTTCAACTCTATGTATAAATATTTAAGACACCTCACAATTTGAATTTGAAAATTTGATTTCGGAACTCTTTCGAATTATTCGGAAATGTTCCGAAATTACTGTTGCGAAATAGTTACGAACTCGTTAAGAATTCTCGAAATAGTTACGAACTAATCGGAATTCAGACAAATTCAGAAACTTTGGTTTTCTGGGAAGAATATGCACACACTCACACACACACACACGCACACACAGAGCTGTTACAATAATAAATTCGGGCTCAACACGTTGCCTAGAAGTTATTAATTAAGTGTACTTAATATAAAAGCAACAGCCACAACAACAACAAAAAGCATTAAAGCACTTTATAAAATATTTTGCAATCTGTGTTATGCGCCATCGTTACGTAGGTACCTATATGTGTGTATGTGAGTGAGTCAGACTCCTGGTGAGCACGTGATAGTTTGCTGATTTTTATTGATGTTGCGGTGCTCCCGCTTCACAAAAGTCAACAATTACTTAACAAAAACAAATCATCCTTAGCTATCGCCCACGAGCGCTCTGGTCAAATTAAATTTGAACGAGAGCACAATAGAATGGTCCCTCCCCGCAGGACACGCTCCATTCATCGACACCATAGTTACAATGGATCAAGCGTTAAGACGCACGCAGCAGGAGCTCTTCGAGCAGAAAGAAGTTAAAAGCCAACGAAATTCACTAGGTCATTATAGCCAAAAAACATACCAACAAAGCATGTATACATATCTTTCAAGCTTACGTTTGCGGGTGTGAGTGCGTGTGAATTATGAAACAGCAATTTTTTTACTTTTATATATACATGTATCCAGTTTATGCGGTGAGCCAAAGCATCTCAGCTGAGGGAAGATGACTTTCGCGCCAAATTAACCCCGAAGTAATAGGGATGGCCACTTTAAAAAAAAAAATCCTTTTCGGATAACCGGTTTTGTAAATTTCAATTTTCCACCGAAACTAAAAACCGAAGAAAAATACCGGCATATAAGAAAACCGTTTTATGTATCTTTACCTGCACAAAAGGTACCTTTTGTCTGCATTGTAGATGTGGGTAAGTTGACAAGTTTAAAGTGCCACCTCCTATTTTAACTTTTTTATGCTGAGGTTATACTTTGCCAAACCCAGTATTGTCAGATGAAAATACCTCAAAAAATCTCTTTATCTCGTATAGAATTCTCACAAATTACCATACGTCAAAAATACCATAAACTACCACAAAATCTCACAAATTCCCACAAAAAACCGCAAGTCAACGAAATACCTGAACATTGCTTAAGGAGATGGAACTCTTTTAAACAAATTTTGGAAATTATTTTTATATATTTTTTTAGACTATTTTTTAAAAATTACGTGGAATTATCATAAAAATTTGCAGCTGCGCGATTTGGACTGGCCATCCGACGCAATCACGATTGTGTAGATTAAATGAAAAATGCAATTTGGGCAACATACTTTCATTATTGCTCGACAGAAGAGAAACCACAGCACAACAAATGGCCGAGCGGTGAGGACCCTTGGTGTGAATGGCAAAAAACGGCAGCTGCAAACACACTGCATTCATTCAAACATAGCTACAGATATTACAGAAGCCATAAAGCCAATCTATGAAGATTTGAGCAAGGACGCACTTTTGCATCAGTGTCTTGGAGGTTTCACGCAGAATAACAAAGAGGGTTTTAATCAACTTATTTGGAAAATCTCTCCAAAACCAGTGGGCGGTACTGCAATCATTGTTGAAATTGCAGCAAATGTTGCAGCATGCACTTCCAATGAAGGATCTTTTGCTTTATTGTTCTTTTTGAATGAAATGGGTATCTCTTCAGACCCAAGTGTTCACCAATGGGCGCGCGCATTTGACGAATTACGAATAACCATAGCGAATGAACAAGCTGCAAGTACAAGTTAAGAGGGTAGAATGCAACGCAGGCAAGAGCAAAAAATATATTGGACATCCTACATGACAGCGTTTTACTGTACGGAGCTGGTATTGATGATTCTGTGTAAGAATAAAAAATTATACCCTTTTATTGATTTTTTATTTTTGATTTTCGATAAAAAAACTTTAAATCGATTTTCTGGAAAAAAACATTTTTGAAGTCGGTGAACACGATGCCGCAAAATCTACTTGACCGATCGTTTTGAAATTTTGTGCACTATTTCTACTCAAAAATCAACGGGTAATGCCGAAGCGTTTTTTTTCTATTTTAAAATAGTAAAATAACCCCAATTGTTCAGCGAAAATCGCGTTTTTGACTTCAAAACGCTACCAAAAAAACCATTGAAAAAACTCTTCGGTACTACCTCGGGAACCATATTACCTTTTAAACTTATTTTGATTTTTTTTCAGACGATCCCATAACCTCTAATCGTGTTCGCCGCAAAACAACTTTTTTCGAGGTGCCTCCGGAGAATCGCTGCCACGGATTTATTTATCGATAATTTTTAATTTTTTTCCTTAAGTATATTTATTTAAGAAGTAAAACTATAACATGATGAAATAAATACACCAAAATTATTCATGTCTGCAAAAAAAAAAATTAAGAAGACATGCCTTTTTTGGCTTTAAGACAGTACCATCCCCTTAAAATATTAAATTATACAGTCATTTTAACAAAGTTTATAGAATTTCACGAAAGCGGACCTGTAAAAACTATAAGCCCAAACTAAAAGCCCGAAAGCAGACCTTTCGGTATGGTCTCTCCAATCCGGTGTAACCAATCTCGCCCACCTCTGGTTCTATCCTGTTGTGGTTCCTTGTTTTATCACCACATCAATTAAATTCCTACACTCTAACTTACTTACCTTTTTGTTATGTTGATCTCTATCTTAATTACCTTTTTATTACTTTGATATCGTTTACCGTATTTATATGACTTTATGTATTAACTTATTAATGAACTTATTGTGTTATTCTCTGTTACCTTATCCTTATACGAAAATAACTACTTTTAGTTATAAAACACTTGTATACATAAAAACATTTTTTATTATTATTCATATTTTTATAAATCAAAATTTTCATTTAAAAATTCAGTTATAAAAGTTTTGTAAACTGTAAAAAAAAATTTAAAATAAAATTATAAATTAAGATTAAAAAATAAACTTGTTTCACCACCAAACTGTGCACTTAGTAATTTAGTTTTCGCCAGTGTCGCCCCTAAACGAAGCACGACTGATCTAAGACAAATGTTGCATCCGTTGCGAAGGACGTTTTACCTAAAACATTTGCCAACCTACTAGCTGCACCTCTAACCATAAGACACAAAATTTCGAAAACAAAAAATGTATAGCTTGTTAAGCTATTCGAAAAGCATAGAATCTATAGCTTGTTAAGCTATTGATATTTAATGTTTCCTTAGTTCCCAGCGTCTCTTTATCCCCTGTTACCTTCTCCAGCACTGCCAAATTTTGTAAATTGTTCTATTTTAATTCCAATTTCCTGCTACCACTTTGAATTTCCCCATTATCACTCCGAACGTGCTTAAAATATTTTCAATTTTTATTCTCCTGCTTTCTACTAACTCCTTTATGTCCCGCAGTGCCTTGCTCATGTTACTTCTGGCCGCATTATATAATATTACTTGCACTATTGTTAAAATGATATAAAAAATTCTTTGATATTGTCCTTAACAACTCAATTACCTCTTCCGGATTTGGACTTATAGTTTCTACCTTTCCTTCTGACTGGGGTGTACAGATTTTTCTGTTACTACACTTTCTACTAACTTAGATGGACAGACATTCACAATCTCTTCAGAAGTTGTATTGTCTGCTACTACACTTTCTACAAGCTAAGATGTACAGAAATTCACAATCTCTTCACACGTTGACTGGCTTCTCTATCGGCTTAGATGTACAGACACCCAAAATCTTTTCAGTTGTCGAATTCTTTGTTACTATCTTTGTCGGCCTAAGTGTTCTTCTATTTCTATTATAAAGGATTATTGGCCTTGGCTGAGCCCCTAAAAGTTTCCCTTCCTCTTTTCACAGTTGCTCTTATTGTAGCATTCAGCCTGTACATGACCTACCTTGTCATACCACCTGCATCTATTGTTTCCTAACTGTGGAATTGTTTCTTCACGTTTATTATAATTTTTTGTATAGATCTACCCGGTTCTCCCAATTTTAACATGAAATCCATATCTGTCGACTTTCCAGATCCAATTCCAGATCCTCTAATGCCGCCAGATCCAATCCTGCCGTTATTAACAAAATTGTTCTCAGGTTCGGGTCGTAAACCCCCACTTTAAATGCTTTTTTGACGAAATTACTTAACTATTCCCACATTATACGTCACTCCCCACGACATCTCTACCTCTTCATTTACAGTTTTTGCAAACGAACTAAACTTCACCACTGGCCTTTGGACACATTGCGACAATGCCATTATGAATGAATTATATGTCGTGTCCCTAAGGTACTTTGCCTTGATTGTCCCATAGAGGTCCTCAATATTACTGAATTTTTTATTTCTACACGATTCAAATACCTCCCTATGTAGACGTAACTTTACAAAAGCCTACGAAGTCCTGTGGGCCCACCGGTTTTAGTGCCTTGTATGCCAAGTCGCATCCTTGATTAATACGGTAAACCTACGCCGTTGACTCAGTACCCGAAAACAGCGGTACCAAGTTATTGACCGTTTGTGCTATTTCGTTTATATTAATTTTTCTACGCTTAATAAGATAATTGAACGCCAAAGCGTTTTAATAAAGGTGACTATATAAAAAAAATGTTATTTAAGTTAAGTTTTTATGATTTTCTCCATATTTATGTTATATTTATTTGCTAAAAGTCATTAAATTTTTTTTCATATATGACAAATTTTATAATTGAAAACTTGATTTCTCACTATAGTTCACACCTTCACTCATTCCACACAAGCAATGAACAATGTGTAGTGCAAGGTTCATTTATAAGGTTGTGGCACTTGAGAGAAATGCACTCTTTTTCCGCCTTTGCTCGAACTGTTACAGTGATTTTCTTTGTTCTACACCCAAAAAATATTTAGGATAAAATTACGAACAAAATCTTTGTAGAAATACAAACAGAGGCTATTCGTAGAATGTACAAATGTTTTGTACATAGTACAAACGTTTGTAGTGTTAGCCGTATGAAAAAAATTTTTGAATTCGTAACTTTGTACATTCTACATACGCTAGTTTGTAAAAATTTATAATGTATAAATTTGTGAACTGAACGAACATTGTTTGATAATATACAAAGCGGTGGCAGCAGCGTTCGTATATTTATTCGTACCTTTGTAGATAAAACGAATGCGTTTGTAAAATATACAAATATTTCTTTGTACAATGTACAAACGGTCATTTGTATTATTCACAAAGTCGTTCGTAGGCTGAAAAGAACAAACAGCTTTGTAGAATATAATAATTGTTTTGTACATAGTACGAAGCTTTTTTTTGGGTGTAAGCATTCATTTTCTTCATTTCTTTTCATCCATTCTGACAGTTGGACCGAGCTCGCTCTCAAGTGCCACAACCTTATAAATGACCCTTGGTGTAGTGGGTTCTGCTAAGTGCGATCCATGGAAGATGCGAGAACAGTGAGAACAAAGAATTCGCTATTCACATTCTCAATGAATTGCATCCCTCTTTTTCATGAACTAATTGAGTTTCATCGCGAAAGAATTGAATGACGCTATGACAGAAATTTCAGAGAGTGTCTCTTGGGTAGCTTTTTATGAATTTATGCAGATGTCTAAAACATACATCCAATTAATTATTATTTTAAACATACATGCGCTTAAACGTATTTAATGCTTCCGCTATACATCCGATTTATTATTCTTTAAAATATACATACATGCATTTACGTATATATATCTTAGTTAATAACCAAATATTAAGGTTTCTGCCCACTTACGGCACGTAACAAAACGACTGTAAAATAGCTTCGAAAAGGCAACGTAATGTTCAATGCACACTTAACGGAATGTCAACAAAAATTTTAATTCAACAAAACAATAAAAAAAATATGCGCAGAATTTTCTAACACACAATTGGCTTTAATAGCTAAATCGTAGATTTTGGATTCATCCTATGCTTTAAAAACGACCTATCGATGGCGAATTTTTTCTTTGCACTATAAACTTTTGGAATCCATTGTAATTTTTGTAAACAAAGCGAACGACAAACCGGTCAGAATTCTTTGCAACGATCACCAACGGCTTTTTCGTCGGTGTCAACAGTCGTTGCCGTTTCATCGTCCCTTAGTAAGCATATATACATAAGAACACATGGTAGTTATATTTTGTAGTTTTGTGTCGTTTCGTTACGTGCCGCAAGTGGGCAGATACCTTTATTCATTCTTAAACTTAAGTTACAAACAATTTTGACATGGGTCAAATGTACTAAAAACAAAGATAAAATATTATTTAAATTAATTTACCTCTGCTATAATTGTTTCACGTCGAAAAATGCGTCGTAAGAATTTTTGCGCCAGCTGCACAGAAGTAAATTGTTTTGCTGGTTTCTTTTTATTGTGTTTTTAATAACACTTGTTCTTTAAAAAGAACACTGATCGTCAAACTGGCGTCAGTGTTTACTTTATTTAATTGTTTATTCTGTTTTAAATATGCCGGCCTTAGCATTAAATTAAATAATACTTCTGTGCTAATGTAATGAACGCTGATCGCCTGATTTGGTTTTGCGGTAGATCAGTTTTCAATAGGTCTTTTCCCGTACTAAGATCAAGTAATTGTAATAGATTACAGAGTGACATTTTGCATGTCATTCTTCTCTCTTGAGCTTTAAAAATTTGTAAAATAACGCTTTCAAGCAACTTCAAGCTACTTGATTCGAGTACAGGAACAGACCTATTGTCAGCACTTGGCCATTAGAAAACAGAATACCTTCTTGGGACTACCAAAACCATTACAATTACCAAAATTTCTTATTTTGTTCTATTTTTTGTAAATTTGCAATGTTCATTCACCATTGCCGCATTTTTAACAGGGTTGCTGGTTGACAAATTCTCGTTGTCGGTTTAAGACATTTTCCACTGGTGGTACGGCTGTCCTTCTAAAAACACACCGATAATTTACCGGTTTAAAAAAAACCGATCACTCTTAAACACCGACCGTTTTTGGCCATCAATACGAAGTAAGTCATGCAAGAAAGAAAATGATGTAAGTGATTTCTTTCAAATCTTATTAATGCAATTCAAAAGCGTTTAGGAATTCTTACCTTACTCCTGGAGTTCCTAAGGGTTCTGCGTTATGATTTAGATAGAAATGGGAAACTTTTATATCTTGTATACAGTAATTATCGCTTATATGCACTATGTTTATAAGCATATCCCGCTTATATGCATTCAAACTTAAGATATTTAACTTTGTCATTTAAAATAGCTTTGTCATTTAAAATAGTCATTTAATAGCTTAAAATAAGGAATTTTTTAAAAGCAAAGTCATAGAAAACTAACCGAATATATGCAGCCCTACTGAAATGTCATAAAAATTCCGATTATAAATTTCACATCTCTATTGAGCTGTCATATATGAAATAGCCCATATGTTTTTCTTGTGCAGTTTTAAATGAACAAAAATAAAATAATAACCTTGTCACTCAAACAAAAAATTTCAATTGTGAAGAAGTTGAGACATATTAAATAAGATAGAAGAATATATGTATGTGCCAAAAATGCTGCAATGTACAAAAGAATATAACTGACTTTTTTCGAGATTGAAAGGACTTAATAACTTAAGTGAAATTTTATTTAATACGAGCCTGTCGGTTCTTAAATTAAATTTTTTTTTTAAACTTATTTTTTATACATATCTTTGTAAAGCTTAAGACTTTGTTATATTAAAACTTATTTTGTTTATATTTTTTAAAAAAATCTAGAAGCGGTAATTTAATTTAATCTATTTTTTTAAAACGCTCATTTGACAAAATTCAATTTCTAAATAAATATAATTATAAATTAAAACAATTCATAAGACAATTTTTATTGAAACAATATTTAAATTTTTATATATGCTTCGTGAAGGCATGTAAACGAGTTTTAATATAAGCACCGTGGATGCATATAACCGAGTTTTTATATATGCTTTCCCGCTTATAAGCAGCAAAAGACAAGCAAATAGAGGTTATGCTTATAAGCGATAACTACTGTATATACCAATTTATGTGTAGCTTGTAAATATAAGCAAAGGTTTCATATATAAACGAGGGTATTTTTTTGTAGCTTTTTTCTGTATTGATACTCCAAACAATTTGTTTCGCACTTCAAGTTACAATGTTTTAACACCGATTTTCGTTTTTTTTCTATTTCCTTACAATCAATGTAAATACAATTGAGGAAAATATCGTTGGCAAATATAACAGAGCGTTCATATAAAATATTCAAAATTTAAGACTGCAAATACGTATAGTTGCGTGGTCAACATAATCAAGTGTAAATATAATCAAGTGTGCGCTGTATTTATGTGTTATTATAGATATTTTTTACTAAGCAGTTACAATTAGGAAACTATTTAACAGAAAAACTCATGCAACGACTGGAAAAATCGATGATGTTTTAGACTATGCAATTTAAATAAAATCCTGATGGATAAATGGATCTTCAAAAGTTTTAAAAAAATTTTAATTAATCAGTTTAACAGTTAGAACGTGTTTTCAATAGCTCTACAAAAATTGTTTTTCTGCTCTCATAACTATTCTTCTTCTCCGTATTTGCGTTCAGTTATCAAAATGAACTAATTAACTTTATCTATTTTACCGCACTAAACAATTTTGCTTTTGTCGTGAGACCGGGTCACCCGTCCGTTTTTTTGCTGTTGCAATTTTGAGTAGCTGCCGCATTGCACGTCCCCCTTCATCAGTTCCCGACGAAACTGTTTAGTGAGCAAACGATGTGTACTTTTTTTACTAACCGGTGCGTGAGATCGTGTGTCACCGTGTATGCACATTACATTAAATAATTAATGATTAATTTTTTGTTATTCTTGTATTTTATTTCTTTTTTGTATTGTTTTATTGTGTTTTATACATAAATATGTATATTTGGTTGTTTCTATGTGTGTATATGTATGTGTTTCATACTATAAACCTTGTTAGAGCATATCTAACGAAAGCGAACAGCGTCATCTTGAATACCTTCTACAAGAACTTGATGAGGACAGACCACTTATTTCTTCAGATAGTGAGTCCGAGAACGATTATGAATCAGAGGAAATACAATATTCAGATAGCGAAGAGGAATTGAGTGACCGAGAGCCTTCAGGTAAGACCCTTCAATATATTGCTACAGTGAAGGATAAATTTTGCAGAGAAACATATGCCAAAGAGACTGTTCAAGGAAATATATTGCCTGATAGAATTAGTGGTATTAAAAAATCCTTTTAGGTGGTGTTAAAAAATCTAATAATCTTCACGTTGAAGAGTTGTTTCAAACGGATGGTGGTTTAATTGAAATATTTCGGCTTTCAATGTCTGTCTACAAAATCTTTCATATTCGAGAAATATTCGAGAAATTCGTTCACAATTGTAAGTCTAATTACACTTTATCTGCTTTTGTGACTCTACACGAGAAGTTGAAAGGATTTCGCGGAAGGTGCTCGTTTAGGCAATATATTCCAAGCAAACCAAATCCATATGGAATCAAAATTCAAGCTCTTTGTGATGCCAAAATGCTCTTCACATATAAAATGGAAATTTATCCCGGAAAGCAACCGGTCGCAACGTCACAACTGATTATTGGTACACCAGTATACCCTTAGCTGAAGTATTGCTGCAAAAAGGTTTAACAACCACCGGAACAATCAGGAGGAACAAGAAGGAAATTCCTATAGACATAAACATACTGCGCGGTCGAAGTGTAAAATCCAATATGTATGGTTTTCGTGACAACATGGTTTTGGTGTCACATGTTCCAAAGAAAGGAAAAAATGTTCTTCTTATTAGTACAATGCACATTGATTCCAAAGTCGATGCCGAAACTTAAAAGCCCGATATAATTTTGAGCTACAATGATACCAAGGGCGGCGTCGATGTCTTCGATCGTTTATGTGCGAATTATAATTGTGTTCGAGCAACAAGGCGATGGCCTATGGTTGTCTTCTACGCTAAGTTCAATGTTAGTACAATAAACAGACAGATGCTACATACAGCCAACAATCAAGGCACAAAACTACTACGTCGTAACTTTATTGAGAATTTGGCTATGGAACTGATTGTACCTCGCATTAGAGATCGGCAAACGATATTTTTATAAAATTTTGTGAATTTAATATTGCAATAACAGAGAAAAAATTGACTAAATATCTTTGTTTTACTTTAAATATTTATTTATATAAATAATTTAATATCAGTTTATATTAACAATAAATAAAACTCGAAACCATAAAGTCTCAAAAAAAATCAGTCAAATTGAAAAATCGGTGATGCCAACCAACCCAAGATTTTATCTAAGCGTTTTTGTTATAAGTCATTTCACACCTCCTGCCTAGGATTATCAAAAATAAGCTAAAAATATCTGCACTACGACTTGAAAAAGCTAACTTGGAATCTAAACTGGTGAACATTTCAAAAACATTGAAGAAAATTACGAACCTTTTTCTTGAAAACAATACGAGTGTAAGCTTGTTTGAAACATTTTTTTTATCGATGAAACAACAACATAGAGTATATAAACCACGTATAAGAAATTATTTATAGTCCATAGAAGTAACCATGACCTAATGCAACGACCCAGCTCTAATAAAAATGTTTGTCCACAACTACAGCTAGATGCACTGATTAACGTCTTATTTTTTAAAATTAATTAGATCAGCGTAGGATAAAAGAATATAAGTTAAGAAAATGAGAATGAAAAGGACATTTATTCGTTAAAGGGCTGTCAGTTAGATCTAATGTATCCTGGGCTTGAAACTACTTCCCAAGGAAATACGGCATCACAATTTGTGTGGAGATTTCTTCAATTCGAGCCAGAAAATTTGGTATTTGTAACTAAATGACTACATAATACTACCTACTATTTATCATAGATGGTAACTCTTATAGTACTTAGTATTTATACTAGGTCACTAGACATATATGTATATTTAATAAAGTCAGTTGATTATCATCCGTCGTGCACTTCTCATTTATCTGGTGTTACATGGTGTCAGAAGTTCCGAGTTTTAATCGAATAGTAATTAATTCACGATAATGACTACTAATAACACAAATCTCGAATCCGGTGTTAATATCAAACCTCCAAAACCATTAGAAGTGAACAATAAAAATGTTGCTCTATCGTGGAAGAAATGGTTGCAACAATATAAATGGTTTGAAACCGCGTCGCAATTAACTAAAAAATCTGCCGAAATACAGGTTGCCACGTTTATGTCTGTCTTAGGACCTGATGCAGTAGACATTTATAATTCCTTCACGCTTACTTCAGAAGAAAGCAAAAATTTAACAATCGTAACGACTAAATTCGAAGAACATTTTGCCCCTAAAATAAGCATCACCTTCGAGCAATACGTCTTCAATAGAATGACCCAAAACGAGGAGGAGCCGTTTGATGAATTTTTTACGCGAATTAAAAATCAGGCTAAAAAATGCGAGTTTGGCACGTTATTAGATAGTTTAATACGTGATAAAATTGTAGTGAGCATACATAGTGACGCAATACGAGAAAAGTTATTAGAAAAAGCCGAGGTCTCATTAGATGATACAGTTAAAATTTGTAGAGCAAGTGAAATAGCGGCGAGTCAACTCAAAGAACTACATAGAAACGAAGAAACTGTAAATGCAGTTAGTAAATATAAACAAAAAAGCGAGAAATCGAAGAAAGCGATAAATAATCAAGTCGAAGTAAACGAGTTTTATTGTAGAAGGTGCGGAACTACTCACTCGCGAAAAAATTGCCCAGCATTCAATAAAATTTGCCACAAATGTGAAAAAAAAGGACACCTAGCTACGGTCTGTAAGACAAGAATAAGAAACCGCGATAGAAAAGTGCATGCAATTACAAACAGCACAATAAGCGAAAGCGAAGACAGTGATGACAACAGTTTACTAGTCCTGTCAGTTGACACAAACAAAGACGACAATAATAATTATATGGAAGAAATAATCATCGAAAACAAAAAAGTGAATGTAAAACTAGACACAGGTGCTCAGTGCAACGTCTTGCCGAAAAAAATTATTGACAAACTTAATGTTAAATTAAATCAATCAAGCACAAAAAAGTTGGTTTCATTTGCAAATGATAAAATAAGCGTTCTCGGTGAAGTCTCCCTATGTTGTATAGTACGAAATAAGAAACACATGTTGTCATTTAAAGTAGTCGACAAAGCTGTCTGTCCAATTTTAGGTAAAACTGCATGCGAGAAAGTAAAATTGATATTGCGCGTAGAAGAACTCAAAATTGACGAAAATATGTTTGAAGGCTTGGGTTGCATTAAAAAATTTATTTACGATATTGATCTTGTCGAAAATCCAGTCTTTGAGAATTATGTTCCCCGAAAAATACCACACGCAATACAAGACGATGTGAAAAAAGAGATCGAAAAAATGATTAAATTGGGTGTCATAGAAAAAACAGAAGGCGCTACTCCAGCAACCTCACCTATGGTAATTGTTCGCAAGAAAGGGAAAATACGAATTTGCCTAGACCCAACCGATGTAAACAAAAACATTCTCAGAAGATTTCATCCTCTCAAATCAATGGATGAGATTGCGGCCAATGTACAAAATTCAAAGTTTTTCACAATCCTGGATTGTAAACATGGTTTTTGGCAAATAAGAGTGACTGATCGTACTAAAGGTTATCTGACTATGGCTACACCTTGGGGTAGAGTGTCATTCTTGCGTGTTCCGGTCGGTCTTGCTTCCGCCCCAGAAATCTATCAAAAAGTTATGACTGATTTGTTGGAAGGCTGTGAAAATACAGAGGTGTCAATGGATGATATCTTAATTCATGCTCCTAGTGAAAATACACTCAATTTGTATACCAAGAAAGTGCTTAAAAAGCTTGATGAAGCAGGTATAAAATTAAATAAACGAAAATGCATATTTTCCACAACAAAAGCAAGATTCTTAGGGCACATAATCACATCGGACGGAATTGCAGCAGATCCCGAAAAGATTGAATCCATCAAAAAGTTAAAACAACCATCAAATAAAACCGAACTTCAAAGATTGCTCGGTATGGCTACATACTTAGGTAAGTTCATAAATAATTTATCTGAAATAACAGATCCGATGCGACAACTTCTGAAAAAAAAACACACAATGGCAGTGGAGTGCAAAACAGGAGGAATCCTTTAATCAGCTTAAGTCGTCTCTATCAAAAACACCACTTTTAAATTCCATGACCCAAATCGCCCGGTGAAACTCCAAGTAGATGCGAGTCATTCCAGTGCAGGTGCCGTATTGCTACAAGATAACCAGCCAGTAGCGTACACATCCAAAGCGTTGACAGAGACACAGAAACTAGCTCCTCAGATCGAAAAAGAAGCACTGGCTATTAAATTTGCATGTGAAAAATTCCATGACCTGATATTTGGAAAACCTCTTACCATTGAAAGTGACCATAAACCTCTGGAAACGATTTTCAAGAAGCCTATACACAGCGCTCCTACTCGTTTACAAAAAATCATGCTTCAAGTACTTCAGTATCAACTTAAGGTAATTTATTCAAAAGGCAAAGATATACCTGTTGCAGATACACTCAGCCGTGACTGTCACAACCCAAAAAACTTAGAAAAAGAGGACGAGCTAGAGATACACGAAATTTTACAACTAACAGATATATCAAAGAAACGTCTACAAGAAGCAACAAAAAACGACAAAAATCTACAAGATGTGTTAAAGTATGTTAATGCTGACTGGCCTGATACAATTAAACATATTCCGAATGAGATAAAACATTATTGGACATTTCGAGAATCGCTCAGCAGCAATGAAGGTCTACTCTTCAAGGGATCCAAAGTCGTCGTTCCAGATGGCATGAAGAAGGAGATGATGCAAAAAGTCCATCAAGGTCATTTTGGCATTGAGCGGACACTCAACAGCGCACGCGAACAACTTTTTTGGATCAAGATGACGACCGACATCACGAAACACGTAGAATCCTGCAGCATTTGTCAAAGCCAACAACGTTCTCAACCAAAAGAGCCAATTATTACCAAAAAGATTCCTGAGCTGCCCTGGGAGATAGTTGCAGTAGATTTATTCTATTTCAACACTAATGAATACCTTCTCCTTGCAGATAGCTATTCCGGTTACTTTGATTTTGTTCAGTTAAAGCAGACGTCCAGCGCAGAAATCATACTCCAATTAAAAAAGATGTTTGCAGTTCATGGTATACCCTTTGTTTTGGAATCGGACAACGGTCCCCAATTTTCCTCTAGAGCATTTCAAGTGTTTGCCAAAGAATGGGACTTTACTCATCAAACATCAAGCCCGAGATACCCTAAATCCAACGGTCTTGCGGAGAGATTCGTCCAGGTAGCAAAATCTCTACTAAAAAAGTGCCACAAAGACCAGTCGGACGTTTATCTTGCACTACTCAACTACCGAAACACGCCTCGAAGCAATGATTTACTATCTCCTAATCAACGTTTGATGAGCCGGAAAACCAGAACAACTATACCATCCACCAAACAATCGCTTAAACCTAATGTTGTACAAAACGTACACCACAACCTCATTGAAGCACATAACAGAAGCAAGTTCTATGCTGACAGAGGAAGCTACCAAAAACAACCCTTTCATCCAGGTGAAAAAATTCGTATTCAACAACCTAATCGAAACTGGATCTCTGGAACGGTTGTAAAACCAGCTAACACACCACGTTCTTATATGGTACAAACTGATGATGGATCAATCTATCGCAGAAACAGCATTCATTTACATAAGACGAGAGCCACCATCGTTCCAGAAAAAGACGTCATAGTCGATCCAACAGCTGATAAGACATCAACTACAAAGAGTCCTGAAAGTAATGAGGAACCAACTTCAACGATCACCTCACAGACAAATCATTATGTCACCAAGTTTGGAAGAACAGTAAAACCAGTTGTTAGGTACAACCCATCATCTGTTTAATCATTATATTTTCCACTTATATTAAAGGTTACAATTACACAAAAAAAAAAAAAAAAAAAAAAAAATATAAAAAAAAAACAAAAAAAAATGAGATGAAGTAAATAATGAAAAGGTTAAATGTCAAAAATTAAATTTAAAATATTGTATCAGTAATATTTGATTTGCATTATAATTTACTTTTTATAATGTACTTTTAAAACAACACTATAAAACCGAGATGTAACTAAATGACTACATAATACTACCTACTATTTATCATAGATGGTAACTCTTATAGTACTTAGTATTTATACTAGGTCACTAGACATATATGTATATTTAATAAAGTCAGTTGATTATCATCCGTCGTGCACTTCTCATTTATCTGGTGTTACAGTATTTTAAAACAGAGTTCTCCTATTCAATAGGCATGGACGTTTTTGAGCGCCCCGGGAACAGTATTGTGCATGGCAACTGGTAAAGAGCTGAATGGAAAGCCAAGTCTAAACAGAAATGTAAGTAAACAAATTCCAACAGCGAAAATAAAGAAATCCATCATGCACGTATAAATAATAGAAAATCAAAGATTAATGCTAGTTACTTTTCTTATTTTAATTATAATTCTTACTTTAGTTCCAAGTCATCATATAAAAGAAATAGTATTAATAAAAAAACCAGGAATCATGTTAGAGTATCTACACGGTTAGAAATCTTGGACTAAATTTTAGTCCCACTAAAATATTACTGCATGTTTTTAAACCTTGCGGTTTCAAATTGAAACTTTTCAAATACTAACTCATATTTAAAACTTTTCTGTACTAGAATTGAAACCAAAAGAAATATTACAGCATCAATTTTAGCTTTTTGGTTTAAATTTTAGCTTTTTGGTTTCAATTTGAGTCTTTTTGGTTTCAATTTAAGTACAACTCTGTATTACTTTTTGTGTTTAATATAAATAATACTAAATTCAAGTACATGTGGATACTAAATTTGGATTAAGACCCGTGAAAAGTTGGCCTGGCAATGTTGCGACTCAATATTAGGCGACTCGGTTCATATACATATTTGTTTATCGCGTTTTTTATGTATAAGCCAATAGCTCTGTGGTTAGAGTAGTGAGTTTACAAACTCAACGTCGTGTGATCGAATCTCACGTTGTTTGTTATTTTTTTTTTTAAATATTTGAATCCAAGCTTGTACTAAATTTGAAACCAAAGCTGTATTAAAACCATTTTTTAGTATTTTGTAAATACTAGATTTGAAACTAAAGCTGGTGTAAACTTATATGTAGCACACAAAAGTTTCAATTTTAGTACAAGATTTCTAACCGTGTAAAAAACATTTTCCAGAGTTCAACTGGATTTACAAAACGAATTTCTCTTCTAAGTTCTCTTTTCTTTTGAATCGCATTTAATATTTTCTTCTTCCGCTAATAAATACCAGCATTTATCTAAACCTAAAAATACTAAACGGAATCTTTCTTCTTTTATGCTCTCACCAAAATCTACTACTCATCCAAGCTCTTCGGCAACTAAGAGAATCACTTCTCTTACATCATCTTATCCCAATTTTATTCATTCCCACACTTCATTTAAACTAAGCCCAGACATACCCTCCTTCAAATAAAAATTTTAAAAAGTCCCCAAGTTCCTAACTTCCCTAACTTTGTCCGTTTCCACACAATTAACCCTTCTCCGTCCGTTCAGTTACTGAGATACACAAAAATAGTTTTGTTCTTCGCTTACATGCAGAAAGACCCAGATTAAACCTGTAGAAAAGGCTAGAACAAGACTAATCTTAAAGTCTTGATACAGCAAGAAGGGCTGCCAACTGAAGTAAACGACTAAATTCAAGTCGATATTCAATTGGTTTCACAGGCGACTTGGCTTCACGATCAGTCATGTCAAAGATGATTTCTTCTAATTTTCAAATCTTTATATCGAATTTCGAAAATCGTTCAGTCTTCGTAAGTCTTCGTAAGATCAATACCATCCAGAAATACACACTCCGAGCGCTTTTACAGTTTTAACCTTCGGAAAACTGATTTTGACTTCCAACATATTTTTGAAAATATCGAAGATATCGATAATGCTGTCAGCGTTTTTTATGTCAAAATCTTCAACGGTCTTACACAATCTGTGTCAAGCGAGTTAAATTCATGCTTTATTCTGAAATTGTGGACGTCTTTATGAATCCTATCTAGCCAAAATAAGGATCCATAAGATGACAGAGACAGGCAACTACTGGATGTGAGGCCATTGTACTAATTTTACTATATTTTAAAGAGATTTTACAGTTTTCGTAAAGTCACTTTATATTGCAGGTAGGCGTGGTTTTCATCCAAATTGGTTCATTTTCGAACTTAAGCTGTATTTTCATATATAAAGCTTATAAATTGAATTTCGTTCATTCCATTTTCATTCATTCCTACGAAATGTTTGCTCACTAATAAGTGAAGGAGAATAGCTTAACTTAAACTAGAACATATGTTTTTATTTCTGTTATTGCATTTATCAAATTCAAAGTGGAAAAAAAACGCATATTGAAATTATTTGATTTAAAAAGAATGAAATAAAGATTAATAAAATTAAGTTTAAATAAATATCTCTATTTTGGCCTGATTTGTTAAAAAAAAAATAAAATCGGTTTAGTTTAAAATAAATAGGGGCTATCATAAATTATTGTGAGAACAGTTTTGGTAGTAAAGGTTGGGATATTGGGTAAGCAGAACAGCAAAATCTTGCTCTGCTGCTAAGTATGTCTGTTTTCCTTTCTGTTATTGTTTTTGTGTTTAATATTTTCACTCACTTTTATTTGTCCGTCCGTAATTTGTTTTAATTTTTCTATCCCCTCTAGTTTCTTAAGCACGTAAATCTCTCTTGTTTTGACTCTTCAGTGTGACGTAACAAAGCCCCCCCCCCCAAACAATGATGAAAATTGTTACCCGAAGCTGAACAATCATTACAACACGGTACAAAAATCATTAAGACATCGTAGCGAATTCGATGCTTCATTCATACGTCAATTCTTTACGAATTTGTTACTAAAATTTCTTCCGAATTCGTAACGAATTGTCGTGTCAACCCGTCCATACGATTTTCGTTACGAAATCGGAACAAATTCGGATGCCGAACTCGGAATAATTTCGAAAAATTCGTAACGAATTCGGAAACTTTTGTTTGTTGGGAAGTTAAATAAAAGCTTATAAAAAGAGACCGAGAACCGATTGCAAAAATTTATTTATTTAAAATCTCGAGTAACACTTAGTATAGACTTGGCAAGTCTAGAAATAAAAAAATTCTGTTCGTTGGGAACGACATCAATTGAGAACAGCTGGGCCGATATCTAAATTTCGGAAAATAATTACATACTTCTTATAGCTTTAGAAAAAAGTTTGCTATAGTCTTATATCCATAAATTTATATACATGAACAATATTTTAAAATTTAGAATAACATGAATTTATTTGCGAGCTTTAGATCAAGTAAGTTTTTAAGAAGGCAACAACAACAACAACAACAACTCTGTATAAAAGTTCCAAAATGTGTGAAATCATATACGACTTTAAATTACAGCTTACTCACTCAAAGACTACTGAAGAGGAAATATAGCAATTTCCGAAACAGACTGTCTAGTCAGCTAGGTGATTGACTCTATACAGAGTTGTCGTTGTTGTTGTTGTTGCCTTCTTAAATACTTTTAAATTCATGTAATAATTTAATAGATCACAAATTAATTTACCATTTATAATAACATTTTTTTAACAGAATTGTTTGGGAAATATGCCGAAGTACCTATTTTGCTTATATCGGAAGCGGTAAATTTATTTAATGTAGCAATTATATAGTAGTTAAAATATAACATAGCTCTTGCCAATTCTTTTGTTTTTTTCGGTTTTTTAATGCTGCAGGGACTTTAAGCATCTACGAACATTATTTTGTCGGTGTCCTTATAATCCATTAAATGATGCATTGTAAACCTATGTTATGGATCCAGATATAAGATTTACTCCTCCAAATCGTGTTTGTATGTCATTTATTATTTATAACTTGGTAATTTCAAGTCAGAGAGCTAAGTCAATAGACAATACTTGGAAAAAATATGGTTTGGAACGTTACAATAACGTATCTCGTATGGTTTTTCCGCTAAAAATTCGAAAATAACAAAAAATTAATAACGTAGTATTTTACCACTTTTCTTCAACAATGTATATTTCAGTTATCAGGTATCTCAGACAATCGAACAATATTTTAAAAATGTTTGTATTTTAACTATCTAGAAACTGTCTCTACAATACAATGACGTCAGTTCATTCGAACGCATGTTACGGAGCAATATGCCGAAAAATCAGTTTTTTTGCGTTCAGAAATCGTAGGTCAGGGCCATAGTGGATGAAAAGAAAAATAAATGCAAAATAATTTTATTTTTCGAATGGCAATTTTTTAGCACTAACCACCACTAAGTGATAGTTCGTTCACTTCTTATGAGCAAGAAACACTTTTGAGCAATATTTCTCACAAACATCCATTTCAAAAGCTATATTTAAGGATTTGGCTGTTCGAAATTCATTGGAAAGCAGAATTCTTCGATTGATGTAAGTTTTCAGTTTTTTGATCATACTTTATAGCAGAAATCTCATCCCATACATTTCACTATGCCTTAATGTATAAGTACTCTGAATTTCGTAAATCTGTTATGACATATTTTCAGAATTAGTTTTCAAATTTTCTGCAGTTTTTATATATTATGACCCTTCTTGACCTTCTTGTGACCTTGAACTTTGTCTTTTGTATAATATTTGTAAAGTCTTAGACCAGAAGATAGTATTTACATACAAAAACTCAAGACTGAACGAAACCAGCGTTAGGTCACGGTGTTTTTTAATAAAAAGTCCTTTACAGTTAATTAAAATTCTTATAAATATTCTTTAATTCTTCACTAAAAATAATCACCGAAAAAAATTTTAATAAATTAATTTTTTTATGTTGAATTGCCGTATGGAAACTATCAAATTCATATTAGCACGATTGGTGGTGGTCCATCTTTTTGTTGACCGATTTGACAAAAAATATCCCATATCCCCAAATAGAAAGATAAAAATAAATTTGTTAAAAAGTTTTTTTTAAATAATATGTGAGTTAGCAGGAATAATTGACTGAGCCAATTTTTTGGATGTATGATAAACTAAGAGATCGATTTCAATTCTTATTAATAAAAGCAATATTTTTTGCTATGGTAGGTATGGAAAAAAAGTCATAATTTTATAAAAGTAAGTATGCAAATTTATAGATAGAAGTGAATTATGTGAATCTAAAAGTATTAGTTGATATCTTTCCATTGGTGGTAGTTATGGTTTTATATGCTGCCTTGAAAAATTTACGAAATTACAGTTTTTATAGTTTTGTACTGAATATTTTCCAAAATCCCTGAAATTTTATACAAAACATGCAAAAAAAAAATTTTAAAAATATAGATAAAAAATTTTCATATATCACGAAAAGGTATTTGAAATCCAAATGCATTTTAATAACTGGTCTTTTTCGTTACTTCTAATATTCGTTGGTAATTCGAATTTAGTAATGAAAAGCCATATACGAATTTTATGACCTGTTTCCTGGAGGATTTTTTTACGAAAATGCATATATGAAAAAATAACAAAGTTTTCATAAAGTTTCAAACGCAATCAAACAAAAAGGACATTTTTGTTCTTTTTATTTTTAAGTATTTCTTAAAAGAACTCTTTTTCAACATATTCTCAAAATTGGCAGCAGAAAAGAAAAACTAAGGACCTTATGACCTGTATCCTGGAGGTCATAAATTATGACCTCCATTTGTTTTCTGGCAAATTTATATGAAAAAATAACAAAGTTTCAAGCAGAATTACAAAATAAAAACATTTTTATATTTTTTTATTTTAAAGTATGGTCTAAAATATGCCTTTCTTAACGTATTCCCAAAATTGGTCTCAAATAGATGACAAGGTGATATTCCACGTTTGAAACAAAAAAAATGGCTCAATTTAAGGCTTTATTGTGCAAAACTATAATACATAGAGACTTTACATTTTTTTACGAAAACAATACACGATAAATATCCTAAAAAAATTTTTTTTTTAATATTTATGCATCATCTTCTTGCTAGGTATTGTCGAAAAAAGTCATTTTTAGCCAGGGCGAAGATTTTTCGAGTTGTAAGCATCTGATTTCATCGTAGTTCATCTTAAATTAAATCAATGATTAAATTATCATCATATTAATTATCATAAATATGATGATTAAATCAATGAATTAATATTAAATAAGAAGCATGATACAAATGATGATTAAATCAATCTAGTTTCTGATCTCGATTTCTCTGACTTTGAGGCGAGCGTAAATGACGATCTATTAAGTAGCCTTGACAACTTTCTATTTTCTCACGTGCTGCGGTCATCGCATGTCAAATAAATGAAAACAAAAAACATGTTGATACAAAACATTTTTCATATTTCCATTTTTCATCAATTGCCTTTCCAAGCTCTCGTTTTGATTTTCTTTTGTTTGGCATTCGATGATCGCAACTAGAACTGTCGCTACTACTTGTATTATTATAAAGGGTCCGCCAAATAACTTTTTTTTTTAAATTCTATAAAAAAAAACTACTGGATATTTTCTGAAATTTCTTTTTTTATTTGAAAGTACAATTCTTCCGGTTAATAATGAAAAATACTTTCATTCAAATGGCTGCCTTGGCTGGACATGCAGTAGCCTACACGATCGGTACAATTTTTAAGCACATTATCGATTGTGCGCAGCTGTATTTCACCAATGGCTTCACGAATATTGTCCTTTGAAGCGTCAATTGTCTCTGGCTTGTCGGCGCAACACTTATCTTTGAGGGCACCCCACAAATAATAGTTCAACGCTGTCAAATCGCAGCTCCGAGGTGGCCAAACGACATCAGCTCTGCGGCTGACAATGCGATCTTCAAAAACAGGGCGCAAAACATCGAGTGTAGCTTCGGCTGTGTGGCACGTAGCGCCGTCCTGTTGAAACCAATTGCCAATATCCTCCTCTTCAATTTTTGTGAACAAAAATTCGTTCAACATGGCCTGATAACGATCGCCATTGACTGTAACGGCCACTCCTTGCTCATTTTCGAAGAAAAATGGCCCAATTATGCCTCTGGACCAAAATCCGCACCAAACAGTGACTCGTTTTGGGTGCAGCGGCTTTTCAATGTATGCGTGCGGGTTTTCTGTGCCCCAAATGCGACAATTTTGCTTGTTTACATACCCGCCAAGATGAAAATGAGCTTCATCTGAAAAGATGATTTTTTGGCAAAATCGGCATCTTCTGTAAGTCGATCGCAGGCCCACTCAGCGAAGCGAAAACGTATTAGATGGTCAGTTGGCTTCAACTCCTGAACCAACTGGACTTTGTATGGCGTCATACCAAGGTCTTTATGCAAAATTCGTTTCAATGATGTCTCCGAAATGTTCAATTGTTGAGAACGACGGTGAATTGATGTTGATGGCGCTTCACGCACACTTTCTGCCACAGCAGCAATATTCTCGGTTGTACGCACTGCTTTTTTCTTTTCACGCTTTGGTTTATCGATGAGGATGCCAGTTTCTTTTACTTTTTTCACAAGATAACGGATACGGAGCTGACGGTGCTTCTATTCTTCCAAAATCCGTACGCAATTTTCGCACACATTCTGCAACATTACCATGATTTTCCAGCGTTGTTCAAGCGTATACACAACCATATTCGTTCAGCGGAAGGATAAAACTAATTATCTGTCAAATCAGACGTGAGCTAACCATTCACGAAATAAGCACTAGTTGAAAAAAAAAATGTTAGATTCTGCTAACTATTCTGATGACTGTCAATAATTTTCTGTTATTTTCTCTCATTCTTATGATTAATGTAAAATTTAATTAAAACCATAGTATAATTATTATAAAGTAGAAGCGAAAATTTTTGCTGCGATAAACGTATGTCAAATAAAATAAAATCAAAACAAGAGCGTGCTATGGTTGCTATGAAGATATCAAAAATGTTTTGTGTCACACATATAAAGTAAATAAATAAATTTAATTTAAGTTGTAAATAATATATGCAAATTATTAAATTCCATAACTAATCTTTTTTCTTTGTTGATAGAAAGTGAAACTCCACGATACGATGTCAGGATTATCGAATTATCGTCGTGCATTAAGAAAAGAATTGAAAAAAAAAAATGTTATTGAACGCTCGTTTTATTTTCTTTTGTTTGACATTCGTTTATCGCAGCTCATAAGAAAATAGGTTGTTGCCAAGGCTACCTGATAAATTTTTGTATCATGATCAAACCATGTATTCAAATAAAGAATTTTTTTTTTTTTAAAAACTTCATTGAATATTGTGTAGGAGGCGGGTGAAGGACGTGACCAATCTGAATAAAATTATTATATTATAATAGCGTGAAACCAGTTAAAAAAAAGTTAATTTTCTTTCTTATACTTTCAACAACTGGAGGTATTGCTACCTAAAAAGTTTTTGTATCATGATCAAAACCATGTATTAAAATAAAATTTTGTTTTGTTACAAATGATAATTATGTGAATATTGTTAATAAAACAAATAGTTAATTTCCTTTCTAATACTTTCTACAACTCGAGATATTGACCCTTTTATTCTTAATTTTGTATGATAGGTGAGCAAAGGGCATTGCAGATCTTGATAAACATTTTATATGATAATTATATGAATGTAGTTAATAAAAATGTAGTTCATTTTTTCTAATACTTTTTACAACTCGAGATGTTGCACTTTTATTCTCAATTTTGTATTGGGTGAAGGGCGTGGCAAATGTTGATGAAATTTTTAAATGGTCATTTTATGTATCCAGTCAATAAACAAATTAGTTAATTTGGTTTTTTACACTTTATACAACTGAAGTTATTGCACTTTTATTGTTTATTTTGTATGGGAGGTGGGGAAAGAGCGTGGCTGATCTTAATGAAAATTTGTAAGGCGTTTTATTTTTATGAAATAATGACACTTGCTAATGTACCTAGGATGGTTCCTTTTATTTTTATACCTCATGCCATAGACCTCGTTACACTGTGTGCCGTCGTCACTACTCCAAGTTATATGGGAGGTAGGAGTAGTAACTGACCTATCATGCTCATTTTTTTAACCTTAAATTTTTTAACTTTCAAAATAAATCTGCAAACTTTCACTGGCAGTAACTTTTTTGCGATATTAGTTTTGTCCTCCTAAAATTTAAGAAATCACACTCTTCGACGTTCGTTATTGGACTGCGATTACGTAATTATTACTTTGCTTGTTTTGGTGTGTTCATCAACATGCGTGCATTTATGTGTGGATGCGTGAGTGAAAATGTGTGCGGGAGTGTGTGAAAAGTTGCTACTGCCGTCGCTGCTTGGCTTTTCCGTGCCACTGTCGCTGTCGATTTAATGATGTTGATGTCAATGAAGCTTCCGAGCGTAAAACTATTTGCATTCCAGACTTAACAACATTTACATAATTTGAAGCGGTGTTTGTGTGGGTTCGCGAATGAATGTTTATGTGTGTGATGTTGATAAATTTGTTGTCCACAAAATCCGCAGCCCAGAGTAAAAATTATCGTTAATTGAAACGATGACAGAAACATCTGCACTGACATAAAATGACAGCGTTGCGGTTTTAGCCCAACTTCATTCACAATGCCAAATATTTTTCACTTAAATTTATTCACAAAGTATTCAACAATTTGTATGACAAAACTAAAATGTGTTACACTAATATGTATAGAGCTCATATAAAATATATATTTTTGTATGAACATTTGAATTAATAAAATATACAGAAATAAATTTTTGAAGTATACACAGAAAGCATTGATGTTTGAAGCATCTCAGGCTGCATGATGCTTTAGTGCTGCAATAAATTTACAATTCAGTTAGTAAACCGAAATTATTGTCTTTTTGTTTTTATTTTGAGGTAATTACACAAAGCATTATTTATCTTTATAGCGTCAATCAAAATTTCGCTGTAATTTTTTTCTCTGCCAATGAAATCCAAAACTTTCTTCACAAAAGTTTATGATATTTTATGAACTATCTCTTGACACTTTTGATACCTTAAGGTCATATAGTGACAATTTTGTGTTTTATTTGCTTATAATTCCTGAAAGAAATTAGGGGAAATCCCAAAAGACGAGTTTTGTTGCACGTTAAACTTTTGTTGTTGAGATCTCGTTTAAAGCTTGTTTACAATCAAAAATTTACTTAACTTATTTACTATGGATTAGAGCTTTGCTTTCGTAAAAGCTTTCAAAAAAGAATGGAAAAGGAAAAAATGTGTTCGAATGATTTCCAACATTGAAAAAACAGAATTTCGTTTAGCAAGAGCTGGTTGCGAACGGAAGTTTGGGTTTTTAATTTTTTGCTGATGACATGGCTTACATATTAATCGGCCAGAAGTTATACAATTATATTACGCAAATATGGGAGGTGTAGATTTATTAGATCAGATGAGTCAATACAACAGAATTTGTATAAGATCTAAGAAGTGGATATTTTTCACAGAAGTGTAATTTTTCACTTTTTTGACCTGGCTTTTATTGGTGCTTGGTCTGATTATTATAAAGATTGTAGTGAAAGTAACAATTCAATCAAACAACAAATGGATTTGCTAACATTTAAAGTTGATTTATGCAAAACTCTTTTATATTTGAATAATGCTTCAAAATGTCGTCCAGTCGTCCAGAACATTCCATGGCTTTACTAACGAAAAAAAGACGTCATTTAGGTCTAAGTGTAGAAGTAAGACATTTCCAGAATTTCAAGACAAAAAATGCACAACGTTGCGATTACTAAAAATGAAATGCTAACATATTTTTTCTATGCTCAAAATGCAAAGTATTTTTATGTGTAAAACGAGATGCCAATTGTTTTTTAAATATCATACACAATTAATTAAAAGAAGTGTATTACCAATATTTTTTTACTTATTATCGTTCACATTATTTGTCTTTCACGATTTTTGTCTAAAAACTTGTGAATAGTATAACTTTAATAACTCGTTTTTATTAGCTTGACTTCATGTCAGGATTCACAAAAACTCTCAACTGAAGAGAAGAAATGTACTCCTCCTCATCAATATTATTCAATGTACGAACGATTCACTTGGCCAAGGCTCATTTATAAGGTTGTGGCACTTGGTAGCGAGCTCGATCGAACAGTAAGAATGGATGAAAAGAAATCAAGAAAATGAATGCATAGAACAAAGAAAAGCACAGTGACAATTCAAGCAAAGGCAGAAAAAGAGTGCATTTCTCTCAAGTGCCACAACCTTATAAATGAACCTTGCACTTGCCTTTCCTCATTCGTGAAGAAAAAAAACTTGAGCGCTCTTATGTTAAATATTCAGAGTGATCAAAACTTTTTCTTCGCTCTTTCAAAATATTCGTTCGTAGATTGTGCTCCTCAAAAAAACTGAGTTGAACAACGCCTTCTCTTTGTCATTCATTTATTGTTTCTCGCACGCGAGTTTTTGCAAAGATAAACTCATTAACTTCGAATTTTTACGTTCGCTCATTTATTTACTCTACGAGTGATCTTGTTAATTAAAAATATATACGTGTTTAATTATGAACTATATTTTTTGCGTTTTTTAATGTATTTTTTAAGTATTTAGTAAGTTTTTGAAATGTTCCTTTTTGTTTATTTATCTTAGATTCTTATAATTTCATAAAATAATGATTTTTTAAGTCTTTTTAATTAAATATATTATTAAAAAAATTACTTAATACTATTGATTTTAATCCTTTCAATTTATTATTTTCGAAGTGTTTAACTAAAATTTCGCATCAAAGGAAAGCGAGCGATTCAATGAGTTTATTATTCATGAGCTATGAAAACTCATCAACACGAAGCACAGTGTAACGAGTGCTGCCAAAAATAACTTAAGAAAAAAAATCTTTAAATAGTAAATCTAAATAAGCAGAATAATAGTTTAGAGTATAAATATCGAGTGCAAAAGGACTTTGCGATATATTTTCAGTTACGGGAAAGCCACTCTTCCAAAGATCAAGTGAAAATATAATAATTTTTTTTACAGTTTGACACTGTACATTTTTTAATAAGACGTAAATTTTAGTAATAAAAGTATGCAAAAAAGTTAACTTATATTTATTGTATATGTTTTAGTAAAAACAATTAATTAAAAGCAAACATACAAAACATTTTGTGTAACTTAAGATAGGTCTTAGAAATCTAAAAAACGAAAACTTTGAGAAACAATAAAAAGAAAAAAACACTTTTGTTTTTTTTTTAATTTTGATATGTCTTGTAACAGCTTTTTCTAAACTTATTCCCGAAATTTGGTTTGCCGAAACTCAAAAATAAATATAACTTTACGCTTACTTTTCTGGAGCATGTTTTGTAAAAAATGAACAATTTTATTTGAAAAAATAACAAATTTTTCACAAAGTTCAAAAAACAAAATAAGAAAAACAGCATTTTTTATTATATTTTTATATGCCTATAATCAATATTTTCTCAACATATTCCCAAAATTTGGTTTGCCGATACTCAATTATAACGACTTTACGCCCACTTTTGTGGAACATGTTTTGGCTAAAATGAGCAATTTATATGAAAAAATAATAAAACTTTCACAGAGTTCAAAACACAAAATAAAAAAAAATATTTTTTTTAGATATTTTAATATATCTTTTATTAATATTTTCACAACATGTCCCCAAAATTTGCTTTGCAGAAATTCAACTATAACGACCTTATGCCCATTTTTGTTAATCATGTTTTGGCGAAAATAACAATTTTATATGAAAAAATAAATCCAATTTTCACAAGCTTACATATAAAAAAAAATATTTTTTTTTAATAAAACTTTTAAATAAAACACTTCCTTAACATAGCCCTTATATTTTACGGATTTTACAGATGTAGATTTTTGCAGATATAGAATAATTTTTTGCCAGATTACTGATTTCAGTTGTATGGAAGTTGGGCGTGCTAGTTGGCTGGTTTCATTCATTTTCACACTAACTATTTATAACTACAAAAGAACAATGTGTACACGCTCAGAAATCTTGGATTAAATTCTAATAAAAACTGTATTGTATATATGACCACACCAGAATTGCATTAGAATCTAATATATGTAAAATATTAAAATTGAATTCTAATCCCATAATACTAAATTCTAATACAGAATTGGAATAGAAACTAAGTTTAGAACAATACTATTCTGGTTTAAATTTTAATACATTTGTAATCAAGTGTAATACTTCAGTTATTAAAAAGTAATACGAATAAAAAAATTTTTATTAAATATTTATACAAATTGTATTAAATAGAAATACAAATTGTATCAAATTGTAATAAATAGTACTACAGATTATATTAAACAGTAATACAAGATGTATAACATTTAATACATATTGTTCTGAAAAGGTGAAAGGAAAAATCAACATTTATGGAATAAAGCTATAAATTTTTAATATATTTACTTACTTTTAAGATTCCAAGTGAAATAAAAAGAAAATATTTGGTCAACCAATAACAAATTATTTATTCATTTAAAGTTTCTTTTATAATATACGGTTTTTCGTTAACAAAAACTATTTCTTTAGGTTTTATTTTGACAATGTCAGATTTCAGAATCAGAATGACAATTTGACAGATGCTTGATAGATATTTGTATTATATTTTAAGACAATTTGTATTATAACTTGTATATAATACAATTTTTATTATACTTTAATACAGATTACATTAAATCAATTTTTTAATATACTTGAAAGTGTAAGTTTTAATCAAAAATATATTAAAAAATGCATGATTCCAACGCTTGGCTTAAAATTAATTCCAAGATTTCTGAGCGTGTAGCAAATTTTAATGATTTGAAATTATTTTTTGAGTATTTATGCCAGATTACTGATTTCGGCTTTATGGGAGGTGGACGTGTTAGTGGGCCGATTTGGTTCATTATAAAATTAACTTTTAACAGCCGCAAAATAACTATGTCCACCAAATTTCACTGATCTAGGATAATTTTTGGGGGAGCTATTCCAGATTACCAACTTCGGCTATATGGGAGGTTGGCGAGGCATTCATTAATTTCGAACGAAATTTTGTGAGAATAATTTCGCTACCATAAAACTAATTTTCACAAAATTTCATGATTCTTCAGCAACTCCTTCTAATTGTGGCTCCAAATATGTGGCTTTGTCTATTTCATGATTAATGATAATTTCATGGTTCTTCATCAACTCCTTCTAATTGTGACTCTTGGAATCCATTTTTAACTATTTTCCCGATGATTTAGAGTTTTGAAACTTAAAATGTAATTTAGAACTGGACGGCAACACAATATTCACTTATTTTCTTGTCTGTACGTTTATTTTTTTTGCTAAAATGTGAAATTATTTGATATTGAATATATTTTTTTGTGAGTTCTGCAGCTTAGAGCACAGGGCTCTCGCTTTATAATCGTAAGGTTGTGAGTTCGAGCCTTAACAATGTCAATAGATTTTTTCCGGTTTTTTTTGTTGTTTTATTTTTAATATTTGTAGAAATATTTCGGTTTCTAGAACAAATTCTTTTGTCACCGTCAGAGGTGAATTTTTGAAAATTTGAATTTTTAAAGTTTTTGACAAGGACTGAAAATCAAAAAATTAATTATTTAAGTAAAAAAAAAACTTTAATATAACACGTATTTAAAACGAGTAAAAAAGTACAAAATAATATCTCCTAAAATAGGGCTTCTAGTTTTCCTAAAAACGTGGAGCGCATGCTTCAGAGAATGGTAAGGAGTGTTATTAACAATTGTTTCTTAACCCAGGTCCCTTGACTGTCAGGATAGAAGGCCTTGCATGAATGGTAGATTCAAATTTGCTAAGGTTAGTGATGCAGGGTTAATATTCTCTATAGCATGCGTCCCACGTTCTTAGGAGAACTTATAGCCCCCCTCTAGGAGAAATTATTTTATACTGTTTAGTTTGTTTTAAAAACGTGTTATATTAAAAATTTTTTTTTACTTAAATAATTTTCCTATTTGTTTTCAATTAAAAATAAAAAATAACACTGAGCTAAAAATTAAAAAGGCTTTTAATTCATAACATACTATACTTATATACTAATTCTCAGATAAATCTAGTTTTTACAAACATATTTTATAATCAATCACAACCGTTCATTATAATAAAACCTTCGATTGGTTTTGTCGAATATATTGGACAACCTGACAAAAAACCTGGCAGGTAAAAATCAAAGGCATGTTTTTTTTAAATTTTCGCTTCCCGAAGATGAAGCAGTTTTTATTCGCCGCAGAAAAGAGTTTGATTTTATATTATCGAATTTCTTATATAAAAGATACATGAATTCTATAGAGACATGTACAGGCTGAAGACCATAATAGTTAGGGCCTAGTTTTTTAAGATTATTCACTTAATTTATTTTGTAAATAAACTTTTAATAATAATAATAATTTATAGAGACTAATATAAGGTCAAACCCGAAATATTTTTGGGTATTTCTTAACTCTAAGCGTAAAAGTGTAGGTTTTCCAAAATCAATGAAGTATGCGGAAAGCGAAGCAAATAATATACAAGATATTTGCGAATTGCTTGGAATATTCTTCGGATCTGTTTTTGACAGTTTCGATAAGACATATTGAAATATTCATCCACATGCGGAGCAAATTACTAATATCGCCCACTTAGATCAAAAGATGAAGTATATGAAACTATATGTGGTTTAATTTGCTTCCTCCCTTATTTTTGAAAAATTGCGCTCATTCACTGTATGCTGTTTTAGGAAATTAGTAGTTAAGATCGATGAATCATTTTCAAAAGCAAAGATGTAAAATCGGAAGTTCCGCAAGGGAGCCACTTAGGCCCTCTTTTGTTTATTTTGTTTATAAACGATTTATCTAAAACTTTCACTTGATGTAAATTCCTGATTTATGCAGATTATTTCAAAATGTTAAAAATTATAAACAATCTTGAGGAATGTAACAATTTTCAAAATGATATAAGCCTACTTATTACATGGTGTAGCATAAATGGAATGAATTTAGCTACACTTTTCTAAACTTTTCTACTGTCATAACTAAAACTTTTCTAAATGTCATATATTTACATATTCTCGCAAACAATTATCTATATATTACAATTATTTTTAAAAGTCCAATATTACTTTCACACACGTCGAATCTATTACAGACTTGGGAATTTACTTTGATACCAAATTATCATTTAGGTCTCACAGAGGATATGTCACATCCAGAGCTTTCTCACAACTCGGTTTTCTAAAGCGAAACTCTGAAGAGTTTTTAGACCAATTCACATTAAAATCAATTTTCGTGAGACTGGCAAGATCTATTCTCGAATACGCGAACATAATCTGGGATCCTTGCATGTGACATATGAGATTTACGAGATTCGCTCTAAGGCGATTATTTTCGTGGGAAAATATGCCTGCGTATTGTAAACTACTCGGCTAGCAAAACTTGGCCATTGGACGCAATACGCAGTGTCTTATTTTTTAAAGATATTAGGGCTATTCACAGTTTGAATACGCTGGTCTGCTATTTGTACGATTTGCTATTTGTACGCCAATTTACGAAAGGGTATTTAGCTTTGTTGTTGTTTTGCATGCAAACGCCCTTGGACGTGTTTTTCGTACCTCGTATTTTTATGCTCTGTCACCAGCCAACTGGTGGGGAATTCCCCGATTTTCGGGTAATTTCATGTCGATCGAGGACTCGGGAAATGGGCTCAAATATGCGGGGAATTTCATAATTCATCTGTTTTTTAATGATTTTTGCGAGGAATTTAAAATTTTGTCTAATATTTGATTTTATATTAAATTTTCTGATACAATGTTATTCTAACCACATTAAAAAAATTTAATTAACATTACCAAAAAAATCCTTGTTGCCAAATTAATTTTTTAATAATACATTATTGTTTAATTTTTAATGCATTTTCGTTTATAACTTTTGAAGGTATTGCACAATAGAAAAAATTTTAACCTTCGATTTGCATTTCAATATCATCGTTAGTATGCGAATTTGACTGAAGGGAGGTTTTAGCCAAAAGAGGTTAAAATGAAGATATATAAAGGGTGTTTTTTATAGAGTGATACAAGTTTAAATCATAATCAGACATAGTAATCTAATCAGACTTTTTAATATCAATTAAACGAGCTTTATTGGATAGAAAATTTTATGACATTCATGCTAAAATATGATTTTAACCATGTGGCCGCCACGGCTGGCGCGTACAAGGCGCAATCTGGAACACCAATTTACACAAACTTTTCGCAGTATTTGCGGCCGTATCTCGCCGATAACTCTTCTCATGTTGATTTCCAGGTGTTCAATTGTTTGTGGTTTATCGACGTAGACAAGTGACTTTACATAACCCCTAGGAAAATAGTCCAATGTGGTTAAATCACATGATCTTGGGGCCAATTAATTGGGCCATTTCGTGAAATTATTTCTTCGTCAAAAGTTTCCTTGAGTAAATCAATTGCAGCGCCCGCTGTGTGGCATGTGGCTCCGTCCTGTTGGAACCACATATCAGCAAGATTAATGCCAGCTTATTGAGGTACGAAAAAACTTCGAATCATGTTCCTATACCGTTCACCATTGACAGTAACATTCTGACCATCATCGTTTTTGAAGACATATGGGCCAATGACTCCGCCAGCCCATAAAGCGCACCAAACAGTAATTTTCTGTGAATGTAATGGTGTTTCGACAAAAGCTTGTGAATTCTCCTCACTCCAACTACGACAATTCTGTTTATTTACGTACCCATTCAACCTAAAATGGGCTTCATCGTAAAATAAAATTTTCCATGAAAATTCAAAATCAATATCAATTTGTGCTTCAGCCCATTCGCCGAATTGGCGGCGCATACGATAGTCGTTTGGCTTTAATTCCTGCTCAAGTTGAATCTTGAAAGGTTTGAAGCCAATATCTTTTAGTAAAATATTCCATAAAGTGGAAGGACACAACCCCAGTTGCTGAGAACGGCAACGAATTGATTGATTAGGATCATCTTCAATGCTTTCCTGTACAGCGGCTACAGAGTCTCACGGGATGCACATTATCAGTAACAGGAAATGTGGTCCGAAAACGATCTATAGTTCTTCGAATTAGCAGCTCTGAAGGACGATTGTGTACGCCATAAAATGGACGAAGTGTACGATAAGTTTGACGAACAGAATCATTATTTTGATTAAAAATTTCCATAATTTTAACGCGTTGCTCTGCTATAAGTCAATTTAAAATTAAATGTCAAAGTAAACTAAACAAAAAGCAACTATCAGCTGTTAAATGAATGGTCAAATAAAGAAGTGATGCCAACTCAAAGTTGTATCACTCTATTAAAAACACCCTTTAGAAGAAGTTTTCTAAAAATTTATATTATACATACAAATGAAATTTTTTGTTTCTTAATTTAATTTCTTAACATAATTAAACGTCATCAGTCCCCTGCCAACATTTACTATCGCCGAAGACACCCAAGTGTGACTTGTAGGTGTTGAGATCTAACGCTGGCGTTACTACTTTTTCGTCGTAAAAGTGACTTCTGTCGGGAGAAACTGTTCCCCGCCGGCGTCACTTTTATGGTCACAATTAGTATCTTTGTGGTGACTTTAAGAAAAACTCAAAAGCGATCCCCCCAGAAGTGCCGCAAAAGTGACTAAGAAATGGAAAAGCAATTCTCGCTGAAGTGCCGCAGTCAGGCACAAGCCCAAGTCAAAAAGAATGCTTCAATATATTTACTTTTACATATATTTTTTTTATTGTTTGTTTAATAATTAAAATATAAAAAAGAAACAATTCAATTGTAAACAGAACTTTTGTTTTTAACTCTACTTGCTTTAAAGGACATTAAACAAATTTCTGCTTAGTCTTATAATATTACGAGTATTATTTATGAATAAAATTAAATATATTACTAAAAACCTTTTGCCCTTACAACACTTTCTTTCGCAAAACAACTTAAATTTAACTATTAAAAATTCTCATTACGCTGTTGCAAGAGCTGCAAGCAAGCCGATCAGTTAAAAAAAAACAACTAAAAAACCGTTAGGAATGAAACAAACAATCTCCTGAGTGCCTGTTGAGAAGATAAACTTGCGATAACTCGTGTACTTTGTTTTTGGAAAATACAAACTATCTTCCAAGATGTACTTTAGGCGTCACTTTTTTGGCGATTGGCCATAAATGGCACTTCAAAATGCTGGCAGGGGTATAAGCATAAATTTTTTTACATATATTGTTTAAACTCATATAAAGATTGCGCTGAAGTTAGTGTGATAAAAAATAAGTGAAAATCGAGACACACCATAGCTCGGCTACAGATCGTCTGAAAAAGAATTAATTAAAAAAGTCAACCCCTTAATGCACATCTTTTACCAAAATGGAATAAAAACTTTTTAAATAAAGCAAATTATGAAGCGTGGAAAAAAAAACTGAAAAATTTACGATATTTTTTACCATATTGTTGCGAGTAAAAGCTAGACAAATTTCCAAAGACGCTTATTTTGGTAAAAGATGGAAGAATTACAATACAAATAGATTTAGAAATGTGTAGAATTACAATGCAAATTGTTTTCTCGATTGTTTGCTTCCAGTAGTATGGCCTGTTTTGAAAAAGTATGTTCAGGGAAAAACGCGTTTCAAGCTATTCTGGTTATTTAAAGGTGCTGTGGTTTTAAGCGCTTGAGTATCTGTACTATAAGCGGGAATGATTTATAAATTTTTTTTTACATATTTTTGAATAGTTGTACAACAATAATCAAAAGTAAAAAAAAATTGATTTTAAAAAATTGTTTGCCTAAAACCTTAACATACTTTGGAATCAGGCCATCGACATATTATAGCTTCAAAGTTTGAATTCACTGCTCGAAAATACATTTTATTTTTTTAAAGTTAATATTTTTTTTAATATTATAGTATGTTAATATTATTTAATACTATAGTATGTAATTTTTTTATAAAAATTAATTGTTTTTATAAAATTTAAAAAATCCTTGCATTATTTACTGTAATGTTCAATTAAAAAAATCTCTAAGTAAATTCGATAACATTTTTTTGAGGGGAATTTTGAGAACCACTGCGGGGAAAACCATAAAATGAGTTGGCAACCCTGATAACAAAGTTGACAGTCCATAATTGCTTGCTCTTATTACATTTTATGCTCCAACAAGATCTCTAAGAGAAACAAGTTTATTTAATGTACCTCAGTAAAATACTTAAATGTGCAGTACTTTAAATGCAATTGTAAGCAAAAATAACTTCATTTGTTTTTATATTATTTTTTTATTACAATAGAATTAAGGACTTATATGTAAAACCAGAAATAGCTTATTTAAAAAACTTACCATTATTAAGAAAATTAGAATGTATTCAAAAAGTCCATAGAAAATATTTATATGTGCACAACCTATTTTTATTGATTTTATAAAAAAAAAATAGAAATATATATAGATTTTATAAAAACATATGTCATCCTTTCTTATATATGACTTGGTTAAGCGTGAAAGGCATGAAGACATCAACGATTTGAGGATGGATCCATCGATTTTCAGCCATTCATCTTAAAGAACTGTTTTCAGATGCTAAATCGACTCAAACTGGCGCCCGTTTTTATAAACTTGGACCGAAAGAATGCCTCACAGGTTTTCGATAAAATTCAAGTCATGACTAACATCTGGTCATTACAATACGGGTATATTTCATATTTATTGAAAGTCATTTGTTGCTCGGGAAGAATTTGTTGGTGTGTTGACCTGATCAAAAGTCCAGTTATCCTGGTATTTATAGCATGTGAACTCAATAAACACATTATCTAATAACTCAATATACCATTTGTGCAGTCGATTTACACGAAATAAAAATACAGGGGAGACTTTCAAAGTATCTGAAACCGGCTGAATTCATCAATGATCCCCGCCCATGGTTGCGAACATACCTAATTTGTCGTGGCTATCGCAAATTGTGCAGGTATTTCTGGCAACCATCATTCCCGTCAAGGTTAACCCTTTTTGCATCACTTAATCTGACATTCCCAAATTTTTCCTTACAAAATTTGTATTTTTCGGCTTATGCAAGACTGGCCGCAATGCGTCATGGTAGAAGCCTGGGTTGAGGGAACAGCGATTCATAGCTGACGTTGAATTTTCATCCAAAATTTGTCGAATTCTGCATCTGGTAACCCTTAGATCCAAATGCGCAGCAATTTCACCACAACTCATCCCTTTCTCTACAGCAAGACGTCAAATTCGTCTTTTGTGCCGTTGGTCAATCACGGATTTTCTTTCACTCCGCTTGATTATAGCATAGTTGCCTGGATCTTTTAAAAAATTTTATGGTGTTTTGGTGACGATTTGACCTAGCAGCTATAGCACCTACTTTTATACCGGCTTCATTTAAGCCTTTTATATTTCAACGATCTTTTCAGATTAAGTGAAGTTCCACGTGGCATTTTTATTTGAAAAATAAAAAAACTCAAATGTGCTCATATTTTGTTCCAAAAATGTATTACAATAAAATGTAAATGTGTACACGCGAGATTTCACACTATTTTCGATTAGCGGTACTACGAATACGAAGAAGAGAAGAATTCTCTGTTCGACTAATAAACACCACCCTTTAAAAAAATTTTTGGCCATCTCAAAAAAATTGTATTGTTATAAACCAGGGAGAAAAAATAAAAAATATTTGTGCAAATATAAATATTTTACTGAGGTATATTATCATAGAACGAATTATGGTAGCAATGAACCAATATCTAAATGCCTATGTCGATGTAATAGAGATGCTAAACATGTTGATTTTAGTTCTAATAGAACGTTTTTTGTGAAAAATTTATTTGAATATTATTTAAAGAATTTGGTTAAGTGATATCTGTTAGGGATTTACCCAGTATATATATATATGAATCAATAAATAAATAAATTTTTTTAAAGTGTGATGTAATAGTTCAAAATTTTGTGAAAATAGTTGCTCTCAAGATGAATGCTTTACGAGTAATGGCTCTCACGACTGCTATATAATAGATTGGAATTAAAATAGAATTAAAGGTTTATACAAGAGATAAGAAAGTACAATCATTCGGGCTATTCCGTTCGGATGCAAAATCTATTTGAAGGCCTGCTATTAACGCTTGAAACCTATCCCAGCCTCCTATTGCTAACTTAGTTCAAAGGCTGGTAAAGTATCAAAAAGCTTTGGAGAAGTATCAAAAGAAAAATATTTAATGTTTTTTTCTAAATATTTATTTTAAAACATCACAAAATGTTTCATGCTACGAAAGATTAATCTACAAAACTTTCCGCAACATATTTATTTGATATGTTTGAAATGTTGACACCACTATTATTACCATCAATGAAAGTAAAGATGCGTCTAAGCGTTCATTTTATTATAGAAATAGTTTTATATGAATCCCAATTCAATTTTCCCCTATTTGCAATATTTCCGCAGTTTGTTCAAACATTTGGTTGGCATGGTAGTTGATGCAGTTGAAATGTGTGTGAGTGTATACTAAAACTTTATTGTCATATTAAGTCCATACGTGTGGAAATCCAAAAGAATACGAAAATGTCCCACAAATGTTCAAGCAATTTGGCAGTAAAAAAAAAAAATTACCGAATGATGGTTGCGCGGACATTTGGGACTTTTTTCACATTTTTATAGACCGCACAATCTGACCATAAAGAACTATGCGTACAAACTCAAATCCTGTGTATGCAGGAATTCAAAGACGTACTGCAGAAGTTGCTAACTATGAAGTTTCTATTTGAAGTTTCCATGCAGCTCACTGTTTTATTTTGCGGCGCAGAGGGAGGTTCCATGAACGTGAAGATTACAAGTTTAACCCAAACATGGAAGACGGGAAGAAATAACCCAAAAGTGAGCATTCAGCTGCGGTGAGTTTGTCGATTTAGTTATGTTTGTATATCCATCTGTCTGTTGTAATATTGGAGGTATCATAAGGAATTTCAGTATTGAGCGTTTAAAAAAAAAGTCAAGTTTGAAAACGACGAATTTGCCTATACAAATGACTTAACAATCCAACAAAAATAATTCTAATTACTTCAAATTTTGCACACACATATAATTAAATCTCAAATATTCACAATGAGAATTAAACTTGCATACATTGTGGATTCATAAAAATAGTAAATTTTTTTTTATTATTTCAAGTCAATGAACAAAGGTTCTTACAGACTATGATAATTAATATAGTTATATATAGGTTATTCGATAAAAGTACACAAAAATAGTTCAAATAATTTAATAATTGTTACTTAGCACATTCTTTAATGATTTTTTGGAATTAGAAAATCAATATTACGGTACAGCGTAGAGTTATTGAACTCCAGCATTGCTCTATACCTTGGTGAGTTAAGGGCATAGTTGGTTCTGTATCATCCTAGATAAAACACATCAAAATGACGGAAAGTACGACAAGGAATATTAAAATTTATAAATTCAAGTAGTTTAGGGCAATCAACCGTTTTCAAATTTATAACACTACAACGATCATAGTGTTAGAAGGAGCAGCATAAGAAGGAGCAGGATTTCTGGGATAATTTATTTTAAAAACAAATCTAGTAAAAGCTTTCTGAACTCGTTCTAGGCGTAATGTATGAGAAGCATAGAAGGGATTCCATATAAATGAAGCAAATTCTAACTTAGAACGAACAATAGAATTATACAGTTCTTTTAATGTGAAAGGGTCCTTAAAATTGGAACCATTTCGCCGTACTTAAGCAAGAAGTGCATAAGCTTTCGGAATATGATAATTAAGATGGCAAATGAAAGTGAATCTTGAATCAAATACCACATCTAGATCTTTAATTTCATATACACATTTCAAAGAAAAATTATCTAAGTATTAGGTTGTTTTTAATGGACATAATGATTTAGTAAAAGTAGAAACATACACTTTTCGTGATTAAGATACAGTCCATTTTTCGAACTCCAGACGTTTAAAGAATTTAAATCTGATTGCAGTAAAAAGGCATCCGATTTTTAAATCATCCGCATATAAAATACATTGTTAATTTTTTACTTTTGATGTAATATCATTGATAAATAATATGAGCAGTAACGGAACCAAAATGCTTCCCTGAGGAACACCCGACGAAGCTATAAATGGTCTTGAAATTTTTTTTTCAATATAAACATGACATACCCTGTTACTAAGATATGATCCAAAGCAATTTAATGTGTTTGAGTGAAACCCAATATTCGTTTATTTTTTTAATAAAATGTCGTGAGAGACTTTGTCGACTTCTAATTCCTCAAAAATTATTACAAAAACTTAAAATTTTGCAAATAAGTCTTACGTCTTGTTATACACTCTAAGTTTAAAATTCGTAAAAAAAACCAAATAAAATTTCTGCCTATCTCCCATACGAAATGAGGTTATCATTAAAGTAAAACTTTAATACATAACCCCAAAATATATGTATTGACTTCATATTTTAGACATAAGCTATAAAAAATTTTAATAACACCTGCGCATAAAAAGTGATGTTATGTAAACAATGAAGCATTTAAGCTTTCGAATACATTAAAACACTGCTGTAGAGGTATTTTAACTTTGACCCAATCGAAAATATTTCCTAACCAGTTTTTCTTTCAGGTTGGTTGTTTGATTTTGAATATCCGCAAACAAACACGACTGCACTACTTAATTACATATTGTAGATAACTTTTCGGAAAGGTTAAAGTACTACAGTTAGGTTCAATGCTCCTTTCAAACTCCTACAAACTGCATTACTTGGTAATGAGTTCTTGGGTAGTTCTATAACGACAAATCTGATGCTTATTTTTTTTACTCTGGTGATTACTCTTTTGAAAAAAGATGCTTAGGACCTAAACAGATGTCCCATTGGTCCTTAAACGCAAAACTCTATGTACAACTTTCTTAAATTTGATTTATTTGTCTTTCAGAGACCAAAGGATCGTTTATATACTCTAATAAATAAGAACAATAAAATCAATTCCAATGGCCCATTAAAACTACGTAATGAAAACGGGAAAATCTATTAAAAATACAGAAATGCTTTTACTGATTTGATACAACTTGGCAAAATCGTATACAACGTATGCCCATCTACCATAGAAGTTTTTTCATATATGCTTGACTCTTGCTCATAAATATTTAAGAGATTGGTTGGGACTCCGAAAATAGTTAAGAGTGGTTTGGGTAGTGGATGATAATTTTTTGCTATTTCTGGATTTCATTCACCATGACAATAGACCAATTGCCAGCAAGTAGACCTTATTAAGCATTTAGAAGTGTGGGCTTTACGAAGTAATGAAAAGTTAAATTTGATATTTTAAAAGTGTTTATTAGTTAAAAAATCAATTCATTCCAAAAAGGCAAAAGAGACGTGTATGATATATAAAAGCGGTAAAAATTAAGTGAAGTCGAACAGTTGTTTTTCAAGTGAGAATGTTGCCACGTTCTATTAAATGTGCAGAGATGCCACATTACTGCCCCCTAGGGATGCGAAATGAACACGTGTTGTCCTGCCTGATCGTGTCTGATAGGTAGGCTGCTGAGTTGTATCTTGAAGTGCCGTATTCTGTTTTTCGTTGACCATACAGACTGCTTTTAAACGATCGATGCTAACGTTGACCTTCTTACCACGAATATTGATTGTAAAATATTTGTCGAAACGGTCGACCACTGTATAAGGCCTCTCGTATGGAGTTTGAAATGGCCGACGAACCATATTATTTCTAACGAATACAGCTGGAGTTGTCGCAAGTTTCGCTTCGATAAATGGCGAATATTTTGAGTGGTTCGAAGTCTGCTGTGGTCTCAAATCGCACATGCGTTTACGTAGGTTGGTTACGAACTCGGCTTCGTTTACGTCTTCTTTAGAATATGATTGCAAAAACTCACCTGGTAACCGTATCGTGTCACCATAAACCATTTCTGCAGATGTTGACTTGATGTCTTCTTTGTATGATGCCCGATAACCAAGAAGTATCAGTGGGAGAACATCAACCCATTGTTCTGTCTGGTAACATTTCATTGAGGCCTTGAATGTTCTGTGCCAACGTTCTATAATACCGTTCGCTGCAGGATAATACGCCGTTGTCCTGAGATGCTTCACACCAAGTAGCCTGGTTATGTCTCGAAAAAATGAAGATTCGAATTGTCTTCCTTGATCGGTTGTAATTTTCAATGGAACCCCAAATATCGCTATCCAGTTTGAGTAGAAAACGAACGCAACTTCTTCGGCAGTTATATTCTCGATAGGATATGCTTCCACCCATTTTGTATAACGATCAACGCAAGTCAGACAATATCGATAACCTCTGCAGTTAGGTAGCGGTCCAACGATATCAATATTTACGTGGTCAAATCTATGCTCTGTTAGAGGATATACTCCAATCGGTGCTTTGTTGTGTCGCTGTACTTTCGACTTTTGGCATGAAATGCATAATCGTGCCTATTCGCGGCAATTCTTTTTCATGTAAGGCCAGACATATTTTTCGGAAACCAACGTTGTTGATTTTGCTGCGCCAGCATGGCATAAATTATGAATGGAATCGAATCCAATTTTTCGAAATTGTGGTGTTAGAAATGGTCGTGCTTTTCCAGTGCTAACATCGTAGTAGACTTCTGCAGTCGTGCCTGGTATGGTGAAAAGTTTTAAGTCCAAGCTTGAATTACCATTTAAAAATTATTGAATTTCGACATCCTTAGCTTGGCTTCTCGATAAGAGTTCGTAGTCGATATGCTTTGGTGTGTCGATGGCTGCGATGCGCGACAATGCGTCGGCGGTAAAATTTTCTTTGCCAGGAAGATATCGGATATCTGTGGTGAATTGACTTAAAAAATCGAGATGGCTTGCTTGTCTAGGCGAAGATCTGTCCAAATTTTGTCGAAATGCAAACTGAAGTGGTTTATGATCCGTTAAAATGAAGAAGTGTGAGTCTTCGAGCATATATCGAAAATATTTTACAGCATTATATGCAGCCAATAGTTCACGGTCATATGTGCTGTATCGTTTTTGAGCGGTACTGAGTCGCTTAGAGAAAAATCCTAAAGGTTGCCATTGTTGAGTAGCCTCGTCGTGTTGTTGAAGTACTGCACCTATTGCGATTTCGGATGCATCAACTGCTAAAGCAAGCTGAGTGCTAGGATTTGGAAAAGCCAGGAGTGCGGATTCTTTGAGGTCGGTCTTGCAAAGTTGAAATGCATTTTTTGCTTCGTCTGTCCAGTTGATTATTGACGTATCGTTCTTCTTATTTCCTTGAATGAATTGAAAAAGCAGAGCTTGATTGACAGCGGCGTTAGGTAGGAAGCGGCGGAAAAAGTTGATCATGCCTAAAAACCTTTTTAAATCGCAGACTCGCTTTGGTAAAGGATACTTTTCTATGGCTTTAACTTTCTCAATAGGTGGTTTAATGCCAGCTGTGCTCACTGAGTAACCAAGGAATGTAACCTCAGCTTTGCCAAGTTCGCATTTTGACGGATTGATGACGATGCCATATTCGCGCTTTTTTTCAAATACGGCGCGCAAGTGTTTGCGATGATCCTCTTCATTCTTTGATGCGATTAAAATGTCGTCTATGGCCAGGCAAAACCTAATTCGCGTAAAACATGGTCCATAAATCGCTGAAATGTTTGGCCTGCGTTCCTCAAGCCAAAGCACATAAATACGAACTCGTACAAACCGAAAGGTGTCGTAATAGCTGTCTTTGGAATATCAGACGGTTCCACAGGTACTTGGTGATGAGCGCGTCGTATATCTATGGTCGAAAAAATTTTGCAGTCATGCAGGAAATGTGTGAAGTCGTGAATATGCGGGATCGGGTAGCGATCGGGTTCGGTGACGGTGACGGTGACGGTGTTTAATCGCCGAAAATCTCCACATGGCCTCCACTCCCCATTTTTTTGGGCTTGACCACGGACTGCTGGACGGACGGCATATACCTGCGTTGAGCAATGTTTGTATTTCAGCTTTGGCAGCTTTCAGTTTGTGCGGTGGCAAGCGTCTAGGTTTGGCGAATACTGGTGGGCCTTGGGTAGTGATGTGATGCGTGACGTCATGCTTAATGCTCTTCGTTGTTGAATTATCGATGGTAATATCTTTGAATTCAAAGAGAAGGTCCTGGAACGGCATATTTTGACTTATTTTAGATAAATTTTTTACATCACCTGCTTGTGTAGTTATAGCGCAACATTTGGCTATGTTTGTTACGCCGTCGACTAATTTTCGTTGCTTCAAATTAACAGAAATGTTATAGCTGGAGAGAAAATCCGCCCCAAGAATAGGCTGTGACACGTCGGCAATAATGAAATTCCAGGGAAACGATCTGCGAAGTCCGAGATTTATATTGAGCATCTTTTCTCCGTAAGTTTTGATTGTTGATTTGTTGGCAGCGTATAAAAAATAGTCGCAGTCTTGATGACGTCGTTGTGTTGTAGTTGGTGGAATGACGCTGACGTCAGCGCCGGTATCAACAAGAAATTTGAGGTTAGATTTCGTATCAGTTATAATTAAGCGGCCTTTGATTGATGCTTGCCTGTCACGTACCGCTTTCGATGACAGACTGCGTAGTTTAACGTCATTTTGCAGGGCATGTGACACTTTTTTGCTTTTTCGCCGAATTTTTTGTGATACCAACAGATTTCTTCACCTCTTGCGTTGTCTTCTCTTGCGCTTGCGTGCGATCGGCTATTACTTCGGCTACGGTGTTTGATAATTGCTTTAAGTGAAGCAATTTCTTTTCAAAGTTCGTTAATTTGTTGCGTCATTGTCGTGTGTACATCGTGTGGCTTCGTGGAGACAGCTTGAACATGTGGACCGTCGCTAGCCTCAATTATTTTGTCAGCCAACTGTGCGAGCTTGTCGAGGGGCTCCATACTGATAGAAATTATAGAACTAATGCTTTGTGGCAGTCTATTTAGCCAAATTGACTTCAGCATGTTGTCGTTCATTTCGGTGCCTGCTAAGTGGCGCATTTCTCGGAGCAATTGCGATGGGCGCATGTCACCAAGGTCGAGATCTTGCAACAATTTTTTTATGCGTTTCTGCTCGGAGTTTGAAAATTGTTCCAGAAGGCGGTTTTTCAACGTTTGGTACATTTCGCTTGCTGGTGGATTGAGTATTAAATCGGTTACTTGACTTAACACATTGCATTCAATTGCAGCTACAATTGTGTGAAATTTGGTCTTGTCACTTGAAATTCCAGCAGCTATGAATTGCGACTCCACTTGGGCGATCCATAATCCAGGCTTTGCGTGCCAAAACGGTGGAATACGTACCGCAACTTTAGCAATTTGAGCAAGTGGTAAAAAATCAATTCATTCCAAAAAGGCAAAAGAAACGTGTATGATATATAAAAGCGGTAAAAATTAAGTGAAGTCGAACAGCTGTTTTTCAAGTGAGAATGTTGCCACGTTCTTTTAAATGTGCAGAGATGCCACAGAAGTATCGACCGTATAATAAAAAATTTCTTCAATGCAATGACACTGTATCGTCAGAATGCAGAATACTTTTGTAAAATGTTTGATTTGGGTGTGAATAACTTAATACTTACAAATAATCGGTGTAAGAAAATTTCATAAAAATCTTAACATGATTTGGGTGTAAATAACTTAATACTTAAAAATAACACATATAAACAGTATTTTATATGCGCGGCGATACCGACATTACTAGTTAGATTTAGTATTGTTTCCAAATAAAAAAAAAATCACTAAGACTTTTCCAAGTTGGTTGCGAATTTTTTTTATAGGGATTTTTCGATTTTTTTTAAGTTTTAAAAATATGTCCCCAGTTATGATCGTATAACTCCAAAAGTATTTATTTGTGTTAAAAATTATATAAATATTTACAAATGAAATTTTTATAGCCTTCATTAAACCTATCATTTGTACTGATCTAACTTTTTTGTAGAAATTCTGATTACTATATTTTTGAAAGTGTTTAAAAATAAAATATTTACAAAAATTCGTAGGTGCAAAGTATGTTTGTAGCAGGTTGATACTTTACTTATTGCGGTTTTAGTGAAAATACTCAAAAATACCTAATTACGATATCGAATGGCCTTGGAGTTATAAGTCGCACAGCCTCGGAATTCAGTATTCGACTACAATTTAAATATGCCGATTCCCTGATAACATTTGATGGGTGCTGTACAAGGGTGTGTGGGACCTCCCATACAACCCAAATTTGTGATATCGAATACATTCGGAGTTATAGGTCGCACAGCCTAGGAATTCTGTATTTGAACTCAGTTTACACAGGTAGTTTCACTGATAAGATTGTATGGCGTTGGACAAGAGAGCGTGGTACCTTCCACACAACCAAAATTTGAGAAATTGAAAGCTTTTGCGTTATAAGTCGCACAACCACGGAATTCAGTATTCGACCACAATTTACACTTGCAGTTTCACTTATAATATTTTATGGGCGTTTGTTTTATTTTGAGTATTTTCACTAAAACTGCAATAAGTTAATTATTCAACCTGCTAAAAACATACCTTAAATTTTCGAAAAAATATTTTTTTTATAATATTTGTTAAAGAGTTTAAAAATTGTATATTTTAAACTATTTCACAATTGTATTATATAGCGAATTTCTACAAAAATTGTTAGATCAGCGCAAATGATAGCTTAAATGAAAGATATAAGAGTCTTGTTTGTAAATGTTTATACAATTTGTAATATAAATAAATAATTTTGGAGTTATAGGATCATAACTGGGGACATATTTTTCAAAACTCAAAAAAATCGAAAAATCGAGAAATTGAAATCTCTCTATATAAATATCCGCACCAAATGTGAATTTTATAATACGTGCGTAAATTTTTTTCCCAAATTATTCACTAGTATAATCGGTGTAAGAAAATTATATAAGAATCCTAAAAACTTTTATATGAGATCTAGTGGAAGTCGTAGGTATGCATGGCAGAATATGATAAGATATTTTAACTGCATACTTGGTTTTTCAAATTTACTCTTAAAATCTAGATTTGGGCATTTGTTTTTATACAGACATTACTGTTTAAACTTTCTAAAACAAGAACTTGTATTAAATGTAAAAAATATAACCTGTCTAAATATATAATTATATATATTTAATATAAATAATTAAGTTAGGTTAAGGTGACAACAGGACTTTTAGACCGGCCCAGTTAGACCAAACTATTGGTAGGTTGTGATACCACAGAATGAAAGAAGGGAGTAATCAAGCGAAACTTTTTGTGTAGGATGTTCTTAATGTGTCAGAAAGCAGTATAAACATGTGATATTGAATCTGAAGGAAGTGTTATGCCCTGACCTCAGTCAAATCAAGGTACTAAGCGTTCCTATCCACAAACTTTCCTACCGCTACCAGTTTCAAATTGTCTTCGTAAAATAATTTATATGTAAGTTCTTTTGATTAGAAAAAAGAAAAGAAAGGTTAAAGCGTATGAACATGGCTCGGCAAGGATTCGAGCCCGGGACTCCTGGGTGATAGTCAAGTACGCTACCACTAGACTATCCAGGTCGTCCCCGAATATGAAAGAATTTGGAATTCCCTTACATATTTTTCTGATTTTTCAACTTTATGTCAATTTGCGGACAAATCTTTGCTAATATCCTTTTTTGTGGTAAAAACCTAAATCAAATTAGAGAATTGATTGAATTTTAAGTATTCGCACTTAAATAAAAAACCACCTAAAATGGTATTTTTCTTTATGTATTAATTTTTCATGTATTTTTCTTGTTGTTTAGTTTAGTTTAGTTTATTTGGAAGTCATTGAATACAAAAATTCTTACAGACTATATAAATTTAGAGAAAAACTAAAATTAAAAATTTATAGTAAATATATAATCTTAAGACTAGGTTAAGTAAATACTATTAACAAAATTTTTAAACTTTTGTTTAGGAATAAAGAGTTCAAAGTCATTAGATTCATTCAATTCATTACACAGTAACAAAGCTTTTGTAATTGGCTCATTTAAGGCATAGTTAGTTCTACAATATTTTACATAAAATAATTTGGAAATTCTTAGATTTCTTAATGGAATATGAAAAGGTATAAGTTCCAAGAGAGCTTGACAGTCAATTAATCCAGAGATAATATCATAAATAAACATCAATGATGCAATTTTCCGCCTGGAATCAAGCGATTTAAGTCCTAAGAGCATTAAATGAGAGTTATAGGGTGGTAAAGGTTTACAAAAGTTAATTGACCTCAGGGCAAACATCGTGAAATTTTTTTGTATTTTTTCCAGTCTAAAAGAGGTAGACATATAATACGGGCTCCAAACAATGGATGCATACTCCAATCTAGATCTCACAAACGCATTAAATAACATTATTAGAGTATGTGGATCAGAAAAGTCATTGCAATTTCTTCGGACAAACGCAAGTAGAGAGTAGGCCTTAGGAATTAGGAAGTTGACATGGTCATGAAATGAAAACTTTGCATCAAAAATTACACCGAGGTCTCGATATGAAAACACAGTTTGAATTTTTGAGTCAGAAAGAGAATAAGAGTTAGATAAGGTATTAAGAGAAAGTTTGGATAGAGTAAGATGAAAGCATTTAGAAAAGTTTAAAGGAAGGCCATTTGAAACACTCCAAGCCAAAAGTCTGTTAACATCATCTTGTAAGTCATCTATATCTGAAGAAGATGATATTTTTTAAATAATTTAACATTATCAGCATAAAGTAGAAAGTGAGAGTTAAAAATATGTTTAGAAATATCATTCATGAAAAGAATAAAAAGCAAAGGTCCAAGGATACTACCTTGAGGGACACCCGAAGATGCAACAAATTCGTATGAATTATTATTATTTAAGCAAACAAAAGAGGTTCTATCCGACAGATAAGACTTAATCCAGCTCAAAAAAGTTGAATGAATTCCCATATGTGATAGTTTCCAAAGTAGTTAATTGTGTGATACTCTATCAAATGCTTTGGAGAAATCTGCGTATATTACATCTACTTGGTATCCCTGCACGAAGGAGGATACAAAATACTCAGAAAAAAGAGCTAGATTTGAAAGGGTAGAGCGCCCCGATTCAAAACCATGTTGTTCAAGGCAAATATAGCGTTTTGTTAAAAAGCTAAGCTTTACTTTTATTATTCTTTCAAAGAGTTTAGAAATATTGGATAATTTTGAGATTGGCCTTTTTTTAAAAATATTCCTTCAGATAGAGACTTATTAAAAATAGCATGCAGAGGAGCGGCTAACGTATGTGAGCATTTTATAAAAATAATTGATGCGTATCTTCTGTAAAAGAAGTTTTCATATCCCTAATGGATTCCATGACATCATTAATTGATACTGAAAATGATCCAATATTAGTAAAGACATCAACAGTGTTCAAGGCATTAACGGGTAAATCATCTTCAACAGTAAAGTTGGACTTAAAGAAGTCAGCAAACATGTTAACAGTATCAGCAATATTCACCGAACACTTTCCATTATAAAACATTGAAGTAGGAATCTGCGATCCACCTCTTTTAGACTGTATAAAATTCCAAAATGATTTAGGGTTTGATTTAATATTAGTTTCATATCGCAAGATATACTGTTTATATAAAAATTTATTCAGGAAATTAAATTCACGCATATAATGCAAATAGTTTGCTTTATATATAGGCTGATTTGTGGTCTTAAACAATTTTAAAAACTTATTACGCTAATTTTTAAGCTTCTTAAGACCCTTAGTGTACCAGGGAGGTTTATGATTGAGTGTTCAAAGCATTGCCATTTTCATAAATTTGTAGATAAGTAATAGTGCTTAAATAAACGTTTTATAATAATTAAAATAATTTATGAATTTTCAACCGATTGAAATAGATTTATAGGAAAGTATAAAACTTAAAGTTTTTCTACCGCAAAACGACAATTAGTTTTAAATATTTGTCCAAAAATTAATGCCAAAGTAATAATTGTTACTCATGTAATTTAGACATATTACTGAAATTATTCATTCATCGATGAAAATATATTCTTCAAATATAATACAGAATTTTCTTTTTGAAAACTTAATAAGTATTATCAAAAATATAAAGTGTCCTACATATTCGTCTTTTTACCAAGAATTGTTTTTTGTCCACAAAATTATAAACGTAGTTCAGTGCGAGGAGAAAGTTTCAGACAATCGATTCAACAACTAATGTTTCTTTATCTAACTCATTCCTAACTTGAAATGAAGAATGGGGAGAAATATCTTCTTTGTTCCTAAAAAGGCTAAATAGGTCATCTGTGATAAGAGTTTTTGTTTGAATAATTATTTCTGCAACATCTTTTTCAATCCTTTAGCATACGAATTAAAAATATTTCAAACAATTAATGGTTTGCTTAAAAAGTGACAGACAAAGTTGCGAAGATTTCCATATGTCTCTTCGGTTGTGAAAGGGTTGAAAAACAATATTTATTTTTCAGGCTTCAACAGCTTTTACACGAAAATTTATTTTTGATTTGTTGTTGTACCATCTGTTAAGAAATAATTCGAATAAGTTGCGTTATTGCGCCCACAAGAAAGGCGATCCCACTATCTGTGCCAATTACCGTGGGATAAGCCTTCTTAATATCGCATATAAGGTCCTGTCGAGCGTTTTATGTGAAAGATTGAAGCCCATTGTAAACGAACTCATCGGACCTTATCAGTGTGGTTTCAGACTTGGAAAGTCCACCATCGACCAGATTTTCACGCTACGACAAATCTTGGAGAAGACTCAAGAAAAACAAGTCAACACCCACCATCTTTTTGTCGACTACAAAGCCGCCTTCGCCAGCCCAATAAGGAAGCACCTGTACTCCACCATGTCTGAATTCGGTATTCCTGCAAAACTAATACGACTTTGCAGGATGACACTGAGCAACACCAGCAGCGCAGTTAAAATTGGGAAGGACCTTTCCCCTCCATTTGCTACCAAACGAGGTTTCAGACAAGGTGATTCCTTATCGTGCGACTTTTTCAACATAATGATGGAAAATTTCATACAAGCTGCTGATCTGGAACATAGTGGGACAATATAATACAAGAGTGTTATGCTGCTTGCGTATGCTGATGACATCGATATCATTGGCCATAATACGCGCGAAGTCAGTGCAGCATTTTCCAGATTAGAAAGAGAGTCAAGTCGAATGGGTCTGGCAGTGAATGCAGATAAGACGAAATACTTGGTGTCAACAAACAAACAGTCCCAGCGTCTTGGAATCCACGTTACCGTTGACAATGCCTCCTTCGAGGTTAAGAAGGACCTCGTTTATCTGGGATTCAGCATAAACTCAACCAACGACATCAGCATTGAGATCACACGAAGAATAACTCTTGCCAACAGGTGTTACTTTGGGCTCAGTAGGCAATTGAGAAGCAGAGCCCTCTCTCGACGAACGAAAGTCAGGCTCTATAAATCGCTCATCATGCCCGTCCTACTTTATGCATCACAAACCTGGACGCTGAGCAGTTCAGATGAAAAGACTTTAGGAGCATTCTACGCATTCTACGAAAGATCTACGGACCAATCTGCGTCAATGGCAAGTACCGAATACGGTGGAATGATGAACTGTATGAGCTGTACGCTGACATTAACATAGTTAAGCGCATTAAAATCGAGCAGCTTCGCTGGCTACGTCATGTTCAGCGCATGAAAGACGATGCTCCAGTGAAGAAAACATTCGATTCGGTACCCAGCGGCGGTCAACGCAGAAGAGGACGACCGCATCTTCGTTGGAAAGACCAAGTAGAAGACAACCTGACGAAGCTTGGAATTTCCAACTGGCGCCAGCAAGCGAAAGACAGAAATGGCTGGCGCAAATTCTTAGATGAGGCCAAGACCGACATACGGTTGTAGCGCCAACTAAGTAAGTAAGTTGAGTTATTTAGTTTGTGTTTGACAGCCATAGAAAGTAAACAACCTTTTGAATTTCGACGAAAATGAAAAAGTGAATTTCTTGTACTCAGCAAGCACTATTTTTTGTGTAAAAAAATCATAACCAAAACCATGAAAAAGCTTGATAAATACTATAGTGACTCTGCATCATCAATTTTAATAGTTAAGAAGTAGGTTCCTTAATTCCGTTGTGATCGTGTCAGCACAGGTGGGGCTGAACGTTGAGGTCGTCAAGACAGAAATCGTCAATTAAATCCATAAAATGATATTGGACGATCTGAGAATGAAAATGTGTTTGGTGGATGAAGCTGTACGCATCTCAACTTAGCGAGTACCTCACATTTTACAGAATATTTGGACATGAAAAAGCTACCCGCACTATGGTTGCCGCGATTGCATATACTTAATCATAAGCGCAGGCATTTGACCACTTTTAAGGAGTTTTAGGCGATGTTCAACCGCAATCTGAAAGAGTTTTTGTGCCGTTTCGTAAACGTAAACGAAACATAGATACATCACAACAGACCAGAGACCAAGAAACAGTCTAAGCAGTGGAATTTTCCAGGTAAACGTGCACTAAAGAAGACCAAGGTGGATCTGTCAGCCAACAAGGTCAAGGCCATAACATTTAAAATGGTAAAATGACTACCGGCAAATATTAATTACAGCTGATTGACATATTTGACATTGGTTTGAAGCAAAAATTACCCCATTTGTCGAAGAATGTGTTCTTTCGCTATGTTAAGGCACCGTCGCCATAGTCTGTAGTTGCCATAGCAAAAATCCATGAATTGAGCTACGAACTGCTACTGCAGTTGCAACTATTTCCTTTTTCTAATATTTAAAACATTGCTCGGTGGTAAGAGATGTGGGTCGAATAAAGAAACAATACTGAATACTGAACCAATAGTCTATTTTAAGGACCTTGATAAAACTTTTTATTTGGAAGGCATACAAAAATTGGAACAACGCTGGACTAAATGAATCGATCGTATACAAGCTTCACTTGATAACCGACTCTTTTCTTCTCCCATCCAATTTTGGAACCAAGCCAAAACTCAATAAAAGAAATACATGAAGTCCTGAAAAAAATATGCGACTTTGCGTTATTTTCGCTTCGTTTTCTCCTAGGAATATAGCTGTTCGCATGTTAAACCGATTTTTCTAAATTTGGCGCATCAGTAATTTATTAGTAACATGCTTGATGCAGTTTTTAAAATTTTTTTTGTTAAATTGTTTTCTAATTATTGCTTTTAAAAGAAAAATTTTCTCAAGATGGTCTCAACAATAAGTGTTTCTGTTTTTTTTTTTTATTTTATAATCTTCGTCTTGTAAGCAATACTTTTTAAAGAAAAGGATTCAATTATAGTTAAAATTGGTGGCCAGCTGGCTGCACGGCGTAAAATTTTGCTGTTAACTTCCGGAAGCTGTCGCGCTGCCATTTAGATATATTTTTACTTGATAAAAATGTTTGCATACACCTGCTAAAGCAAATTTCAACGTATAATTATTTTCAGTTAATAAACTTTTATCTCTTATGGAACAAAAAATTGCTGAAACAACCGTCATTTACCTGTATCGTTCTCCTTAACTTGCTCCTGTTAGAGTGCCTAGAAGACAAATTGTTAAATGGTGCCACAAGCGAAATTATTTTTTTAGATTGGTTATTGAATTTGAAGCTCTAGAGAACCTTTTCATAGCAGGTCGCTTCTATGGTGCACATGCTTTGACGAGTGTAACCGAGTGAGAAACTCAATGCGTTCAACCTTCTATCACCCGTATGTCGAATGATAAAAGTCCGATTATATAAAATGAAAATATGTTCGCACAGTGGACGTCAATGGATTTTTAAGATATACAACCACTCATGGTGATGGACCTGGATGTGCCGAATGGCTGCCTGATGTATGTATGCACATTGTAAATTGCGGTTTGCCATTCTTTGTTGTAGTACGGAAATAAATGGATTATTGTGATTATTATGGATGTGAAAATTGAGAGAAACGTCATTGTTTTTATGGCTAGTGGTTGTCAATCGGCAGGCGTACTTGATTCGCATGGTACATTGAGTTCATGTCCTGAAAATGTTTTTAAATTGAAGCAATTTAGAGTTTGCTGTGAAGACAAGCGTTGTATGAATTACTTCAAATTAATTTAAGCTTCAAACAAAACAAACCAACAATAAATGAGAAATAGAACAACAAAAAAATACATGACTGCATGAGTTTTTATCCTGCTCAACTTTGCGGAGGAATCTAAGCTTGTATGACACCCTTTTCTTAATATTTCCTATTGTTTTGTTGACACTTCAACGCCATCTACTGAAGTCCATGCCTTTATCTCTGTCAGAAATAGTTCTGCAAACTTCCAGTTGGCTGGTTGCTGTCTCTAGCGATTTGCAGTGACAATGTCGCAGCATGATTATGACTGTGAGCTTCTTGCTGCGGGAAGCAGTTCCCTCCTTTTCAGCCTTTAAGACCATCCAACATGTTTTCATTTATATCGTTTAGTAGAGCATAGAAATGTTCTATATTGTTATACAATAAGAGAAAAAGTTGTTTAAAAGATGTTTTTGCCAGCCACTTACACAAACAAAAAAAATCTATGTGAGAAGAAATACGCACACTATATTTTCGTAAACAATGGCTATTCGCTCACAGTGGATAGATAAATTCTTCAATGAATGTGCAGGTAAAAGGCCTATTTTGTATTGTATTCTTACTTTTGTGTGATATTCACAATTTTCTTAGTTATTACTGTAAACTACTTACCATATATTCTTTGTTATTGTTGTGAATACAAAGATTGTAGACACATCTTAATACATAAGCATTAATCTTTAATAACAAAAGTTACTTTTTTTCATAAATTTTTGAGCAAAACAGAATAGAAAAAATTTCCCACAAATTACTGAATGGATAAATCATTTGTATTAAACAAAAGCCCTTAAATGCTACTTGTTTTTCTTTGTTTTTATACATTCAAAATGGTGACCTACAAATTCACAACTTTACAGCTGATCTCTTGAAGCTAATGCCAATAATAAAAATTGTCGTAAAATGCTGACAGCCCGTCTGGAAGATGAAAGACAGATAGACGTCTCCAACGAACAGCCTTAAGTGAAACACTGAAAAAATTTACTACAAAAGAATCCGAAATTCGAGAAGGGAAGCTAAATCTTGATGGTATGCATATTTTATATTTGGGATACACAATGTATGTTACATATTTCTCGAATAAAATATAAGTCCTGCAACAAATTTTTATGACTTTTATAGATGATGAGACAGAATCAGGCTAAAAGAACTAAGTTTATATGATAAGTAGTAAACGTGGTAATATATATTATAAGTGAGTGGTAAGAGTGCATTCTCAACTTTTGTGTATTATTTATATAAGATTGAAATACACGAGAATGTGTTGGTATGAAAAATCTAAATAAAATTTATGTTTTTTCTTGTATGTACAATGTTCTTGCATGTATGTATGTAAGTTTTTAAAAAAAAAAATAAAAACTGTAAGAAAGTGTGTCTTACTGATCAAAGTTTATGCGCCAATAAACAAATGAATGTCAAATCTAGCTTAGTTGTTATCTGTTATCTAGAAAAATAACACAGATATACTCGGTTTCGGACCAGAGAAGGCGAAAGTAGTTCTATATGTATTTTCTCACACTGAATTTAAGTCCGCAGTCCATTTTTCAAGTTTAGGTCAAGTTTAGGAGTTATAGATAGGACTAAAAAAACATTTCTTTTTCTGATAACTGCACTATATTTTTTTACGTATTAGCCTGATTAAATTATCTTTAATAGGTTTGATTGAAAAATACTAGGCCTAACTATAGCTGTTTACAAAAATTCATTGCCTTTTGCAGTTTTAAAGATATCAGCCTTCAAAGTTCAAAAATTTTAAAAATGTTAAATTTTTCATGTTTGCAACCCTGCAACTTATTTTTCCTTCCATTTATTTTCAAAAACATTATTTAATCAGATAGAATATCTTATTAGCTTTAAAAACTTTATGAGTTATTTAGAAAAATCTGAATTGTCAGCCGCTTGCAGGCTCTAAACAATCCAAGATATTTTAGATTAAATTAAGATATCTAAAATATTGTCAAAAGGTAAAAAGTATACTAAAACTTTAGAATTTTTCTATTAGACAAAAGGAAAAAATAAATAAAAAGCAAAAAATGTTTCTATCTTTTTTGTTAGCAGATTTATTAAAATTGTGTTAAAACAAAAAGTAATTAATAAAAATGCCAAGATCAACGTGCAAAGTCAGAGCAAATTATTTTTTTTATGTTTGTGGCATGTATATTGTTTCCAAAAAATGCAAAATATTGTAATTAGCACCATTTCGGATTCAGTGTTACTACCATAGGAAAGTTATAGGTTCCGAATTTTTTTTGCAACCCATGTCGAACCAAGCAGTACAAATGGTCGGTAGGCGAAAAAAATATTTTTGATTTTCCTCGCCGATGCTTTTATTTTTTTTCGCCGATTATTTTTGGTCTCTTATACGTAAAACGGACAATTATAGATGGCGCATTTCCACCGCCCTTCATTTTTGAAATTTTTCCGAATAAAGTAATAGTTTTTTCTTGAAAATTGCTGAAAATGTCTCATTGACTTTTTTTTAAGAAACAAGTGGTAAGAGGTTCGTTATCATTATTATTATTAATCAATAAAAAAAATAGAAAAATTCTGGAGTTTTAGTATACTTTTACCTTTTGACTAGACTTTTTATAAAAAATTTCAAGCTGCTGAAAATTCCGATTTTTCTAAATAACTCATAAACTGTCAAAGATATTGGCAAACAAAAAAAAGTTTCCTAAAGCTAATAAGATATTCTCTCTGACAAAAAAGTTTTTAAAAATAAATGCAAGGAAAAAAAGTTAAAAAGCAAAGGCAATAAATTTTCTGTAAACAGTTTTAGTTAGGCTTAGTATTTTTTAATTAAACCTATTGAAAACAACTCAAATCGGCTAATGCTGCATAAAAGTAAGTAAGTAAGTAAGTATAACTCCTAAGCTCGACCTGATAGAGGAAAATGGACTGCGGATTTGAATTTAGTGCGCAAAAATACATATAGCTTCAATTCTAATAGAAAGCTTCACTTTCGTCTTCTCTGGTCCTAAAGTTGACCCTTATTTGTAAATCTGTGTTATCAAAGCTTCTGTACATAACATCAATATTTAACATTAATTTTTTAGAATTTAAAAAAGTTTTATTGTTCATTATGACTAATATCGCCTGTGGTCGAAATTAAACCAACTGTCATAAAGTAGCGAACAAAAATAAACACTAACTTAACGTATGTTAAGGCACTGTAGCGTATATTTGAGAAAACAGAATATTAAAAAGCGTAGATGATAGCACTCGTTTGCAACTTTTGTATCTTTAAAGCTTGTGTACTTGAACGCAAACACAAACATAAAACCTTTACTATTATCGCATAAAAATGAGCACAAGCTTTGTCATTTCAAAGCTTCACTGCAAGAAGCGCTTGGCAAAAATTTGTACGATAGAGTTAATATCTCTTCCGAATTAACACTTAAAGGAGTAGAAAGGATGAGCTGGTTCTATTATTAATCCTACAAACATTTCTTCCAAACATATCCACCCCTTTCAGTCAGCCTATTGGGACCCCTTTACAAAAAATCAATACATGAAAAAAATTTCCGAAAACAGTTCATTGCTGTTATTACCCTTAAGGTTATTCTTAGAGGAGTGAATTTTATAAGATGGTCCTATTATTTTGTCATCCTCAATATTTCTTTTAAATACCTCATGGCTTAGCATTTTTCGGAAAGCAAAATTTAATTTTATTAACAGTCATATTTCGGATCATAGGTCACCAGCAGGGCTTCAATTCTCGGAACTCAAAAGCGATTTCGGGATTGATAATTAAGAATCGCGGGATCCCGGAATTAGTCCCGTGGTTTTACAGATAGAAAGTAATTCTTTAACAAAAAAAAAAAAAGAATTCGTATGCAAGGTATGAAAGTTAGGATATTTTAAAAATTGTCCAAAGGAATAAAAAAACCACAGATTACTTAAATTTTTTATACAAAGTTATTTTATTTTATTTCTATCTATACTATTATATAAAAATGAAACTTTTAAAACGTTAGCATGTTTGTGGCCGCAAAACTCAGTATAGGATTTTCACTATTCGAATCAGAATTGATCATAGATGGTTCGTGTACATTAAAAATTTTAATATATATAATAGCGAACAAGTTGTTGACTGAGAAAATGGCTTAAGTCTCAATTTTTGGTAAAATTCGGCACATTTTCCCATTTCCTGCCTAAACAGTAAAATATATCTGAAAATAAATATATAAATATATGAAAGATCTTTCCAACAAAAAAGTCTAAGTATGACATGCATCTACGATCAATGGTTTTTTCGTAAAATTTACATTTTAATAAAATATTTAATCATTTTCTTGCAAGCAGTTCGTCTGTTGATTGACTTTGATGCTATTACTGCTTGCAGCTTTGGCTTCGTTATTGTTGCGTGTTTCTTTGTAACTACAACAGCTGTGCGTTGGGATGAAAAGAGAACAACGTGAGTAGTTTTTATTGCATTAACTTAACAAACCACGAAATAAACCAATTATTGAGCAAAATAATAAGTGACACATTTTAATTGTAATATTTTGTTTGGCAAATACAATTTTAAGACTTATTGATAATTTTAAATAGAGTTTTTCCAATTCATTGGTGTGGTTTAATGATTTCATATTGTTTGAATGTAATTCCTTTAAAACAATATTTGTTAGTATTTAAATATGTTCAAAAATACGTTTGTTGAAGTATAAATTGGATGTTGCTTTGGCTTTATGATTGTTTGTACAAATATTTGATAAGCCCAACCTCAGTATATATTTCAATACTAACCAGCCCTATCATGAATAATTTTTCACGCGGAATCGGAAAAGGGAGTTTTCATTTTTAAGATATAGCTCAAGAACATTTCGGAGATTTTTTTAATGCAAATTTGTTGATCAACTATTGATGAACAAATTTGCACTAAAAATTTCCAAAATATTCTTGAGCTTTATCTTAAAAATCAAAACTCCTATTTCCGATTCCGCGTGAAAAATTATTCATGATAGGGCTGAATACCAAAAAGTTGTAAATAGGAACCTATTTTGGCAATATAATTCGTATTCTCTTTGTGTATTGTCAATACAAAATTTAAATTTCCATACAAATTTAATATTCAAATTTTAAAATATTTTTAACTTGTTTGAATATTGAACCTATTACATTCTCTTTTTTTACATAACGCAAAAATGGGATGACTAAAAGAAGGGAATTTAATAACTTTAAAAAAATCATAGTAAATGTAATCAAGTTATAACCAAAATAATTAGAATTTATCTTGAAGGACCCGAGCTTCTTATAATCAATTGTGTTGTGTGTATGTTAAATTCTAATTAAATGTGTGTACAACGATTCAAACACGGCACCTTCAAATTTTAAGCCGACTCTAATGCTAATATCTACGTTTTGAGAAGATTTATTCAAAGAAAAGAAAACCCTTACCAAGCTTTATTTTTTAAATAAAAAAAAACTACTGAAATGCAGATACGATGAAAGGCATTTTGGTAAAAAAAGAAGAAATCATGCCAAGTACTTTAGTATTACATACATGTTTTTTTTTTTCCATAAACTGAAAAAATTAAAAAGGCTTTGAATTAGAGTCAACGCAAACATTTTCCTGTCATTAAACTATTTTCCAATCGTTGTGATCCGAAAGACCTAAACGCTACGAGTTACTTAGGTTTGGGTTGGATTTACATACATGTTGTGATATTAGTTGTATTCTACATTAATTATAGGGCCGAATTATTGTCTTGCCTTAGCCAATTCAAGTTTATTAAAATCATTTTAGCAAGACCAAGCTAATATAGAATAGGTATCTCCTGCGATTATTAAAAAAATCTTTATTTATAGAAAAGAATAGCTTAAAAGTGTGTACACTATAAGTTTCATACATATGACACGTCAAAAATTACAAATGGTTTTTAGCGGCAGATAGTGTGGAACATATGAAGCTGTGGTTTTGAAATGTAATTTGTATTTGCGTATGTATATTCTTGAATTAGAACCGTCCATAATTTCGTATATTTTTCATTTGTACAAAATGTCAGTTTGATAAATTTTTTAAATATTTTTTTTCTTGTGAAAATGGAAGAAAAGGTAAATTTTAAGATATTTATTCAATAAATTAATTTATAATGAATTTATTTTTAGTTTGAATTTCCAAAGGCGGACATTTTACAGCTTTACGGTTTGCAAAAATGCAAAAGCTGTTTTTTTTAATGACGTGCTAGATAGTGTGGAGACAAAAGAAATAAGCTGTCTGACAAAAACTTAATTTTGACACACAAATACAATTCGGTATGTAATTTTCTTGACATGTCATCTGTATGAAACATATAGTCTGAGGGCACCTCAACCAAGCCTAGTTTTTGAAATAATAAAAAACTATTGAAATGCTGATACATGTGCAAAAAAAACATTATTTTAGTTTTATATGTACTGGAAAAATGTATAAAGTTTTTGAATCCGAGTAAACGCGAACATTTTCTAGACGTTAAACTTTTTTCAATCGTTGTAAGCCCAAGTACTTATGCGCCACGAGTTACTTAGGTTCAATTTGGATTTACATTTAATTTTTGATATTCGTTGTATTCTTTATTAATAATAGGCCATTGCTATGGTTCTGCCTTAACAAATTTAAATTTATTAAAATCTTCTTCACAAATTCCCACAATATTAATAATTGTGGATTATTTTAAGGATAAATAGTCAGAATCCTATGACTGAGACGGATACCGAAAAAGTATCCAATGCGAACAAGACAATCAAGAGCGCTGATGTTTTAAGTTTTTGGTAAAAAAAGCTATTTTAGTCCCATATGCCATAATGCTCCAGATGGAGTTTGTTTATAGTTATTTATGTGTGGAACACAGCTATATTAATAACTCAGTTCTGTCATAAGTAGACTTAAGGGATTATTGCTTATCGATACAAATATATTGTTTAATCTAGGATGGCCTATTTTTTGGCATTTCCTTCGTGTCATATGCTTTATAGTTTTGGTTATTGCATCTTTGCTTTTTACTATTATTTTAATGAGAATGGAATCGCAACAATATCTGAAATTTTTAGAAAATATTTTAAGCTGTTAAAGCTAGCAAAGCCGCGGAAGGTTGCTTGTATATATATAAATGACGAGAATGAGTTAGTATGTACAGTTGCGGTCAAAATAATAGTAGCGCCCTTATATTCTAGTATACGAATTTCGGATCCGGTAAGTCCATTTTCATTCCTATATGTACTTTCAACACTCGTTCCAACTCCTTACTCAGTTTCCTCCTATATTGTAAAACTTTCAAGATACAGGGTGTTTTACGGTTTTGGTACGTGTTTTGGTATTATTGATCTAGAATCTAAACTACTCACCATACAATAAAAAATAATATTTTTTTATTTTAGAAAAAATATCAACCTTTCCATCAATATATCAACCACTTTCGTGTCATGTGCTGCAGCTGAGCTAAAATTTTGTGATTACTCAACGAAATATCAACAAATTTTGTATCTTTTGTTTTAGCGGAGCTGTAATCGTCCAAATTTAAAATGTCTTTTTTTTCATGTAAAAATACACTTAATCAACAGTATTTTTTTAAATTATAACTTTGGACAGTAACAGCTCCGCTAAAACAAAAGATAGAAAATTTGTAGATATTTTTTTGGATAATCTCAATAAAATTTTTTCTCCGCTACAGCACATGACACGAAAGCGATTGATGAAAAATCTGATATTTTTTCTAGAATACAAAATATTATTTTTTATTTTATGGATAGTAGTTTAGATTCTAGATCAATAATACTAAACACGTACCAAAACCGTAAAACACCCTGTATCTTGAAAGTTTTACAATATAGGAGGAAACTGAGTACGGAGTTGGAACGAGTGTTGAAAGTACATATAGGAATGAAAATGGACTTACCGGATCCGAAATTCGTATTATTTATCCAAACATGTATGAATATAAAGGCGGTACTATTATTTTGACCGCAGCTGTATATCTAAAGTATAATATATTAAAATAATATTTTCCGACATAATAATACTAACATAAAAAAGGTTTTTATTCAGATCACTCAATATTTTGAACTGTTAGTAGGCTGATTGACATTGAAAATATGCTCTTAAAAATACTAAGGCATTTAAGGTATAATCCCAAAGGCTTGACCGAATTTTAGTCGCAAAATTTCCAGCCGAAGTGAAACATCTGACAGACTCAACACTAGTGGCGGAATTGTTATCAAAGAATATGTTTTTCAAGCAGATTACCGCCAAAATTATTTTGTAAGCAGCATTACTTTATAAAAATATAAAAATAACATTATGAAAAAATCACTTTTCGCCAAAAAAATCAATACATCAATACATAATCATATAACAACAGAAAAAAGAAATAACTCATATTTTTCGAAATATTTATTTCCATTTAATAAACATAACTTTGAATTACTTCTTAACTTTAACCAACTTAAAAATGAACAAAAACAATAAATTCATCACTAAAAATATAAAACGAAAAATTATTATACAAAACAAATTTGAATTAAATTAATTTTTATTTAGAAAATGAAATGCTTTAAAATAGTTTTAAAAAATAAAAACGAAAAAAAAAGAATAATTTTTCTTTATTTACCCAATAAACATTGTGGCGAGGTGTGATTCGTTAACGAATCACTTATAAATAGTTTTTTCGAATAGTTTAGTTTTGTCTTAGTTAAAGGTTGGCTTGATGCTTAAAGAAAGCACCGATTAAAAGTATGTTTTGTGTAATAGCATTTAAGATGTTTAAGCCTACCCCCCCCCCCCCCCCCAAATATTTGCATTCCACTATTTATTTATTTTTTTCGTTTCGATTTGCTATCGAATCGCCTTTCAATATTTTTGTGACTCGCTAGCGAATCACTTCTTTTAATTTCAGCAATTCTCTTCCCTCATTTTTAGCAGTTTATTAACAAGTCATTACTTATTCGTTACGAATGGCTTCAGTTGTCTTTAACGATTCGTAGCGAACTGCTATGTCTCCAAGTATATGCAATATTTATCTTTTTTATTTAATTAATTAAGAAAAATTTTTAATTTCATGGGTATTGAAATATGATCAATTTATTATTTGTAGGTAGAAATAAAGACCACAACTTTTTTAAAAATTTCATCCTTTTTTTTTAAACTTTTTATTAAATTACAAATTGAATTTTATAACGGCCAAAAGTATAATTCTGCACTTACTTTCATTTTAAAAACTTTCACAATATCCTGAATTCTATGACACAAAATATTGCCTTGGAATTAAATATTGTAAGTACAAAATATATTTAAAAAATATCTATGCATTGCTCAACTCAATTCTTTTAATTTGTAATTTAATTTTTTACCCTTTACAAGAACCTCATCGTTGTTTCTGACAATATACTTAATCAAATGAACATCATCTTCATGCATATAAAAGCTGTTTAGATTTTTTAATGATAAATAAATATATTTATTTTTTATATAAAAATCCCCTTAGGTTAGAAATTTATCATTTGATTTTTTTAAAATACTACTTCCACTTCTTGCTACAGTTCTGTTATAAATTTGGGCGGAAAATTGATTGCTTTTCTTAGTTTACGTTTCATTGTATGTTAGAAATCTAAGAAGTGTATTACAAGAAATGAAAGAAATGTTAGAAATTTTTATATATAAATCCGCCAAATTTTTCTAGCAAACCAAGATGCGTATGGCAATGCATATTAAAAATTTCTTGTCCTACAAAGTAGGCAAGCTACTTAAAAAGCTATTTAGTAAAAAACTAGCTTCTCTTAAGTTTTCTTCCTAAAATTTAATCAATAGTCTAATTGTCTTAGATCACATTAGAAAATGAGGATATCTTTCTCTGTGTTCTTGTGCGAAAGAAGTTAATTTTCTTTTTTAATTTTCAGGAGCATTCCAAAATCAATTTCCCCAAGAATCTTCAAAGTTGATGGACGAAAAGTTCAAGAAATTTTTTCAAAATGCGAAGGATAGAATCCAAAAACAAATTAAATTAAAACAAAATAACAGTTTTATTTGGTATTTGAATTTTTTTTTTTTATTTTTTGAATTTTGGTGATTCGTTAACGAATTGCTTTTTTGACGATTCGTTAATGAATTGCTTCTATTAAAATTTGAAGATTCGTATTTCAACGAATTTCTTCTTTTAAATATAAAGATTCGGTAACGAATTCATTTTTTAGTTTTGGAGACTTATTAACGAATTGTTTTTGTCGGTTTTAACGGATCGTTAACGAAGGATCCCGCTCGCTAAGATTAATAGTAAATCATATATGATTATTGCTAGTGAATGAAATGAACGAAAAAGCGATTCGTAAACGATATCATTAGTGAATCATTTTGTTTGTTGGGTATATATATATAAAAATTAATGTACGTTTGCTTGTTTGTGTGTCCTGAATATATTTCTACACCGTTCATCCGATCGCAATGAAACTTGCCAAATTGGTTGTTCGCTTTCATGCGCAGGTTTTAGTCGTAGTATGGACAGCGTTGGGCAAGGAGGCGTGGCACCTCCCATACAACCCAAATTTGAAATATCGAATAGCTTTTGAGTTATAGTTCGCACAGCCATGGAATTTTGTATTCGACCACAATTTACACGTGCCGTTTTACTGATAACATTTTTTTGGCGTTGGACAAGGGGGCGTGGCACCTCTTATGCAACCCAAATTTGAGATATCGAGTAGCTTTTGAGTTATAGTTTTGAGTTAATTTGGTATTCGACTACAATTCACACTTGCTGTTTTACTGATAACTTTTTATGGGCGTTGGGAAAGGGGGAGTGGCACCTCCCATACAATCCAAGTTTGAGATATCTAATATTTTTTGAGTTATAGTTCACACAGCCATGGAATTTGGTATTCGACGACAATTTACACGTGCCGTTTTACTGATAACATTTTATGGGCGTTGTAAAATGATAAGTGACGCCTTCCATACAGCCCAAATTTGTGACATCGAATTGCTTTGGATTTATAGGTCGCACATACTCAGAATTCAGTATTCGTATTCAATTTACACATGCAGGTTCACTGATAACATTTTATGGAAGTTTGGCAATGGGGGCGTGGTAGCAACGCGGTGGGTTTCAGCTAGTCTACTTATATAAAAATAAGTTGTACTGAATAAAAAGAAATTCTACGTCTACACATACGATACAATCGAAACTGGGTTTTTTTATTTAACTTTTGAAGTGTGAATTAAAACTTTTGCATAAATTAGGTCAATATTCACTGAAAAACTTGCATATTTAAACAACAATCTGAGATCAACCCGCACTGAAAAATTGGCCCTAAGAGAGAGAGAGAGAGAGAGAGAGTTTGTTTTACTTCATATGAAAACGAAATTACCAGACAAAAAGAGACAGTTTCGATCATGAAACAAAGATATACAGATAGCTTACTCCGTGCGAAAAAAATGAAATCTTCTGCGTGGTGCATACATACAAAAGAAAATGTGACAAAGCAAAAAGTAAACACAAGCAGCAAGCAGCACAATTGCAAGTATTTAAGAAATATTGCATTCATTTAATTTAATTCTAATATTGTGAACTTATAGTACGCGTAAATTATTATTTTCAATTATATTTTATGTAATTAAAATTAGTAATTAAGTTTTGGATGCTTTTGATGGGAATAGCAACGATTTTAATTCGGACCATAAAATGAATTTACAATTTTTTCAACAAACAAAACAACAAACGAGAAGAACAAGAAAATGAAAACGAAGCAATCAAAGTGCTGTCAAACACATCAAGTAACGTAGCTATTTTTTTATGTAGGAGAACAAATGGGAGAAAACACCCCTATTATACATGCATTTCTTTTCAATAATAGTACTGAAAAATAAATTTGCTTAAATTTATTTATAAATATATTTATAATGTAATTTATTTCATGTCAATAAACCAAGTTTCAAAAAGAAAATGTCGATATTTTTTCATCGCTATAAATAAATTATCCCTTTTAAATATATTGTGACTACGTTTTTATTTAGCCACTTTGACAAGCTCGAATTACGTAACAACAAAGATGGCGGACATGCGCAATACTTTATCAGTAGTTCTTTGTATCATGAGTTTCGATAGTATCGTAAGTAGTGTCCGACCGAATATTCGGCTTCGGTATTTGGCCGATTTTTTAACCTTCGGTTTCGGCCCAAAATAGCCGAATATTTGCCGATTTTTTTTTTTTTGCTTTTTTGTAATGCAAAACATTTTTTATATTTCTTTTTTGCATTTTTCGATAGCTATAACTGTTTAATATATCATTCTAAAAGGTAAAATAGAAATTCTTAATAGTTCAAAATTTATGAGCCTATTAAAATGCGTTTTCGAGCTTGCGATTATCAAAACTAAGTAAATTTTTAACGAATTTTAATGTTTTTTCTCAAAATACGAGTTATTAAATTGTCAATGACAATAATCTCATTGATAAATTTCATATTGGAATTTTTATCAAAAAAAAAGTAACGAAATATTTTAGTAAAAATGACAAAAATTATTCCATAATCATATTCATACTTAACAGGAAAATATTTTTGTTTCAGATGAATTTGCGACCTGTGGGAAGGTCGCCAGCTCAGTTCGTGTGTTAAGCACTGGTCCACGTCGCCCCGTGGCAGTATATTAATTAACTAATTATTTATTATAATTTGAAAATTATATACCATCTTCTTCAAAGTACTGTAAATATACATAAAAAGTTTTGATATACCTATATTACTTACTTTATCCAAAACAAATGAATGAAAATTGCATATTTTTCGGCCATTTTAACCAGATGGAACTTTTAATGATTGCCGTTTTTTGTAATGAAATTAATAAATAACGAAAGCAAGCCCTAAATTTTATTATTTTTTTATTTCAAAAAATTTTGTTAGTATTCGGCTACGGCTTCGGCCTTCTATTTGTTTTCTATTATTTCTATTTGGCCTAACATTCAGCTTCGGCCAAAAATCTACATTCGGTCGGACACGTAGAATTCCTTTTAATGCAATAATAGTTAAAAATTCTGGTCTTTTTTATTTATATTTTTCAAAACTATTTCAAAGCATTTTATCTTCTAAATAAAAATTATTCAAAAACAAATTTATTTTGTATAATCATTTTCGTTTGATATTTTTAGTGACGAATTTGTAGCTATTGCTAATTTATATGTTGGTTGAAACTAAATGTAATTCAAAGTTATGTTTAATTAATGGAAATAAATATTTCGGAAAAAAATTAATTATGTATTATTCCTGTAGTATAGAGCATATATGTATATTAAGGTGCCTCGACCTCCATAGAAAAAAGTTGTCAATGCCACCGACTAAAAATGAACCTTGATCTATTTTATGGCAGTTCCCAAAATATTTTGGCTGTAATGATAGACGCCAGTGAGATAAACACTTTTGGAATAAAATCCAAAAACCATGTTTTGTAAATATATTGGCTGGTATAATAGTTGTGAAAAAATGAACTGTCAGAAATTAAAAGCCGAAAAAATCTCTTCAAATCTGAACCAACAAATTTTTAATTTCTGCAGTCGGATTATAAATAATGCTGTTTTTAATACATAGGTTTGATAATTTTTTCTTTTATTTTCATACAAAAGCTTTCAAAATTAAAATGATTTCATTACTTCTATTTGTTTTTGAATTATGTACTTTCATTATTTTTTCAGTAGGTGTTTATTTCATAATCAATATTTTTGCTTTTATATGTATCAATTTAATCAATTCTGACCATGAATCAATGCAAGCACACAAAATCTTTCCATCGATATCTTGATAGTCAGGAGGATCGCATTAGAAATAATAAAGCTATTTAAATTTTAGTGAAAAAAGCTTCAAAAAAATTCAAACAAATACACGAAAAACAGCATTATCTTTAATCCGATTGCAAAAATTTTGAATTTTTGATGCGGTTTGGATTAACTTTTTCAGTACTATTATTTCTAATAGTTTATTTCTTTTTTAATAACCACACCAGCCTAAGTTTTAACGAAAAACATGATTTTTGGAGGTTATTTCAAACTGATTTAACTCACTGGCAGTTGTCGTGACAGTCAAAATATTTTGACTGTCAGTGAAAAGGTATATTTTAAAAGTAATTTAAAAGTTAGATTTTAGTTAAAATAATGCATTTTTATATGGAAAAAAATTATGCATAATTTAAATAATTCGAATGTATTGTGATATTTCAAAAATAGATTTTTCAAAGGAGCTACACACTGGCTCTATAGCTACAGACATTTGCATTCTCTATTGTATTAATAGTGCAGAATTAAACGAATTAAGCGAATTCGAAATGAATCCGCATTTTAATCGGTACTCGGATATTTTAATCGTTAACGATTATCGTTTTCGAATCGTTTTCGAATTCGCGAACGGGAGAAAATCACCATTCGTTAACGAGTCCGAGAATACGATTCGTTAACGAGTCCGACAAAACGTTAACGAGTCCGAGAATGTGAATCGTCAACGAGTCCGATAATACAATTCGTTGACAAGTCCGAGAATGTGATTCGTTAACTAGTCCGAGAACACGATTCATTAACGATTCCGAGAATGTGATTCGAGAACGATTCGTTAATTCAAAATATTGAATTCTTATCGAACTGCCTAAAACATCAGATTGCCAAAAACTTTTTTTTGCAAAAAAAAACAGCATCATATGAGAATTTTGATTTTTATGCTGGCGAAAAAATGCAAACATTATTTTTATTAACATTAAATTAAATTAAAAAATGACCACCATCTAGAGATTTGAACCTCGGCCGTTCGACTATCGCAGTTGTTCAGTAATCGTCGCTAAATTTGCTTCATTAAGAATGAGAGCTAGCCTATGGTCGTGGGTACAAGCCCCAACCTAGTCAAAACATTTTTTTTTTTGTGTTAAAACAATAAATTGTTCTAACGAATATTTTCCAAAGAAACAACGACAACAACAACGTTTTTTTCAATATGAAATGGAAGAAATCACTAGCTGATTTTATTGCAATTTCGGCCCTGCAAAAGGCTTCATCAGAAAACTTTGTGATACCCATGCAAGCGTGCACTAGCGCACTGCACCACACAGGCACCATTAAAATAAATAACAGGGTCATTTAGAAAAAGCTTTAATCAAATAGTAGAGCACGACAAAACAGAAACAAGCTGAAAATATATCAGCAAAAATCTAAAAATAACTGCAGTAACCATGCTTTGTTAGTGGAAGACTTCCAGCGGACTGTTGGACTATATAATAATAACATAAGCATAAAGACTAAAGTAAAGCAAAAATACAACAACAAATGTGAAAATATGAAATGGAGAAAAACTGGAAAATTGACACTTAAAATCTCATCGCTTCTGTGGTGCATTGCGCTAGTGCGCGCTTGCACGGGTATCACAAAAATTTCTGATGCAATAAAATCAGCTAGTGATTTTTTCCTTTTCATATTGAAGAAAACGTTGTTGTTGTTGTTGATTCTTTGGAAAAGATTCGTTAAAACAATTAATTGTTCCAACTTTGACCTAAAGCTCAATAAACGATTTTAAACTATCAAATAACTAGAACTTGTATTTAAAATCAAGTATAATTTAAACTATCAAACATTTAGAATTTGTATTTAAATCATATAAAATCAACATAATAAATAACAAGGTCATTTAGAAAAATTTCCTAGAATTCTTAGAATTTCTCAAATTCCTAGAATTTTTCAAATAAAATTATGAACATTTTTTTGATATTAATTGAAGTATTTTTGGCAGCAAACAATGAAAAAAAAAATACTTTTTATTAAAAATATAATGAATTTACATAAATCCGATTCGTAAACGAGTTCGAAACAAACACGAGATCTCGGATCCCTACAAAACTATGCAAAAATACTGAGAATTTTTTGAGAGCATTTTGAGAGCAGCTAAAAATTAAAAAGTTTTTATTCAAATATTTTCAAAACTACTTGAAAAGACTATGAATATTTTCATATAAAAAAAAATAGATGAAAAGACTGTGAATTTTGTATAAATAAAATGATATATTTTTAGCAGCTAACAATGATAAAATAGTTTTCATGAAAATAAAATATTTCCATTTAAGAAATCGGATTTGTTATGAATTCGAAACAAACTTGAGATCTCGGATACGGTTTTAAATTCAAATATATAAAATTCAGAGAAAATAAATTTTCTATAAAGAAATGTATATGAAAAAAATTCTAAGACTTTTTGTATGGATCCAAAATCTCGTGTTTGTATCGAACTCGTTTACGAGTCGGACTTTTTTATATGAAAATATATAGTTTTTTATAGTATTTTTTTATTATTTGCTGCTAAAAATACGTCAATTTAAATCAAGAAAATAATTTAATCATTGTTATATGAAAAGTCTTCTTATAAAATTTTCTATTTTCGCATTTATATGAAAAAATTGTAAGTCTTTTTGCATAATTTTGTATGGATCCGAGATCTCATGTTCGTTTACAAGTTCGGCATTTTTATAGGAATATATCAATTCAAAACATCAATTTAAATAAAAAAAAAATTTTATAGTACTGATATGAAAAAATTCGAAGTTTTTTTTATATAATTTTCTATTGAGAAATTTATATGAAAAAATTCTAAGTCTTTTTGTTTTATTTTGTATAAATAAATTTATGGAATTTTTTTGTTTCATATATCATTGCATTTAGTGTTTATTTTAATGTTTATTATTTTCACGGAAAAATTTTTCAAGTTTTTCTTAGGAAAAGTCTTAAATGTTTATATCAGAGAACTGCAATGAGTATCCGAAAGAATTCGAAAATGCAGAAGATTTCATTTTTTGCGCACGGAGTATGCTATCTGTATATCATTGTTTCATGGGTATAAGTCAGCGCTGGGTGCCCCATAGCTTACTGAGCGCTCTCTGAACGTAACTTTTCACATATGCACAAAACTCACAACACAAAAGATTATAATTCAGTCGTTCGTTGACGGTTGTGGTGTGAAAACCTATGTCGGACATTTTATGTACACTCTTAAAAAACCAACTTTTTGGTTTGTAGATTCATAATTCTTATGCATATATTTTTTATTCTTTAAGGTTTAATATAATTGATACATATTGGCTATTAAGATTCTTTGCATTATATTTTTTTATGTTATTTGTATTGATTGATTTTTTTTTATACTTAATTTTTTTAAGTTTTGATTATAATTTTAATGATTCGCATATATTAGGATGTAATAGTATTAAAACACAACACCTAAAAAAATGTTTGATTCTGAATAGTAATGCGATTTCTGTTTACCGAACCTTTACTTTTTCATATATAGTATTTGCCACTGCAAGCAAACTAATATAATTTATTTACTTAGAAGAAAATGCTGGAGCATTAATGACGTAAAAGAAATAAGGAACAATACCAATGACTAAAAATAAAAAATTTACTGTAATATATTTACAGTATGTGAGGAGGTATAAACATACAAACTCGCAAATCTAGATAATTGTGACAACTATTTCGCTCAGTGTGCGCTATTCGAGAGCGAGTTATGTATCAGCATAACGATGCTGCTGAACTTGAGCAGAACACCCAAGTAGAGTCCAACGTTAATGTTTTCGCTTCTTAAGAAATATTAACGTAAACAGGAAAGCATAAACTCTTCAAGTTAATGCTTCCCACACTGTCAATTGTTTATACAATTGTTTATACAGTTAAAATTGCCTAGTTGCAAAATTGATCGTTGCTTCCATTATATTTCGTAACAAATGGAAGTATTTCATAAGCCAAATTATTGCAGACCTTGCAATAATTTTGCTTCCAGCTGGAACTCCTTATGAGTTTCTGAAGCTGCTAAGAATTCATGAAGTAATTTTAAGTTCAGTTTAGGATTGAAGCTAGACCAAAGTGGTTTAGAAATTAAACAATAAAGTTTTATATTTATTCAAACTGTTTTATTTCAACACAAAACTGGCGACGAGGATGGGATCCTCGATTTAAAAAAGGATCCAGAGAAAAACAAAAGAACATTAACGCGTAATCGAAATATTAATTTTCGAATGTTAAGTGCATATGAAAAATTTTCATACTAAAGTGTCGAAAAAAAAAAAAAAAAAAAAAAAAAAAATAATAATAAAAAAATTTTTTTTTCTTCCCGACTTACAAACATTGAAGAAAATTTGTGAAACAGAACTGAAGTGAAGAAAAACATAATAAAATAATTTTGAAGAAACCATTAAAATATTTCAAAAGTAAAATAGACTTTAATAAAAAGAAAATATTAAAAATGAGTCTAAAATTAACTGAAAGTCTGAAGGAAGCACGGAGCCTACCCTCTTTTACTGGAGATAATAGTTATATGTTGCAAAATTTCTTGAGGGATGTCGACAATATTATAGAATTAACTGACGAGGAAAACGTAGCAACTTTAAAAAAAGTATTAGCAAACAAGTTGCAAGGCAGAGCATTAAAAGCTGTCGAAATACTGCAGAATCCAACATGGGACAACATCATGATCAAGTTACGTGAGGAATTTGGAGTGAAGAAGTCCTTTTTCGCTTTAAGGGAGGATGCGTTAAATGTAAGCACAAAAAACATTGAAGAATTACATTACAAATTAGGCAAAATATTAAGTCAGATGAATACCAAATACAATCTAGATGTAACAAAAAATGAGTTTTATTCACCGCAGAATAATGAAAAATTAATCTTTGATATTTATTTAAATTTTATTCCTGTTTATATAAAAGCATTAATTTTACAAAGTAATATAAATACACTGACAGATGCACATAAATATTATGTAGAGAATGATTTAATTAAGGATATATCCTTAAATCAAAATCTTTCTAAAGAAACAAATTTTAGCAAAAATTATTCCAACAATAATTTTAGGAAAAATAACAATTTTCCAAATAATAAAACTAATTTTAACCATTATTCAAATAATAGATTTAACCAAAACCAAGGTAATAATAACCAATTTCAAAATAATAGATATAAACAAAATAATAATAATTTTCAAAACAATAGAAATTATATTAATCAAAATCAAAATTCGGGATTGTACCGAAATCAAAATGATAACTATTTTCAGAATAATAGAAGCAATTTAAACCAAAATCAAATTAATAATGGAGTTCATCGAAACCAGAATTTTGATAGAACTGGAAATTTTCGGAATACAAATAACTTCAGAAATTTTAATCAACCACCAGTGGAACCAATGCAGATTGATTCTATAGAGATTGAAAATTTTCATGTACGGCCTCAAATTATAGATTACCCATAGTACCATTAACCATAAACAGCACAAAAATCAGATGTTTAATTGATACGGGTGCAGCAACTACTTTAGGTGACTATAGGGTATTTGGGCATTTAAAATCAGTAAGGAAATTAGAGAATCCAATTAAACTAAATACATTAACTGGATCAACAGAAATATCAGAAGAAGCAGTAGTGTTAGTACCATTCGAATTTAATGCCCCTGGAAAAACAATGTCAGTGAAAATAACTAACTTTGAAGAAAAACCATTTGATTGCATTATTGGCAATAATTTATTAAGTCCGTTAGGAGCTATTATCAATTATACTGAAAACATACTAAAAATTAATAATAACGAGATAATATTGGATAATGAAAAAACCTGCCCAATTAAATATGAAAACATATTCTATTTAGAAAATCAGAATTTAAATATTTCAAAGTTATTGCATGAAGACTTAAATGAGGAAGAAACTAGGAAACTAACACAATTTTTGAATAAAAATAAGAAAACATTCTTTCAAGAAGGTCAAAATTTAACAGCAACAACATGTGCTAAGCATACGATATTAACTACTTTAAATAAACCAATTTATTCCAAAACCTATAGATATCCGCAAGTACATGAAAAGGAAATTGAACGACAAGTTCAAGACATGTTACGTCAAAACATTATAAGACCTAGTAATTCACCTTACAGTTCACCATTGTGGATTGTTCAAAAAAAGTTAGATAATTCAAATGAGAAAAAATGGAGGATTGTCATTGATTTTAGAAAATTAAATGAAATAACAGTGGATGATAAATTTCCGTTACCAAATATTGATTCGATATTTGACAAATTAGGTCGATCCCAATACTTTTCTACTTTGGATTTAGCCAAAGGCTTCCACCAAATTTTGATGGACGAAAAGGATATTGCAAAAACGGCATTTTCTACCCCAATGGGACATTTTGAATACATCAGAATGCCATTTGGACTTAAAAATGCGCCTGCAACTTTCCAACGTATGATGAATCAAATTTTAAATGAATATATCAATAAAATTTGTGTCATTTACATGGACGACATACTAGTTTTCTCAACTTCTTTAGTCGAGCACTTTGAAAATTTAAATAAAGTGTTTACAAGACTAAATGAATCAAATTTAAAGATACAATTAGATAAATGTAAATTTTTATCTAAGGAAACAGAATTCTTAGGTCACATTATTACAGCAGAAGGTATAAAACCTAATTCTATGAAAATTGATTCTATAAATAAAGTTCAGTTACCTCGGACTACAAAAGAGATAAAATCTTTCCTTGGCTTAACTGGCTATTATCGGAAGTTTATTAAAAACTATTCAATGATAGCAAATCCAATAATTAAATACCTAAAGAAAGACTCAAAAATAAATATTGAAGACAATAAATATATAGAAGCTTTTAATAAATTGAAGAAATTAATAACTTCCCCACCCATATTAACATTTCCGGATTTTAATAAAAAATTTGTTCTTACCACTGATGCAAGCAATGTTGCTCTAGGTGCAGTCCTTAGTCAAGGAGGGAATCCAGTTTGCTATGCAAGTCGAACACTAAATGGTCATGAAAAAAATTATCACACATTAGAAAAAGAATTATTAGCCATAGTGTGGGCCATAAAATATTTTAGGCCATATCTTTATGGTAGAAAATTTCTTGTACAGACTGATCATCAACCTCTTAAATGGTTATATTCATTAAAAGACCCAAACTCAAGAATTATAAGATGGAGAATAATGTTAGGAGAATTCGAGTTCGAAGTCGAATATTTAAAAGGGAAAGACAACAAAGTTGCAGACTTCTTAAGCAGAATAGAAAATAATAATGAAAATAAGGATGAAAACTTCGATCTAAAAGGTTTATTTGAATTATCTAATGACGATGATAATATTACAATTCATACCGCACAAGAAGATTTAAATGAACACTTCTTTGTAACTGAAAGTATAATTAATAAATATAGGACACAAATTAGAATTGTGAAAAGGAAAGACAAAGAAATGGAAATTTTATACAATAAAAATAAAATAATATATGTTGAGGAAAAAGACTTAGTTAACGAGCACTATTTAAATGATTTATTTAGAAGAACATTAAATAAAGGAAAAGTGGGAATATATTCGGAATTGCCGGATAACAAATATAACATTGTCCAGGAAAAATTAATTGAATTGTTTTCAAATAATGAAAGTATAAAATTTGTTAAATGCGTTTATATAGCAATAGATCTTGAAAGTGAAGAACAGGTATTAAATGTTGTAGAGGATATTCATAATAATACAAATCATAGAGGTATATTAGAAAATTATGAAGAAATTAGATACAAGTATTTTTATCCACAGTTATTTAAATTTGTCAATAGGTACATAAATACCTGTACAGTATGCTCCGAAAATAAATATGATAGGAGGCCATTTAAAAAGTACTTTAACCATACAGTTACCCCAGATAAACCCAATTTAATAGTTCATCTTGACATTTTTCAAGTTAAAAAGACATATTTTCTAACTACCATTGATAAATTTTCAAAACTTGGTAGTGTCCATAAAATTACAGATAAAAATATGTGCACAATTAAAATTAAACTAGATGAAAGAATAGCATTATTAGGCAAACCTGAATTATTAGTAATGGACAATGAGTTTAACAATTCTCTGATAAAATTATACTGCCGAGAAAACAATATAAAGACACACTTTACTACACCTAATTCACATACAGGAAACTCAGACATAGAAAGACTACATTTATCTTTGTTAGAACATATAAGAATTTTAAATAATACCAATGAAATTCAAGATACGGAAGAATTAGTTATTAAAGCAATAGGATTTTATAATAATACAATTCATTCTACAACTAAACATAAGCCTATAAATTTTCTTCATAATCATAATATTGATTTTAAAAAAGTGTTTTTAGAAATGCAGAAAAAGAAGGAACACGTTATAAATAAAATAAATTCTACGAGAGATAAAATTCCTGATTATGGAAATAAACAATTATTTATAAAAAACCCCAAAGCAGAAAGAAATAAAGTAGCAAAAAGATTTCTAAAATTAAATTCCAATCATAAAAAGAAAATTGATGTTACACAAATAAAACGACCTCTGAAAATTATTTTAGATAATTCTGATCATGGGAACAATTCTTCTACTATTCCCGATGGTGAATGCATCAATTGAAATAACCAAGATAGAGACTGAAGGTGGATATACTATTCTCGAAAGCAAACCGGTATATATAATAAGAAAATATTTTAAAATTATACACGTTTTAGACCTAGAAAATATTAGGTATACAATTCAAAGTTTAAAGATAGGAGTGGCAAAAAATTTGAATACAAAATATGAATGGATAAATTTAAATTTACAAAACAAAATAGAGGACTTGGAACATTCCTTATTAACACTAAAGGTGCATACCCGCAGTAAGAGAGCCTTAATTAATTTAGGTGGAAAAGTAATTAAATGGTTGTTTGGTAATCTGGATGAAGAGGATAAAGAAGAGATAAATAATCATTTTAAAATAAATGATATAAACCAGCATAATATAGTAAATAATATGAATAAACAAATAAAAATAAATAATGATGTGCAAAAATATTTGCAAAGCATAAATTTAGTGCTTGAATCGCACAAAATAATTTTTAATTCCACATTTGAAAAAGAAGTTATACAAAATATTGAAATAACTAAGTACCACAATTACTTATTATTGATTCAACAAATTAAAGAAAAAATAGAAAAAATACAAGAAAATATACTAATGTCAAAATACAATATTATGAACAAATTTATTTTAACTAATGATGAAATTGACTTTTATAAAATAGATAGCTTAAAGCTAAAATATATTAAATGTAGCATAGGATCTTTATCAGAAAATAAAATAATTTTTGCAATACTTATTCCAGATTTATTAGAAGAAAATTTTAAAACAAAAATAATTGTACCAATTCCAAATAAAAACTCAATGAAAATTGATATCGAAATGATAAAATTTGTAATAATAAATAATAGCACTTTTATAGTAAGTGATGAAAATATTTTAAGTAAAATGCAGAAATGTAATAGTTGCATTAATAACTTAGTAATATATAATAATTATACTAATTGTATGAAGAAAAAATTTAATGAAAAACTAATTATTGAAATAGACATTGGAAATATATTGTTCATAAATTTTAATTCAACGTTATCAAGTACATGTAATAATTACACTTATCTTTTAAATGGAAATTATTTAGTTAGATTCGAAAAATGTGAAATAACAATGGAGGAATTAAATATCAAACGTTTTGAAAGTAATTTAAATATTGTCATTCCAAATTTAAATGTAATGCATGAAAATTTAACAGAAACAATTAACTTACCAAATTTTAAAAACCTTGAAGAAATTGAACAAGTCTTATATAAAAATAAAACAAACTATAATTATGTAATATTGTACCTTTTAATTGTCATGATAATCACACATTTTGTAATAACTAGACTTCAAAAATATATAAAGAAATATGTAAAGATTCGCAGGGACTCGAATCACCCTAAGGGGGGGCGAGTTATGTATCAGCATAACGATGCTGCTGAACTTGAGCAGAACACCCAAGTAGAGTCCAACGTTAATGTTTTCGCTTCTTAAGAAATATTAACGTAAACAGGAAAGCATAAACTCTTCAAGTTAATGCTTCCCACACTGTCAATTGTTTATACAATTGTTTATACAGTTAAAATTGCCTAGTTGCAAAATTGATCGTTGCTTCCATTATATTTCGTAACAAATGGAAGTATTTCATAAGCCAAATTATTGCAGACCTTGCAATAATTTTGCTTCCAGCTGGAACTCCTTATGAGTTTCTGAAGCTGCTAAGAATTCATGAAGTAATTTTAAGTTCAGTTTAGGATTGAAGCTAGACCAAAGTGGTTTAGAAATTAAACAATAAAGTTTTATATTTATTCAAACTGTTTTATTTCAACACAAAACTAGCGCACCAATACTTACAAGACAAAATAAAATGTAACTGTGTTAGAATACCCAGCCCTGGTATAAGTAAGTACATTCTCATATCCGAGAGCGGCGTGACCCGAACCACTTCGAGCCGTTTTCAATGAGTGCGTTGAGTAAGTTTATTACAAAAGCGCTCGATCCGCCTGTGTTTTGAGTGTACTCTGAGTACTGCTCCTTCTCTGCCAACGTCTCTTAGCGTTAATTAGTAAAAGGTAAGGCTCTTATTGAACTGAAATGATATTAAAAATGCTAACTAATTTTTGGATTGCCTTATTTCAAATTTTTTTTTTTAATTTGAAAATTTCAGTGTTTTGTAATTGTTTTCAACGCACAATAGATCGCGTTTACTGGTGATTTGTTTGCATGTTTTTTTTTGCGTATGCACTTTTCGTAAGCACTTGTCCGCAGGCCATGTGAGCTCTCATCTTTTGTTTGTTTTTTTCTCGAAAACTTGTTCTTGATATTTTATTGTTGCACTCTATGGAGAAGAAAATAACAACAACGCTTGTGATTTTGGTTTGTTAGACATAAACAAAAATAAAACAAAATCAAAAGGCCGGCGCACAGTGGTTGAAATTTGGAAAAAAAAAACCAAAACTGATAACCTCTTTTTGCGAATTTTTTTTCTTTGCGTTGTTTAAGAATATTCTAACTAGCATGATTCCAAAATATTTATCAGAAATATATATAGGTTTTTTGTGTAGACGCCTTAAAATACGATTAATGCAAAAATGTTGCAAAAATTTCGTAAAATATTGATATTTTTCGAGAATTATTACAGACAATTAAGAAAATGCATTGCACTCTGGTTGTTTTAAGCACAAAAAGCATTATTGAAAAAGTTTTTTGCATAGTTATTTGAAAATGTTTTTTATTTTTGCAATAAATTTTTTATGCAAAGTTGATATGATAAAAAAATGTAAATTTATGTTTGGCAGCATAAAACATTATGATCATCGGGTATCGATGATATTTTAAATAACAAATGCTTTTATTGCACTTTAAGTTGAGCGATTAAAAAAAACTGAGAATTTTTTTGTGTCCTTGAACAACATTTGGTAAAAAGTAAATGCGTTTCGAAGAAAATTTGGATTTGTTTAGTCTCAAGGTTTATTGCTATAGTCATTTTCTTTATTATGCTTTTAGACATTTCTTGGTTAAACGATCACTTCTTGTGAAAGCGCGGCAAATAGGTATATTTTTTTATTTAAAATCGTTAAATTTTGAATGAAAATAGTAAAAGCATTTACTTATTAAATACCATAAATAGTTTAAAATGTTATAATTCTTCTTTTGCAAAACTAGAATATATTTACAGAGTACTTAAGTATTCTATAGTGTGTTTCTCAGTCTATTGATTTGCTATGTTTATATATAGTAGGTATTTTTTAAAAAATTACAATTAAATTGAATTAGTAAAAAAGTAATGTGATATGTATAAAGTTAAATTAGTTCGCATTATCTTATAGCTTACCATGAAACATTTGAATAAATTTCGCAATAAAATGCTTTCAAAACTATTCAAATTCCCTTGTCAATAAATATTCTTCAAACATCTTCAGTTAGCTGAAAGTGAAATATATATTCTTTGATTATAAACAACAGAATTAGAATACGTATGCAAGCCATGTATTTATGCTACACGACCTGTGCTCACTTTATCACAATGCCAAAATGTATGCTTTTATCTTTTTGAAGACGCGTGAGGTTCACTCCTTTTTTTTTTAGAACAAAAACGAAACAATAAACTTTTTTTGATGATTTTTTTTCTGTTTTTATGAAAAGCAAACAAATAATATCTTTGAATACTATTATCCACTAATTTAAACAGTTTAGATGCTGCGCTTCATTGAAGTTGGAATTGGGAAAAACACGGGAAGTGGAAAATATCGTGTGGGAGGTGGGCTTGGAAAAAAATACTTTTTTTATGTTAGACATATTTCGAAGATTTCTGACAGAATAGTTCTTGTATTGGTTCAAAACAAAAAAATGATGGCGTTTTAAATATTTGTGTTGTACGGTAGGTAGGCGTGATTGTGGGCGGATTCTGATCTGTTTGCTTCTTTAATTTAAATTACACGCATGTGATTTGGCAATTCAATAAGATTTGCTTTTTTGAAACTGCGTATTATTTTTAAGCCTCAACAACTTTACCTAATGCACAGCTTTCACTGTGTTAGATAAAAACAAAAAGCAACGCAAGAATAACGCATCTGTTGGCATCTAAATGCTCAGAAAAAAAAGCGCAAAACAAATACAAAAAACTCGCCCACTTTTTACTGCTGCCATGGCAAAATTAGACAAGGTAGTGTTAGGGCGGAGAGCCGGCGACCGAAACTGTCAAAACGAAGTTGAAATTTCATACAAAATCTGCAACCAATGAGAATCCAATATGAAAGCAAAAATTGGCAAAAATACCAAAAATGGCTGAGTTTGATAGTTGTGGTGTGGTCACTAAGAAAGAGAGCACATTCAAGGTGTAAGAAACCAGGTGACAGCTAATTTTAGTTTTTGTTGTAAAAATCCAACACTCAAGTTGTCAAACCATACAAAATTAACTTTTCTGTCTCTATCACTCATTCATAAGTTTGACAGCTTTAGCAAACGACGTCGACTTCACTTACACCTTGATTTCTTACACCATGAGTACATTCAGCCCTGACACTACCTTATCTACAAGGTGGCGCAAAAGTAATCCTCCTATCAGAAAATGCTATAAATTTTGCGATTGGCCCCTAATGTCAGTTCTGTTTTGACATTTGTGTAGTAAACACATGCGAAATACACGTTAATAAACAATGTTACGCTACACTGCTCCAGAACGCGGAATATTGGTGACTATTTATTTGACCAATAATCGGTCGGTGACTTTGGCACAACGTGAATTTCATCGCAGATTTCCTGGCCGTCCAACGCCTACTGGTGAAACACTGCGACATTTAGCCGCTCGCCTCGAAGAGACTGGCACAACACGAGATGCTGCCAGGCGTGGCAGACCCCGGAGTAGCCGTTCTGCAGAGAATATTGCTGCTGTAGTCGAGGATGTCATGGAAGCGCCGTCTACATCGACCAGACGACGTGCCACGCAAATGGGTATCGGTCGACGGTCTTTACAGCGAATTTTGGTACAAGATTTGTAGATGTTTCCGTACAAAGTCCAGACGGTGCATCAGCTGTTAGCTGCTGACCGCCAATCGCGTCTAACATACGCTCATGCCATCCTTAATCACCACCAAGAGGAAAATGATTTTTCATCAAAAATAATCATGAGCGATGAGGCCCATTACCATCTCAGCGGGTACGTAAATAAGCAAAATTTACGCTTCTGGGGCACTGAAAATCCGCGTGTAACCCACGAAGAGCCATTACACCCGCTCAAAGTCACTGTATGGTGTGCTGTTTTCGCTGGAGGAGTCATCGGACCTTTTTTCTTCGAAGACGTCGCGGGCCAAACGGTTACTGTGAATGGTGAGCACTACAGAGCAATGATCAACGAGTTCTTTTTGGCGCAACTTAATGAATTGGGATTGGAAAACATGTGGTTCCAACAGGACGGTGCAACGGCACACACTGCACGTGCCACAACCGATATGCTGGAGGATGCATTTCCCGGGCGCCTAATCTCCCGTTTTGGCGATTTGCACTGGCCAGCAAGATCGCCTGATTTGACTGCTCCAGACTTCTTTTTGTGGGGCTTTTTGAAGTCGCGGGTTTATATCAACAAGCCTCAGACTCTTGCAGCTTTTAAAGACAATATCCTTCAAGAATGTGACGACCTATCGCCGGAAGTTTTGGCCGAAGTGATGAAAAATGCCATAAAAAGGGCTCAAATGATAATCAACTGTGGCGGCGGCCATTTACATGACATCATATTCTCGACTTGATGTAAAAAAAATTAAAAAACCAAATAAAAATAATCCACAAGAACAATCAAATTTTTTCATTTTTTTTTTAAATTACAGCCAAAAAACATCGCAAGGTTACTTTTTCGCCACCTTGTAGTTATGCTATGACTGCTGCGCTCTACTGCGCTCTGTTTCATATCTGTGGCAGATGAGCCAAGTGATTCGGCTGCTTGTATCGATTATGAGTATTTCGGCAAGTAGGATAAGTATCAGCAAGACGACAACAACCATAAGTATTTATGAACCGGAAAACCCAATCTTTCCCGATCCGACTCATGACTTAGGATACTCATATTTATTTGAACCGCAGCATTCTAGCTTCGTAGAAGAGAATATGAGTCGAGTTGCGTGCGCTAAGGGTGAGTAGGTTTTTGTACTTATTTTTTTCGGATATACTCAGAGTTGCAAAAAAGCTATCCGTTATAGATCTCTGGCTTGTATACAAATAGTTGAGAACTAGACCTAAGAGCTTATGCCGAAACCAGCCTCATTAATATTAAAAGTGGTCTCATAAATAACTGATTATATAAAATATTTTAAGTATATATTAGACTAGGTCAACTGCTAAAGTATTTGGGATCCTGCGTGCCCATCTGATTTAAAAGCGATGGTGCGAAGGAAATAATTTGAGCCAAAAAAAGTTCAATAATTGAAGCGTCGCTGCGAATAACGTTGTAATTGACAAATGAGTTTCTTACTACCGTTAAAAATTCAATAGCTTGGATCTTTATATTATTTTTTTATATATTGGCACTTTTTCTTACAACTCTTACACCAATAAAAAGAAAATGAAAATCAAATGCTTCTAAGTGAACCATTAAACAAGTTTTTTTTCAATTCCGAAAAACTTATAATTTTGTCGCTTACAACATTATTCGTGGCGACGCTTAAGTTGTCGAAACCGACCCTGTTCTGCCAGAAAAACCGGTTTTTTGGTTTTTTTATATATTCTAAAATATAGAAATTATGCATTAAGAACTTACAGAAAATGATGTAAAGTGCCCTTTATGTCGATCATGATGATTTTTAAAAAAAAAATTTATGCAGAACTCAAGGCCATTTTCTGTAGACAGTAACTAAAGAAAAAATATAAATATTTGACCATTTTTGGATAAGGTATTTTTTTGTATGGTGATTTTTGGAATTAACACAATAGAAAATGTAGTAAATTTGTTTTAGTCATTGTGGATGCATTTCTGTTGCTGCGTACGTTAAATAATGTGAGCTTTGGTTGTTTCGCATGGATAAAGTTTGCATTGTTCTTCTACCACGTGAAGCAAAGCCTCTTTTTCGTTTTCCAATGACGTGGCTTTTTCGTTAAATCTTGCATCGATCTTGCGGCATCGTTGACGACAAATATACTATTGACGAAAAATTTCCTCGCGAAAGAATTTGTCATATGCAATCCAACGACTAGGGTCGGTACTTAAAAAACTAAGAAAAACTTAAAAAACATCATTCGAAACATTTACAAACAATGAATCAAACTATTTTAAAGTACCTTCTGTAGCGTAAAGTACTTTATCGATTCGCATGTTCAAAACATCGACGGAATCGAAATCGATAGAAGCTTTATTAGCATTTTCGGAGCAACCAGTTTATTAACCCATTTTATAGCCTCGTACGATTTTTCGTACACCAACTTTGATATCGAATTAAAAATATTGTATTTAGTAATATACAGTCAAATTTTCATAGGCACAAATAAAAACGTTGTTCTTTTGTGTGTAAAATAAAAGTTGGAACCAAGCCCCCCACCCTCCCCTTTATTTTTAGGGCGCGTGCCAAAAAACCCTTACTGGCAGACCATTTTTGAAAAATTTTTTAAAAATAGCAAATAATTAAATTTATCTTAAAAAACATCAGGGCCAAGTACAGGATAGACTAAAATACTCGAAATACATGTCACCTGGTTTTTCCTGGTGTTCCTGATGCCACCAGTTGTGGTAAAAAATGGTGTACGAAAAATCGTACAGTGGTCGCCGACGCACATTCTATGTTTTTGACATTTCGCGGTATTTTTGTGCATGAGAGTTCGTTGTGACGCCACTTCAAAGTTGTCTGTTCATGTTTTGCTTGCAAAATATTTGGTTTGTTGTGAATTTTTTATCAGTAAGGTAATTTTTATTATTTTCATAAAGAATAAAGTAAATGTTGTGGCATTTTTAGGCAAAATGAGTCGGCATCAGTATTTAAAAGCGCATGAGCTTGAAGCAATCATCGATGGATGGTCGTCGGATGAGGAAGAAATAAGCCAAATTGTGGTGTGCCCACCAAGCAAGGTGGATGGACTAACCGATGATGAAGACATCGATGATGAAGTTATGCCAAATATAGATGAAAATGATTTCACAGAAGTGGCGGGAGAAATCGAGATTGAGACGACCGAGGACTTTTCGGGGCCGCAAACTGTGCCCAATATACCATCGCCTTGTAAGCAATCAATGCTGGTTACGCGTGCTATGCCTGTATCAAATGTTATTGAGCCGCAGCCCAGCACATCCACTGAATGGTCAAAGCCCTAATGCACAGGCAAAAAGAGACTTCACATCGCATCCGAACTAGAGCCGGTTGCCACGAATTATAAGCCGTTGGCTGCTTTCGGTGTTCCCAAATGGAAAAAAGGTAGACAGTCATCAACCGAAGTCGTAAAATACGAAAAACAGCCGAATCATGCACCGATTGAACGTGAGGTTATCGAAATTGTAGCGAAGTTAGACGCCTACACACCTTTGCAATTATTCGGGTTGTTCTATGATGACGCCGTATTTGATTTAATGGTGACTGAAACTAAAAGGTAAACAAACGAAATCGATAAACGTATATAATTATTTATATGAATGTAATGATTGCAGGTATTATAATCAGGATAATCGATCGCAAGAGCTTTGCACAATACCTGAAATAAAACGCTTCATTGGTATTTTGTTGATGTCGGGCTATAGTACGGTGCCGCACATTGCCGACTATTGGAGCCGTGAGCCCACTTTGGGAAGACCGATCGTGCGAAATGCCTTGAGCCGGAAGAAGTTCCAAAAAATCAAACAATATTTCCATTTAGCAGACAACTATACGTTCGACACCACTGATAAATTCGGGAAACTTGCACCATATTTCAAGTTGCTCAACAAAAATTTCATGCAATTTGGCGTATTCAGTGCACATTTATCAATTGACGAGCAAATGGTGCCGTATTACGGAAAGCATTCGTCAAAAATGTATATACGCGGCAAGCCGATCCGATTTGGATATAAATTGTGGTGCCTCTGTTCGTCCGAGGGATACCTGTACCAGTTCATTCCATATGGTGGTGCCGGCGGATTTCCCAAAGATATTGGCTTAGGAGCTCACACGGTCTTGCGACTTTTATCTGTTGTCAATTATCCAACGCGTCATGACGTTTATTTTGACAATTTTTTTACGTCCTACTATTTGATGTGCCTGTTGTCGGAGAGGAATTTCTTCGCTACTGGGACGGTTCGCGTCAATCGGGTGGCCGGTGCTTCTCTGAAGACTGGTACGAAAAATTTGCCTAGAGGTGCAATCGATTACACATTCGACAAAACAAATGATATCCTCATTGCACGCTGGAGCGATAATAAGGAGGTCACGATTGCAACTAATCACCAATGCATTGAGCCTTTAGCTAAGGCCAGGCGATACAATAAAGAGCATAAGAAAAAAGTTGACGTTGAAATGCCATTGGTAATCGGTCAGTATAATCACCATATGGGAGGTGTAGACCTTCACGATAATGCTGTCTCCAACTATCGGGTGGCCATTCGTGGCAGTTCATTGGTGGCAGTTCATTGGTAAACGCATGGAAAATACAATGTGTCATCGCCAAATAGAAAAAAATTAAAGCAATGCCACAAAAAGATTTTAAAGTAGCCGTAACCAGTGCCTTGCTAAAAACGGATGACCCACTTCCCAGCGACGAAGATTATGACGACGACGACGATATAAATATGGTTGGCGATAGTAGTGATCCGGTCCCCAAGATTACTGGCAGGCACTTGGTTGAGCGAGATCCCCTTGGTAAACATTTGCGTTGTAAAGTATGCCACAAAACTACCATTTACATCTGCTGTAAATGCAACGTTCACATCCACGCTAAGTGTTTCACAAAATACGTAGCTCACAGATAGATTTGTTTTGATATTTTATTTCTTTGTAAACCTTTCCAAAACATATTATTCAATAAAAATAACAGCGTATTTGTTGAAAATGTTTTTCTCTTCAATGTCCCACTTCAAATAGGAACTTTTTATTAAGTACATAGATTGTACCACTGTACGAAAAAACGTACAGTTGCTAACTTTTGAGGGGGTGGGGGTGGGGGGTTGAAATTTTGTTTTTGCAATAAGGGGATCAATAGAAGTTATCCCTGCAAAGGGCAACAAAATCGGCTCTCGGGATCGGGTAGGGGTATAAAATAGGTTAAGGGCTGCCACTATTGGTCGTTTTGTCGCATCGTCTATACTAGAGTTGTAAGTCCCATAGCTTTTTTAGCTCACTTACAACAACTTCAATATTTCCGTGTGTGCTGTAATTCGAGGAATTATTTACATGGCATTGTTGTTGTTTGTTCGAGTCGAAACACTGCAAACATTTTTGAGATTTATTGTCGATGGTTTGTTTGGCGATGATTACGCGATCCTTCTCAGGGAACACGAATCGCTAACCATCGCCTACGCCTAACAACTAAGCTATATATACGCGAGCGAACACAAGTAAGTCATATTTTTTTCTAAAAACACTTAAATCTGAAAACAATTTTGATGACGTTTACGATGTGAATCGCGCGCCATCGCCTATGCCTTACAACTTAGCGATGAATACGCGAGCGCACACAAGTAACGGGAAATATTCCTCACAACAATCAAAATATTTTTGCATTCTTTATCTTTTTGAAATGAGTCATCACTGTTTTTTCATAAATTTCGATGGAATTTTTTTTTTCTATAGGTAACGGAAAAAAATCTTTGGTTTCAAGAGCAATTAGAAAAATTGTCATTTCAGTTTAACAAGTGATCTGTGAAGGTATCAAAAAGAAATAAATAAATAAGTGAATCAGTGAAAGGTGTGGTAAAAGTAATAAATATAAAAGTAATACATTTATAAAAATGTTGTCTAACAAAGCACTGCGGTTAGACAAAAAAAGTAAGAGGGAAGATTCTTAAATAATAGCAACAAATTGTAATTAAATGCAGTTGCAAATACTAGAGCAAGTAACCCAGCAAAGTAATTGGATCTTTAAAAGGACTAGTTACCACATTAACTGCCGAAGTTGTGGCAGGTCGGAATGAGGTGCGAGAGTTAAAAAAACTGAACGTACCAGTGGAACATGAAAGTATTTCAAGGAAATTATCTTTCTCTTCCCTTGAGGATATTCAGAAATTTGATGTGCAACTACAAGAAAATAGCGGCATGGCTGAGGAGTTTGTAAGTTAATACCTTTTTTATATGTAACTAGCTGAAACCCGGCGCGTTGCTGCCACGCTACCTTGCATGTGTAAATTGAGGTCGAATACTGAATTTCTATGCTGTGCGACCTATAAATCCAAAGCTGCTAGATATCCCAAATTTGGGTTGTATGGGAGGTGAAACGCCCCCTTGACCAACGCCCATTATATGTGATCAATGAAACTGCATGTGTAAATTAAGGTCCAATACGGAATTCCGAAGTTGTGCGACCTATAACTCCAAAGCAATTCGATATCGCAAATTTGGGTCAAATAAGAGGTCCCATTTAGGTCGAATACTGAGTTCCGACGCTGTGCGACAAATAACTCAGAAGCTATTCGATATCGCAAATTTGGGTTGTATGGGAGGTGTCACTCTCCCTTGTCCAACGCCTATAAATATTACCAATGAAAGTGCATATGTAAATTCGTATCGAATACTGAATCCTGACGCTGTGCGACTTATAATTCCAAAGCTATTCGATAGCGCAAATCTGGGTTGTATGGGAGATGCTAGTCCCCCTTTTCCTACGCCCATAAAATGTTATTAATGAAGCTGCATGTATGAATTGAGGTCGAATACTGAATTCTAACGCTGTGTTACCCATAACTTTAAAGCTATTCGATTTTGCATGTTTGGGTTGTACTTGTCCAACGCCATAAAATGTTTTCAGTAAAACAGCATGTATAAATTTAGGTCGATTAGTGAATTTCGATGCTGTACGACCTATAACTTCAAAGCTACTCGATAGCACAAATTTTGGTTGTATGGGGGGGGGAGGAGAAACTCCACCGTTTCCAACGCCCATAAAATGTTATTAATTAAACTGCATGCATAAATTCATGTCGAATACTGAATTCCGATGCTGTGTGACCTGCAACTCCAAAACTATTTGATATCGCAAGTTTTGGTTGTATTGGACGTTCCACTCCCCCTTGTTTAGCTCCCATAAAATGTCATCAGTGGAACGACATGTGTACATTGTGGTTGAATATCGAATTTCGAGGCTGTGCGACCCATAACTCCAAAGCAATTTGATATCGCATTTTTTATATATTTGTGGGCGGTAAAAGGGTGTGGCAATTTTTTCTTAAACCATCTCGTACTCGAAACAAATCCACTGCCAAAATGTTAGCTCGATCGGTCCAGTAATTTTAAAGTCTCTTTATCTTTTCTTAAAAGTAGGCGTAACTATATTGGCACCACGCCCATTTTAAGTGTAGTCACCGATAGTTATTATACAAACTTAATTACCAAATTTTAGTTTAATACGACAAAAACTGTCTTAAATATAGCATTTTTATTGATTTGTGCAAGCAATAAGTTGACAAAGTTTTATCGCAATAGGATGAACGGTATTGCAGCGCATAGCGAAAGAACAAACAAACAAACTTTCATTTTTATATATTAGATATGATATATATCGCCCATTTCAGATTGAGGTGACTTATCAGTCGCACTGACCATCTACGATTTGGCTCAAATTTTGTTCCTAGATTGGTTTATTTGTAAGAAAACCAAATCCGAAGTTATACATTTTTAGAACCATTTTTCAAGGCCAAAATAGGGTGTATTTTGAAACGACGTTGCTCAGTCAATTTAAATCTGATTTTCGTAATTAAGGTACCATTGGAGAGGTTATTTTGTCTATTTAAAGGAAAAAATATAAAATTCTTGACAAAATTGCAGTAAGTTGGCCCATTCTTAATTTCAAAGTTTAATGCCATGCCAACAACAGACGCTATAATTTTTTTTTCAGTTTCTTTATTTTTGTTTTTTGTACATTTCAATACTTTTCGAACGATATAAAATTAAGGTGTGCTCTTGAAGGGTTCAGAAGTTATGGCGTAAAACGTGCAGTGTTAAAGAATTTTCAATACAAATTCAACTAGCTATCAAAGCTTTACAACATACATGCTCAGCAAGTAGTCTATTTCGCCCGCTATTCCCGCCATACAAATTGTTTTCTATTATTAACTTGTGTTTTGCAAAAACTAAAACCCGTACGCCCAAATACACAAGCTGCTGTAAGCGATCGCCTAATTTTGAACAAATTCAACTTTTTTTTCAAATTCAACAAAAGGAAAAAAAATGTATGCTGTAAAGCTTTGATAGCTAGTTGAATTTGTATTGAAAATTCTTAACACTGCACGTTTTACGCATAACTTCTTCTTGGAAAGGTATTGAAACGTACAAGAAACCAAAGTAAAGAAACTGAAAAAAATTATAGCGACTGTTGTTGGCAGGGCATTAAACTTTGAAATTAACAATGGGTCAATTTACAGCAATGTTTTAAAAGTTTTATATTTTATCCTTAAAAAAGAGGAGATAATTTTTCCAATGATACCTTAGTTAATAAAATGTGATTTAAATTGACTGAGCTACGTTGTCTAAAAATAGGCCTTATTTTGGCATTCGAATGGCTGTGGCTCCGCATAAAAATTTTTTTTTTAAATTTTAAACTCCGGAATTGTTTTTCTTAACAAAAAACCAACCTAAAAACAAATTTGATCCAAATCGGAGATGGTCAGTGCGACTGATAGGTCACCTTAATCTGAAATGGGCGATATGCAATTGCTTGTACTTTTTTCAGAAACGAATCATGAAAAAAGTTGGGGGCGCTGATGCTCCAAGTTTTGCAAGAGTTGCCATTAAACGGGTAGTAACAGACGACTTGGCGATCAAATTTACTTGAAAGGGGACCAAGACAAAGCAAACAATTGATCGCATTAATTTCATTTGACTACTCAGAGGTATGGATTTTATACGATTGTTGTTGGGTTTTTGCTTTAATACTTATTTTGTCTTAAAATTTCTTAATAGAAGTATGGCAAGAAAAATTTGTCGGTGCTGACGAATCCATAATACACCACGTTCTTCAGCAACATTTCGTCCATGCAAACGTTCGCCTCGCAAAGCGAAAGGACCGAAATATGAAATAATATATTAAAACTTTTGCATTTTAAATTATTAAAACAATAAATATTTTTAAAATCAATCAATTTATTGTTATCCTTATTTTCGCCAAAACGATCGCCCGCGGCTCAATACTAGCGAATCGCCCACGGATCGACCTCGGCTCATTACTAGCGAATCGCCCACGGATCATTATTAGCGAATCGCCAGCTGATCATTACTAGCGAATCACCTGTAAGTCGCTATTGGCGAATCGCCCGCGGCTACTTGTAAGCGAATCCCCGGCGACTCGCTGTACGCGAATCGCAACAGGCACACAGGCCATCGTTTTGGCGAATCGCCTGACCATAGTTTCGTGCTCGCACGCTATGTATCGCCGCGATTCTAGACATTAAACGGCGATTCGCAGGCGATCATTAGGCGATTGAAAATGTTTGCAGGGAAGCTAGCTATCAATGGCCGCATTCAGCGCAGATAACTGTTGTGAACTGTAATGGTAGCGCTATCTTAGTTCACGATGTTTTTTTCTGAATGTGTTGCTACTCTACACGTCAGAAGTTAATAAGTTGGGGATTTGCCGAAGTCACATCAGAAGTTAGATTCAATTTAATTTTTATGTAAATTTAATTCAATTGCAAAGGTTTCTCACTTAAATTTGCTGCGTTCTTTCGGCGTTTATTAATTGAACAGCGTCAGCAACAGCATCTGACAATTAAGCAAACAGTTGTATTCATGTAGCATAGAATTTGTTCGCTCGATTAAAAGGCGTTCGCTACTTTATCAGTTTTAGTTAGCGCTACCAAATTTGTACCATTCAGCGAATTTTTACACAACAGTTGCCAACTGTTGTCTGCGCTGAATGCGGCCAATGATATTGCTGCTGTATGTTTTTTGTTTGTATTTTCTCACAGCGCACACTCAAAGTGGTGGCGAGTTTTCTACTGTCGCATTTTCAATATCACTTGGCTGGAATCATTTTATTTTTTGATTTATTGGCTGCGTGTAACACTTGGGCCTAGTCAGATGCTTAAAACCTATTTTTGCAATTTTTTTTTTTAAAGAGACATTAGCTCAGTGTGTTTAAGTTGTTGTTTTTTTTATATATTTTTTTTCGCCATCGAAACTTTCATTTATCTATTCTATCTATATATATAAAATAGGATGTGTGTATGTATGTAACGTATGGACTCCAAAACGGCTGGGCCGATTTTGATGAAATTTTCAGGTAATGTTCATCTTGGTACGGTGGGTAACATAGGCTATATTTGGACCCGATAGGTGGCGCTGGGGTGGACTTATATCGAAAATTTGAATTTATGGACCAATTTAACTGAAATTCAGAATGTATGTTTGTTTGATCATAAGAAAATAATTTGTGTATAAATGGACCCGATAGGTGGCGCTGGGGTGGACTTATATCGAAAATTTGAATTTATGGACCAATTTAACTGAAATTCAGAATGTATGTTTGTTTGATCATAAGAAAATAATTTGTGTATAAATGGACACGGTAGGTGGCGCTGGGGTGGACTTATTTCGAAAATTCGATGGCGTGAAAAATATATAAATACTTTTAATTTTATTTTATAACGAGGGGAGTAGCGAAGCACACCGGGCTCAGCTAGTTTTTATATATTTTTTGAATTTGTATCGTAACGAAATTTGATTAAATTTGCACCAAATTGCAGATCAAGCATCAAGCGTGGGTGCAGCGAATGGTTCGTACAGAAAATACTTTCAAATTTTTTGATTACACTGCATAAAATGGCCGTGAATTCTATGTAAAAAAGTTTTAAAAAAATCATCAGGGTCGACATAAAGGGTAAGCATTAAAAAAAATACAAGGTTTTATTGAGCTTTAGGTAAGTAATTTATGAAAGAAAGCAACAACAACAACAACTCTGTAAAAGTTAATCACACAGCAGACTAGACAGTCTGTTTCGGAAATAGCTACATTTCCTCTTCTTGAGTGAGTGATTCAGCTGTGACCAACACACTGTTTTACGTGCATATGATTCGAGACATGATAGAGTAAACACATCTGAGCTCCTATGACGCTGAATTGTTATTCAGAACATGTGGATCTTTTTTTTTTAGCCAAGCCTTTAACTTTATTAGAGTTGCTGTGTATGTGCCAAAGTAGCTCCTCCTTCTTTTCACGATCTTCTTGATAAATCGCTTGTTTGGCGATAATCACCAGGTATTAAATAGTATTAAAGAAAAGTTCAGTTTTCAGTGAATTTGATGGCACCGGACTAACTTATTCGGTATTTCAAAGTCCAGAAGCAGATTTTTCATCCAGGATCCCAAATACTTTAGCATTCTCCATACAAATCTGACCCAGTTTATAGTAGAGTATCTTAAAAAATGTGTCCTTTGACACTAACTAAAAATAACCTTGATCTATTTTATGACGTTTATGAAGTTTTTGAAGTTCAGCCGAAATATTTTGGGAATCGTCACGTTCCTTTCTTGTGGAGGTCGAGGCACCCTAATGTGTAGCAATTTTAACACCATGACCAATTTATTCCATGCACGTTATTTGAATACTTATCGCTCTTTCAAGGTCATCAAGCAGTCTTCACAAGCTTCGAGTCGCACCAAAATGTACAAGTGAGATTGAATTTAATTAAAAAGATAATATAGCAATCATAAAATCCTTTTATGTGAAGCATCCAAACTGAGTGATACATAAAGTGGCATTAATGATTGTTTAAAAACTGGCATTTATTCAAATCTCACTTCCTTTAATAATAATGTTAAGGTAGGTAAATTTTTTATTTCGATTCCAGGTTTTTTCATTCAAGTTTCATGCCTAATGGAAGCTATTGATTAGTTTAAAATCAATGTTAAGAATGTATGTTTTTAATTTTAAGAAGAAAATGAATCGGTTAAATTGTATGTGCTAATCTTTTTTTAAGTTCATATTTTCAGCCACTTTTTTGTGAATATCTTGTATTGTATCAATTTAATTATATTAAAAAAAATTTACATAAAAGAGCTTTCTAAAATAAACAAAAACTTGAATATTTTCTTCAACCACCTCACAACTAAAGTATTTAATATTTGTATTCTCTTTAAATATAATCATCAGAGTAGATATGAGAAAAAAATAAGTAAATTCAACTAAGAAACCTGAAACAATCCAACCTAAACATTAAACCCAACCCTTTTTATTAATATTCAAATTATGATTAAGACGACAAGTAGATATATACAAATATATTTATGTTTAAATGTGTAGACAAATATGTGAGTATACCCAGCCAGCATTTTGTATCGCGGAAGAGCAGAAAGCGGTTCTTCTTGAAGAACAATTTTTCGCTAGCTTTTCGCTTTCTTCTCTCTCGTGGGAGAAAAAGTCCACCGTGGCGAAATCTTATAGAAGAGCAGAAAACGAAAGCGACTGAGGAGCAGATAGCGATCCTTTCTAAGAAGCCGAAAGCAATTCTTCCCAATGATAAGAAAGCGATTCTTCTTAATGATGAGAAAGCGGTTCTTTCAAATGAGTAGAAAGCTATGTCTTAAATTTTAAACCCCAGTTCCAACCAAAGAAGAACATGTTTCAAATTCATAATTCATATTTAATTAATCTTCAATATTTAAAGTTGCTACTATAAATTAAAACATGTAACATGTAACATAAACAATATATAACAATAAAAAAAATCTTAAAAATGGAGAACTTAAACTGTACTCAAATAACGAAAATGACAAATTAAGTGCTAAATAAAATTCGTTGGGGACCACTTTTGGCATGCATGAAATGCCTTTGCATAATTGAATCTATATATTTGTCTTTAGTTGTGAATTTCTGATGAAATATCTTATTATTATTAATAATATTTTATTATTAACATATTTTTATTTAGTGTACACAATAAACAATATAGCTCCGCACTAGGTTTTTCCTTCGTCCCCTTCCATGTAAACTTTGTTTTATGAAAATTGTTTTATGAACTTACAAAAAATATAACAAAAACCTAACGGAAAAGTATTTACTGCTTAGTTTGTTTTTTATTTCTGACTTTTTCTTTTCTTCGTATGGACGAGACATGGCAGAATAACCAGGTAGATGCAATTCGGAGAGCAAAAAACAAGAGAGCAAAACATTGGCTTAACTATAATGTCACTATTGACAAGTTATGTTTATTCGTTCAGCCATAGGGATGTATAATTTACTTGTAACCGTATAAATCGATTGAGTATCCAGATTTTATGTATAAACATGTAAAAAAAGTAAACAAAAATCTTAAAAATTTTATAAAATGAGCCGTGTTTTAAGATATAATATGTAACTTATTGTACTTATTTCGATTGTTCAATAACCAATTTATTTGTAAAGCTATGTACGGCTTCTTTAAACTGTCAAAATATATTTTGACAAGTGAAATTGCTGTTTGAAAAAATTAAATTTATTTAATGAAATCGACGATTGTTTGTTTATATGCCAACAATTGATGAATTGTTTTGGAATTATCGCGACGGGAGGAAGTTATTAGCAGTCCAGCAAAGCCGTTGTCAAACCTGAGTTGTCGTTAAACATTTGCAGTTTCCGCAATTGAAAAACTCAAGATAAGCTGCTTGGGAGTACATGCTTTTTACGTTTAAGTCCACCGAAATGGAAACGGATGTGCTAAATTCAAGAAACCAACTTCAAATAATTACGTGTATTGTGTTGAAAGTTATTGTGCTCTGTGTAATTTTCAAATTGTAATGTTTAAAATGTAATTAATAACTTGCTGAGACTTTGAAAAAATAAATTAAATTAATTGCCCTTAAGATTGCAGCTACGTTTTTAATTCGATCCGATCGGCAATAAGAAACATGCGAAATTACTACATTAAAGGCCTTTTTCTCAATGTCCGGTTAAGCACTAATCGGAACTTTGACCGGCTGTTAGCAAGAAAGCAATTCCTCAATGTTCGGTTAGGTCTTAAGTGCCGGTTAAGTTAATGGCAAGTTGAGGTTCCGGTTAGTTGCTAATCGGAACAGCTGTGTAGTGCAAAAAATAATTATATATTTTATAATTAAGAATTGATTATAATTGATAATCATCCAATAAAAAAGCCAAAATTGATAACATTTTCAAAACAGCTCATTTTGACATTATAATTACGCCTTTGTTATTGTTTTGTAGTCGGAGAGGGCGTATTTCTAGTGCATCTACCTGGTTATTCTACTATGGGACGAGAAATAAGCGAATCAAACAAGCAAGATATAGAGAAGCTAAAAAGAACTGCCTTAAAGTTACTATAAAATAAACAGTTAATTTTTGAAAACACTTTGATATGAAGAAATTGCAGTGTTTTGATTTTGAAAACAAAATTTAACACCAAGAAGTAAAGATAGCGAATCGCTTTCTCTTCACGTAAAAGAAAACTCGCCTAAATATCTTCCAAAAGTATCGCTTTCGCCTCACCTAGGCGAAAGGCGAACAATTTTTCGTCCAAATGCTGGCTGGGTACAAAAAGATTTGTGAAGCAATCGTTAATGATCAATATTTACCTTCTGCTTTTAAATTTATTGAGAACGGTTGTTGTTTTAATTAAAGTATCTGAAAGGAAAAGAAGAATGTGTTAATTTATGGAATTATTATCAGTAGTTTAAATATGTGAAAACTGTTTTAAGGCAACATATAATACTATTTATTTAATAAGGGAAAGATATAAATTTAATTTATTTATTTCATATCGTTTGATGTGTGTCCTTTAAATAATTAAAAATAAAAACTTGCAACAGTTGCACAGAATAACAATTATCTCATATTTATTTTTTTAGTTTGTTTGATTAAAAAACTGTTTCAATTATTAGATTTAGTTTTTTAGATAAACAAGCGTGTGACTAAAATGGAATACTGCAGGTAAATAGGAAATTCCAAGTAAACTAACACTCTAAAAACTGAGTGAAAAATCTCTAAAATAAATGTTGTGAATTTTCTCGACAGCTATTGCCGATTTTCTGAAAATATTACGGTAAGCAGCGGGTTTTTCAATTTTGTTTAAAATTCAGCGTTTTATTTTAAATATGTATATTTTCTCTGCTTTTCACGCTATTTCACCTTTTCGTCGCTCAGAGAGTCCTAAAATATGTACTTTTTCCCTATTTTTCATGCTATTTCAGCTTGTTGTCGCTGAATCCTAAAAAGAGATAATTCCTTATTTGTTCTTCATTTCAATAAGTTTTTCCCGTTTTTTTCCTTAACATTTTCACCTTTTTTCCCCTTTCCTAAAGATCAGTGTTTTATTTTAAATAAAACCCATAACAATAAAAACCTTACTAATATAATTAAAAATATGCCTAAAAAATATATCACATTTATTACTAGTACATATAACTTGAGTTTAACTGCAAACACTTTCTTTTGATTTTTAATCCTACGCAATTTTTATTTTTCATATGTATTTTGGTGTGTAAAATTACCAATAAATCGATTTTTTACCAAGTAAACTATAATAAAATTAAATTTGCTTTTTACCATTTTCCTTGGCTTGAAAAAACAAACAAATTAATGCACTTAAGAGTCAGATAACTGCTTTCAGAACGATTTGAGGAAGAAGAAAGCCGTGGGGTAAATATTTACCCCGATTTGTAGCTTACAGGAAATAAAAATGGGTTTGTAGTTCTAAGCTTAAGACATGATGCCAATAAATTTTGCACATTTTGTGTAAGTAAATTTAATAATTAAATATTTCTTAGTGACATATATTCTAAGTCGATATATATTTAAATTTTTTAAATAAATAGGAACACAACCGAATTAATGAAGGATACATTTTGTTTTTCCAAACCATAGCATCCACAAATGCGAAAACTCTAAATGCTCAGCCTTCGTCCCAGAAATTAAATCTTTTCAAAGTTCTCAGTTTTATTTACCCATTTTCCATAGTTTGCCAAGCAAATACAATAAATCAAATAACGCTGAACAGAGAAAAAATTACGTTTGAGCTTACAGCTGATGATAATCCAAATAAATTTAAATTAAACAAACAGGCTAATTCAAATAGTAATAAAATTAAATTAAGACTCAAGATGACTCAGATAATTTTAAAATATATTTAAATACAAGATGTTAAAAAATTCATAACACAATTTGTTGGTTTTGTGACGAAATTTATCTGTGTGCATTCTTTGCAGAAAAAATTACGTGTGAGCTTACAGCTGATGACAATCCAAATGAGTTTAATTTAAACACATAGGCTATTTCAAATAGTAATAAAACTAAGTTAAAACTCAAGATGACTCAGATAATTTTAAAATGTATTTATATACAAGATGACTCAGATAATTTTAAAATGTATTTATATACAAGATGTTAAAAAATTCATAGCATAATTTGTTGATTTCGTGTTGAAATTACTCTTGTTCAACCTACTTTTCTCTGTTTTTTAAAGTGTTATTCCCGTTTGAATATGAAAATGGTGTAAATTCCCTTTTCTGGCAGCACTGATAACGCTTGACCTAAAATAAAAAACTTTTGTTTAACTTCATATTATTTCGAAGAGTTTATTCGAGCAAGTGTCACATTATATAAAACTTAAACAGCACATTGCCCACAGCTTAATTATGCGAACCTACTTAAGTTGGAAAGAGTAGCGCCGGCTGCTTTGTGATTGACTCTATGCTGAGTTGTTGGTATTGTTGTTGTTTTGTTCAAAACTTTCTTAAGAGACTTCATGCATTTCTAGTGGTTTTTATAAGAGAAGACAAGATTGATAGAGATAATTTTAGAAGATAGTTTTTTAAGGAAAGTGCGAGAGTGTTGCCAGCAATAATTACTGTAAATTCCCGTGGATTTTTGTTAGAGTGTATTTTGAGCAAGTTTAAGCCCATTATTTGCTTACAGCACGCATTCTCAAGTCTATACATTTTCGTAGCCACCTAAAACTCCGCAATAAACATTTACCTTGGAGATCGGCTTGACCTCAAGTGGAGCTAAAGTTCGTTTCTCCAATCTCCTGTGCTGAATACCAACTTGACCTCCACTTGAGATCCACGCCATTCTCCAGGGTAATAGACCTTCGATCTTCAGTTGAGATAATGCTGGATCTCCACTTGATCTCCAAGGTCTTTCTCTAACTGATCTCCCAAAATGAAAAAAGAAATAGTTTTTTAAGAGAGAGCTTTTCCAATTATTTTTTATTTCAATCAATGAAAATAGTTTCAAACCTAATATTACACATTTTCATAAAATTATTAAAAATAATTTATATTATTATTCAAATACTAAATTGAAGCGTTTTGGTTGCATACATTAATTATGTTCTTTAAAAGAAGACTTGTTAAATAATTTTTATAAATTAATGAAAATATTTAATTTGGTTTTTTCGCTTATTTTAAAAATAATATAAAATAAATAAATAAATAAATGTATTCCAGTTCCTCTCCTTCCTTCCGCTGAATGCAGCCATTGTTTATTTTCGGCTTTTTTCCACAAACTTCATATTTTGCACTGAATTTTTAAACTTCGAGGCCGAAATTTTTTTTTGCAGTTTTTGACTAAGGAGTCCAAAATACGTTTAATACAAATAAGAACAAATTTATTGACACGTGGGCCATAAACTGCACTTGCCTTTCATTTTTGCACTTTTGGACTAAGGAGTTCAAAATATCTACGTTTATTAAAAGTAAGAAAAAATTATTACTCGTGAGCCGTAAACTACACTTATGCCTAATTTTTTGCAGTTTCTACTTACTATATTCACTTTACTTTTATTATTTTGCTGCTATTCACAAATTCACTTTTCTACAAATTCCAACAAGACACACAATAACCAAAACAACCTAGTGTTGCCAGGTACAAAAACAAATTATTTTGCTAACACTTCAACAGTATTGCCACTTTGAAAACTAATGCATCTCAAGTCAATTTCAAGCTCAACTCCAAGATGTTGGAGTAGGCTTGGAGAAATGAGTTGGAGATCAAGTGGAGGTCGATGACTTTTTTGCAAGCTTGGAGAAAAATATTTTTCTTGCTTGTTGGGACGCTTCCGAATTTCAATTGGCATTATAAGTGTTTTTTGACAGTAATAGACTTTTGCTTCTGAAACGGAAACAAATTGAATAGTTGCAGAAACTGTCTGTTGGAAGCACGGTAAGAAATCCTGTATTAAAATTTAAACTTTTCTGTACTACACATAAATCTACACCAGATTTGGTTTCAAACCAAGTATTTGCAAAATACTAAAATATGGTTTTAAAACAGCTCGGTTTTAAATTTAGTACAGCCTTGGATTAAAATATAAAATTAAAAAATAAAAAGTAACAACCACCGCGTGATTCGAACGCACGATACTCAGTTTATAAAAAATCGCGATAAACAAACATATGAACCGAGTCGCCTAACATTGACTAACTGACTAACTTTTTATGGGTCTTAATCCAAATTAGTTTTCATATAAACTAGAATTCAGTATAAATTCAATTAAATAACAAAAAGTTATACAGAATTGTACTTAAATTTAAACCAAAAAGGCTAGAATTGAAACCAAAAGGCTAAAATGGATTCTGTTATATTTCTTTTGGTTTAAATTGTAGTACGGAAGAGTTTTAAATGTGAGTTAGTATTTGAAAAGTTTAAATTTTACACCGCAAAGCTTAAAAAATGCAGTAAAATTTTAGTGGGACTAAAATTTAGTCCAAGATTTCTAACCGTGAGTTATTGTTTATACAAAGTTATACAAATACTCATTGATTAAGTGGTGAAACACTTATCAACTGGCATGCCGAATAATAGCTTTTAAGTGAGAGTTGAAACACTGATGAGACGTCCGTTAAATAACGTTTACAAAATAATGACTCAATACATACACGAATAGACATAATTTACATTTATTAAGAAGAAAAAAAGCTCAGCTGAATCCTACTAGCAACAAGTAGAAATTCACTTAACTTTAGTAGAAATCAGAAATTTTAGTTTCTTGTAACAAGAAAATAATTTACTCAGTTATCAAAAAAATTTTCCAGTATTTTATGATTAATCTCGAGAAATTATTTTCTTAATGTTGTTATGTATATTATTTCAGCAAAATTAAAACAGTGCGACTGGCTCAGTTGGCTAAGGCTTTAGTATTTACTGTAATTTTTTTTTTAATCTTGAGTAGTGGGTTCAAATCCCATCAGAAATTTTTTGAAATGAAAACTTCTTTAGGCGCATTGAACGATTTTGGTAGAGGGTTAATCTTTGTTTTGCGTCATCGTCTTTTTCCGAGTAACTCTCGTCATCAATACAGACAGCAAGGATAACAAGATAGGAAACTTAGGAAACATAACCTCGAAATATGTTTGCATGTATTTGTGCATAAAAAAATCAACCCTGATCGTCACTCTTGTTCTTAATCGGCTGCAAGCTCACAAAGAAATCACTTAGCAACTCCTGAAATTTATGAATATAATCTGTTTGTTAGTATATAAATACTTAAGTTAGGTTGCAAAAAGATGTTTGCTACCAAAACTTATTATTATTGTATTTGTATTTGTGAACATTTTTGAAAAATTTGCTTTTACTCAAACCCCCGCTATTCATGGTAAAATTTAAAAATGGAACGATCTTTTTCTTTTCCTGCTTTTTTCTTCTGGAAATTCGTTTGCAAACAAGAAAAATAATCTTTAAGTTGTGATAAAGGAAAATGTTGATCGTTCAAATAAAAAAATGCATGCTCTTATTTTATCATATATCGTCAATTAACAAAGTTTGTTTAATATATGCCAAAGTAAACTCTAATATTAAATTCAATATAATATTTATTGTTACATGTTCAATTTGAGGAATGAAAACTAATATGAATACGTAGGTTTTAAGTAAGTCTTAACCAGCGAGTTACAACAATCCAACTAGTTCTTGAATCTACATGTCAGCACAAGAAAACCAAAGAGAAAGTCAATGGCTCATACATAACACCCCTTAACGCCCAGTTGCTGTAAAGTATTTTGGTGGGCGCCTAGCGCGCGATGAACGCCGAGGAGTTAAAATGCCTGGCGAAGATGACTGGTCAGGTAGCGGTGGACAACTCGGCGATGAGTGGCGATTGGGTGATGACGAATTCGCAGGAGACAACTGAAGCTGTGGCGACGGTGGTTGATGCGGTTTTTGTAACTCTTCTTCCGCTTGTGGTTCTGATGATACAGTTGCATACTGATATGTTGCACTGGAACGACTACGAATTTGGTCTTTGTGTCGTTTAATAACTTTCATATCTTTTAAACGCACAGTATACGAGACTGGACCTGTTTGTGACTCAATAGTTGCCTCAATCCATTTGGACCCAGAGGAATAATTCCGAATCCATACTAGGTCGTCTTTAATAAATGTTTTTGTGAGTAAAGTTTCGCTCACATTGGCTGACAGTTCGTTAGGATGAATTTTGTCGAAATAAGTTTTTAGTTGTCGGTTAAACATTAACTCGGCTGGTGAACGACCAGTTGTCGTGTGTGGTGTAATATGTTGGTTAAATATGAAACGAGATAGCTGTAAATTGATGTCAACCTTCTCTGGTATTTTCTTTAAGAAGTCTTTTGTTGTTTGAACCATCCGCTCGGCTTGTCCGTTTGAAGACGGGTGAAATGGTGCACAACGGATTTGGCGGATGAGGTTATTTTGAAGGAATGTTTTGAACTCCTCAGATGTAAAAGCTGTTCCATTATCTGACACGATCGAATCAGGCAATCCATGTGAGGCAAAAAGCGAACGTAGTGGCTTAATAGCAGATTGAGAGGAAGTTGACTTAACTACAAAAACTTCCAACCACTTGGAATATGAGTCAACAACGATGAAAAATAATTTGCCTTGGAAAGGCCCAGCAAAATCGATGTGAAGTCGAGACCAGGGCGACTTTGTTGATTCCCAGAAATGTATGGGTGCGTGTGCATTTTCATGACGTGTCTCCTGACACGGTACGCACTATTTGACTACAAGTTCAATGTCGGAATCGATTTTGGGCCACCACACATAACTCCGAGCTAACGCTTTCATTCTCACAATTCCCGGATGGCCAGTGTGTAGAGCCTGGAGAATTGTGTGTCGACCATTTGGAGGAATGATTGTTCGGTTGCCCCATAGAAGACAACTTTTTAACGATGTTATTTCCGTTCTACGACAATAAAAAGGATATAAATTGTCATTGCGAGATACCTTATCTGGCCACCCCCTTAACGCCCAGCTGAGCACTTTCGCAAGGTCAGAATTCTTAGCAGTTTGCGAAGCGATTTCCTTAGCATCCAACACTGGTTTGTCGATCATTTCAATCATTAGTACATATTGATGGTCAAATTCGGATGGATTTTCAGAATTAATTGGAAAACGGCTTAAAAAATCTGCGTTACCCATTTTATGGCCAGAGCGATGTATTAAGTCGAAATCATATGCGTTGAGAAAGATGCGACGGCGAATCATTGTGTTGGATATAACAGCAGGTACTGGTTTCGTTGTACTAAAAATACCTAAGAGAGGGCGATGATCAGTAACGAGCGTAAACTTTCGGCCATACAGATAGTCATGAAATTTCTTCACTCCTGAGACTAGTGCTACGGCTTCCCTGTCAATCTGTGCATAGTTCCTTTCGGCCTTTGACAACGTCCTTGAATAAAATGCTATCGGTTTCTCGGTACCATTACTCAAATGGTGGCTAAGAACGGCGCCAATCCCATAAGGCGATGCATCACAAACGACAACAAGCGGCAAATTCATATCATAATGCATGAGAACACGGTCAGAAAGAACAAGCTTTTTAAGGCTATCAAATGACTTCTGGTGCTCCATTTTCCAAACCCACTTACTATTTTTATCGAGGAGGCGATGCAACGGCTCGGCTATCGTTGCTTTATGAGGCAAAAAAGCATGATAAAAGTTAAGTAAGCCCAGAAAAGCTTGCAAAAGTTTCTTGTCAGTGGGGGGTGGTGCGCTGTGTATAGCACTTATCTTTCCAGGCGCTGGCCTTATGCCTAATGAGTCTATTCTGAAGCCAAGAAACTCGATTGTTGAGACGCCAAACTTGCACTTATCCTTACGAAGTCGGAGTCCAGAGGTGTCGAACCGAGTGAGGACTTCATCTAAACGTTCAGCGAGTTCTGAATCAGTTTTTCCCATTATAATGATGTCATCAAAATACGGTAAGACACCTGGAATATTTTGGAGAAGTGTCTCAATAAAATTTTGGAATATACCTGGAGCAGACGAAATTCCGAACTGCAACCTTTTTACCCTAAAAGCACCTTTGTGAGTAACAATAGTCTGTAATAGCGAAGAAGGTTCATCCACTGACAATTGCTGGTAAGCCTGTGCTAGATCGAGCTTTGCGAATATGCTTCCTCCTTCTATAGAAGATAGTAAGGTACTTATCGCTGGTATTTGAAAACAATGGGGCTTAAGTGCTTTGTTGAGCGTTGATTTGTAATCGCCACAGATTCGGATTGAGCCATCACTCTTGAGAACGGGAACTATGGGTGTTGCCCAGTTCGAGTATTCGATTGGCTCAAGGATTCCTTGAGTGCACATTCGATCAAGTTCTGCTTCGACGACTCCTCTGGTTGCGAACGGAATTCTACGAGGTGGGTATAGAATTGGTTGGACTCTTGGATCGAGTTGAAGTGCCACAGCTTTTCCCATAAACTTGCCCAGTTCTTTGGAAAATAAGTGCTGGAACTTTGAAAGAACATTCCGGATAGATGACTGTTCGTTTATTAGGTTGACGCCTTGGATGCTGATTCCAAGTGGTTCAAACCAGTTACAGCCCAAAACATTGGAGCGGTTACCCTCCACAATGATAATCGGAAGATCGGTAATAGTTTTATTATTGTATCTTACTGTGGCGTCACATACGCCATTTATCGGTATGCTATTGCGCTGAAAATCTACGAGCTGCAAGTTGCATATATTGATGACGGGCTGTGATTTTGGCCACGTATGATAAAAACTTTTGGATGACATAAGAGTAAAATTCGAGCCAGAATCGATCTCGAATTGACAAGGGCTACCATTGACGATGACTGTTGTTGATTTCTTTAAGTCGACTAATGGCGTGATTTGATTGATATAATTAGACTTTTTTGATCGATGCGTTGTACTTGGAGTCATCTTTTGACTTGAGCTGGACTTGAACTTAGATGATGATCCAGATCGGCAAACGCGTTGAAGATGTCCCTTGTTTCCGCATGACGAACAGATTGTCTCTAGGTATGGACATCGGCAGCGTGGGTGTTGATCACCACAACCATTACATGGCTTGCCTTGAGTATTGTCACTGGAATTCGTTTTTTTGTTGCGGTGCTGGAATTTATTACTGTCGCGTTTTGAAACAAAATTAACTTGATCCGGATGACGAATTTCAAGTAAATTTTTCGAAGCTGTTTCTGCTGTATTCGCTCGGTCTTTCACTTTTTTTAGCTGCAGGTCAGATTCGGCAAGAAGGCTCCGCTGAAGTGCCTCATCCCGCAGGCCACAAACTAGGCGATCACGAAGCATTCGGTCCAACGCTGTGCCGAAATTACACTCTACTGCCATTTTCCGTAAAGCTGCTACATAGTCCGAAAAACTCTCGTTTGGATGTTGATCGCGTTTGTGGAATTTGAAAAATGCCGCAATTTCTGAAGGCCGTGGAGAAAAATGATTAGTCAGTGTTGACTTTATTTCTGTGAAACTCAATTCACTAACCTGTTTTGGAGATGCCAATGACGACAGAAGGTCATACAGCTGAGCACCAGCCAAAGTTAAAAACATTGCTTTTTTGCGATCATCTCCCTGTACGTCATTGGCTACTAAGTACAACTCGAACCTTTCGCAATATGATGTCCAGTTTTCTGAGTGTGAAAGATCAAATTGCTCAAGGTGGCCAACAGACGACATCATAGAACGAGCTACGTTGACTGAGGTTCGGTGAGGTTCCTGGTCAGATTGAGCTGGAGGATCTGTTTCTCTAATAGCTGCTTCAGATTTTACCACATCCGTTGGCTTCGGAGGCATTAAATTTTATTTTTCTTTGTTGTTGCCAGCAATTTTTTGCTTTTAAAAATAAAATTATTTGCCGTTCAACAAAACGCATGTGCTGCGAACGGGAGTGCTGCTAAAATTGTGTTTCCTATGTATGTCTCGTTCGATTTGTACTTATGTAAATGCACGGTAGAGAAGAAATGCATGTGCCGCTAGACAACGACGGGAATGTTGCTCAACTGGTTTTTTATATATCAGTCGATTTGTACATATGTAGTCCGTGGCAGAGTAATGGAGCAATTTTCGCGACGTAAAAAATTTAATCAGTTTACTTAAACAAATATTATTTAGTAATATTGAATTCTGCCGACTGCGCCAATTTAATATATGCCAAAGTAAACTCTAATATTAAATTCAATATAATATTTATTGTTACATGTTCAATTTGAGGAATGAAAACTAATATGAATACGTAGGTTTTAAGTAAGTCTTAACCAGCGAGTTACAACAATCCAACTGGTTCTTGAATCTACATATCAGCACAAGAAAACCAAAGAGAAAGTCAATGGCTCATACATAACACCAGTGGCACCAGTATTTGTCAGTGGCTTTTTATTTTCACCACTGCGGCATTTTATTTTCAGAGTTGACAACTATTATTGTTTTATTAATAAATATTTTCATAAACAACAGGTTTTTTTGAAGTGAAAACTTCTTTAGGCGCGTTGAAAGATTTTGGTATAATTGAATGTTACTGTTTTTTTCAATGTATGTGTAGAGCTAAAATAAAATAACTTTAAAATTTTTGATTTTTGGTTTTTCTTTGACTGGCCGTGATGGCACTACTCTTAGTACAACTAGACAAGGTAGTGTTAGGGCTGAATGTGTTCTCTTTCTTAGTGACCATAACTGTCAAACTCAGTTACTTGGGTATTTTGGCCAATTTTTGCTTTCATATTGCATTCTCATTGGTTGCAGATTTTGTATGAAATGTCAACTTCAATTTAACAGTTTCGGTCACCGGCTCTCTGCCCTAACACTACCTAAAATTTCTTTCAGAGCTGTAGCTGAAATGAAATCAATTTGCAGTTTTTCATATTTGTATTTTTTTGACTGGTCGTAAAGTCTCTTTTAGTGCCTCCACTTGAGATCTTGCTACCAGGCAAACAAAAAACATAGCAAGCAAAGTGCTGTTTATTTTCCGCCGCCAATTCGGTTCATCCCCTCTAACGCTGCGCAACCGATGTGATACTGCCGTTCTCTGTTCGTCGTTGTTGTAGATTTGCTTGGTAATTGTAGTTGTAAATGTATTTTATTTCAGCTACAGATATACATATACATTGAAAGAAAAACAGTAATAATCCTTCATGATTATTTTATGAAAGAACGATTTGACAGCAGATAAACTTATTGATGGTTGCTTGCTGCATTTGCAGAGCGTCTGGTAGCCAAGATCCAAGAGCATGTGTTTGAGTTTCAGGACCAACATAAAAAACATTTGTTGTTTTATAAATGTCGCCATATTCTCTGACTGGGACCATGGTAAAATAAGTAATATCATGGTCCCAGCATGGCAATAAGCAACAGTATTGAGATGGCTGCTCTCCAACGTGATCTAAATGCACTTTTTCAATGGTGTAATCGTAACCGATTATATCTTAATATTAATAAATGTTTTCATGTTTCGTATGCCAAAATTATAAATGTTTTCCAAAGTTCTTTTTATATCGGCATCGTAAATTTATTGCGTGTTCATGAAATTTTAGATTTGGGAGTTTGTTTTGATGCAAGCTTTTCATTTCTTCGACACTTGTCATGCACGCTTTCTAAATCATATTCAATGTATGCTTTTTTAAGGAGGAATTGTTCTTACTTTTCTGATCCTTATACTTTGAAGTGTCTTTTTGTATCGTTTATAAGATCTCGTGTAGAATACGCCTCTTTTATATGGAATCCCTACTACTCTGTACATGCACTTAGGCTTGAACGAATACAGAAAAAATTTATAAAATTTGCACTGCGATCGTTTAACTTTGTCGAACCTTTACCGTCATATAATGCTCGTTGTATGTTATTAAATTTAAAATCCCTTGAATCGAGGCGTATTATTCAGTCCTTAATATTTCTTTTAGACATTGTTTGTGGTAACATTGATTGTCCATATTTGTTAAGTGCAATTAATTTCAATGTTCCCGTAAGAAATTTACTTCATTTTGATTATTTTAAAATTAACTTCTGTACAGCAAATTATTTATTGTATGAACCTTTGGATAGAACTCTAAAAGAATATAATTTTCTTAGTTCTAAAATTAATATTGATTTCAGTGATAATAAAAATATGTTTATATATGCTTTAAATTGTTATTATTCTTAAGTTATTGTATTATATTTATAACTTTATTCTTAAGTGCTAATGTCTGTAATTTTTATACTCATTTGCTTGTCTGAGAAAATTTAAAATTTATAGACAATAAACTAAACTAAACTAATAGGTAGGAGTGACATTTCGAGTTTCGACCATCGAATGTCAAACAGAAGAAAACAAAATAGAGAACGTGTGTCACACACATTGGCCGCATTCAGAGGAGTCACCTGTTGTGAATGGATAATTCAATTGCAAAGTTTTCTCAGTCAAATTTAAAAAAAAAGAGTTGCCAACTATTGACTCCGCTGAAAGCTGCCAATGTGTTTTCTTTTGTATGAAATTCGATGGTCGCAGCTAGTGAGAATAAGTAGTTGTTAAGGCTACCTAATAATAATTTTATCATGAATGGGAGACTGGGACTGCATCGTCCAAAAATTTTTTGTTTCTTATTGCAGCTACCATACGCCTATAGTTTATTTTTTAGAATATAATTAAATTATTTACGCAAACAGTGAAAATAATGTAAATAAAATTCAATAAAATTTATGTTAATACAAATTCTATGTATACGTATTTTAAGTGTGTATTAATTATTTCAATGAGTTTAATTTATATTTTTGTTTATATTTTCCTTTGTTTTTTATATTAAAACCCATAATTTAAAATATAATGAGGCAGAAAATAAACTGCACGTTGCTTGCTATGTTTTCTGTTTTCCTTGTAGCAAGATCTCAAATGCATTTATTAAAAGAGCCTTCAAGACCCATCAAACAAAATATCATATATAAAAAAAGAAAATTTCTTTTTTTAGCTACAGCTCCACATATGCATTCAAAGAAAAAAAATAAAATATCCTTTTTAGGATTATTTTTCATTCAATAGTGCACCCTGTATTTTATTTTTATATCAACAATATTCAATTTAAATGTAATTATATAGTTTGGTGTAGTTATAAAATTAATATGCTATTATCAAATCAAAGGCTGAGGGGGTGAAAATATAAAATTTTTTCCGATTAGCATGAAAATTCTTATATAGCAACAAGGCGGTCCGAAGGGTTTAAATAGGTTTTCGCTTCGGTCGGCAGTCCCCTTACTGCTATAAGTTTTTTTTCTGTTTATTCATTTTGTATTTTTGTAATTTTGTTTGCATAAAAATTAATGGTGTAGTGAAAGAATCATTACAATTTCTCAACTCGTTTCTGCGTTATACTCTCAAATACCCCTTTAAACACATTTCATCAAAATCAGTAACACAACTAAAACCGTCCAAAATGTAGCATTTTTGTTGATTTTTAGGCGGTAAAAGGGGGGTGGGAAAATATTTTTCCCTTAAACCATCTATAACTCAAAAAAAATCGAGTGCCAAAATTTGAGCTTAATTTAATTGATATCTATCGAACTTTGCTTCACTTCATGCTTATCCCCTAAAACATAGTAAACATAGTGATATCACGCCTATTTTTAGTAGAGTTGCTAAAAGTAACCATTCGAACTATTGAACCAAATTTTAAAGGGGGCGTGGTAAAAGGGGGCGTGGAAACCCATTTTTAGTACAGTTTCCGACAATAAAATAAAAAATTAAATTACTAAGTTTTAGTCTTATACGACCAAAACTGTCTCAAATATATCGTTTTTATTGATTTGTGGGCGGTGAAAGAGAGTGTTGCAAAAAATTTGTCTTTTACAAACCTCGTCCTTGTAATTATAAACAGAACAAAAACATTTCGAAGCAAATCGGACACTTCATTCTTGAGTTATGGAATTTCAAACACATTTATCGACCTTGTTTTATATATATATAGATATGCAAGTAAATATATTAAGGTACCTCGACTTCTATTAGAAAAAAGTTCCATTTGTACCTCTCTAAAAAAAAAACCTTGATGTATTTTATAATTCCCAAAATATTTTCTCTGTTACGATAGCCGCCAGTGAGCTAAAACTTTTAACAAAATCCTCAAAAAATCATGTTTTTTGTAAATATATTAGCTGCTAGAATAGTTGTAAAACAAATAAACTGTCAGATATTTAAAGCCGGAGAAGGCTCTTCTAATCGGCATCAAAAAATTTTAAAGTTTTTGAATAGCATTCAAAAGAATGCTGTTTTTCGAGCCTATCCTGAATTTTTTTGAATTTATTTTCACTAAAATTGAAATAACTTCATTATTTCTAATGCGATCCTCACTATTAAGATATCATTGGAAAGGTTTTGAGTGCTTGCGTTCATTGTCAGAATTTCTAAAATTTATACGTATTAAAGGTCAAATATTAATTATAAAAAAACCTGTAAAATTGTTTAATAATATATAAAAAAAAATTAATCTATTTCCATCATCTACAATTGCCGATGTCAAGGGTAGTGAAAACAATAGTGATGATAGTTTTGAATGTATCACGTTTTATCATATAAATCACGATACATTGGTTTTCACTAGTGTTGTTTACACGATTCAACTCATAAAAAAGTCTTTGACACGTAAACGTAACTTTAGTATATGATTTATGTATTTTAGAACATATTAAACGATTCAATGAAATAATTATTTAAATGCATTAATTATTATTATTACAATTTCGAACCTCTGGAGGGCTTAAACACCGAAAACCCCCCTTGGCTACAACCCTGCCTTCCACTGTTCTGTATTTTCTTTTTTTTATATATGTTGTTTTTAAATAAATACAATTTGCTAGTCATTAATATTATTTAAGTTTTTTTGTGTTATTCGAGGTGTCGAGGTATTCTGGGTTTTTTGCCATAGTTGAAAACCACAATTATGAGCAATCTTTAAAATAGAATTTGTCTTTGAGAACTTCCCACTATAGCTTTTTGTTACTATACAAATAAACTAACTATCCAACTATCCAAATACACGAATTAATATATGGCATAAAAAAGTTTTAGTTGCATTTTGAGCTTCTTCCATTTTTGCAATTATAAAATAACTGGGAACCGATCACTTGTTTATGGAACTTTAAAAATCACGTTTTTTCCACGGGGTTTTTCAACTACACTGAAAAGAACGCAATTGTCAATACTCTTAATGTGTTTTGTTTTTGTTGATTTATAAATTATTTAATTTATATTTTTTAATTTCAAGTAATATATAATGAAAAATTGTAATAAAAACGTTTTGAATTATTTACTTCTTAAAGTTTTCAATCCCGAACTAATCCCGTTATTACGGTATTGAGATTTCCAATCCCGATAATCCCGGGATCGACAAAAGCTTTCGGGATTGAACTCCCTAATTCACACTGAGAGCTAAATGCACATTTACAGTATTTACTATATACATATTTGTCCCTGTTACTCCTACAGCGAGTAAAGGGCCGTTCGTAAATGTGAATTTCGTAAGTGCGCATTTAGCTCTCAGTGTGAACATAGCATAATGGAAAATATTCATCGCAAGAGGCCAGAAATTGGCTCAAACATTTCATCTTATACGCGACTGCTTGACCAAAAACAACGGTCATAACGTTCTCCGAGCTTTGAATTCACCTGACATGGCTCCTTGTGATTTTTTTCACAGAACTAGCAGAAAGTGATTCCAAAATTTACCTTTTAAAAGTGTTTTGAAGAATGAAGGAAACTTTTGAATATGCACCGATAAAAAACTTGTTAACTAAACAAATTTCGACTTAACCCTATATCGCGCAAAAGCGCCAATTTCAATTGTTTACCTAAAAATCTCTTCAACAGTTGTAAAAATAAACAAAAGCAACTTTTGGTTTGAAATTAATACCTTATTTATAAAAATATTTGCAAAAAATCGTTTTTTTGCAGATATAAAGATTTACATATTTCAGGGAATACAGCATGATTTTTAAAATAATAATTCAATATTAATGTAGGGTCCGCCAAATAACTTTTTTTTTTTGAAAATTCTATAAAAAAAAACTACTAGATATTTTCCCAAATTTCTTTTTTTATTTGAAAGTACAATTCTTCCGGTTAATAATGGAAAATAATTTCATTCAAATAGCTGCCTCGGCTGGCCATGCAGTGCCTACACGATCGGTCCAATTTTTAAGCACATTATCGATTGTGTGCAGCTTTATTTCGCCAATGGCTTCACGAATATTGTCCTTTAAAGCGTCAATTGTCTCTGGCTTGTCGGCGTAACACTTATCTTTGGGGGCACCCCACAAATAATAGTCCAACGGTGTCAAATCGCAGCTCCGAGGTGGCCAAACGACATCAGCTCTGCGGCTGATAATGCGATCTTCAAAAACAGGGCGCAAAACCTCGAGTGTAGCTTCGCCTGTGTGGCACGTAGCACCGTCCTGTTGAAACCAAATGTTGCCAATATCCTCCTCTTCAATTTTTGTGAACAAAAATTTGTTTAACATGGCCCGATAACGATCGCCATTGACAGTAACGGCCACTCCTTGCTCATTTTCGAAGAAAAATGACCCAATTATGCCTCTGGACCAAAATCCGCACCAAACAGTGACTCGTTTTGGGTGCAGCGGCTTTTCAATGTATGCGTGCGGGTTTTCTGTACCCCAAATGCGATAATATTGCTTGTTTACATACCCGCCAAGATCAAAATGAGCTTCATCTGAAAAGATGATTTTTTTGGCAAAATCGGCATCTTCTGTAAGTCCATCGCAGGCCCACTTTTCAGCGTTGTTCAAGCGTATACACAACCATATTCGTTCAGCGGAAAGATAAAACTAATTATCTGTCAAATCAGACATGAGCTAAGTGTTACCATTCACGAAATAAGCACTAATTGAAAAAAAAACGTTATATGGCGGACCCTGTAGTTTAGTAACTTACCAAAATTTTTTAATCTCTTCTTTAATTACTATTACTTTTTATTAAAATTTTAGTCATTTAAAACTATATTCAAAATATAGCAAAACACAAGCTGCTGCCAAATGCAAAACCACGTTGTTGCAACTAAAAATAAAAAATAACTGTTGATTGATTTACTCTCAAATTTAAAAGTTAGAGTTATTTGGAATGTTGATAAGTCATTTATAAGAATTCCGACTTAAATTGTGCTCTTTGAGTTATTTTTCTAGAGCAATTTCTAAATGTTGCAGATATGCAACACGGCGCGATATGGGGTTAATTTTAAGTATTTTTTGCATTTTCTTAGTTCTTTAATATTACAGCGATTGAGTTGTCAGTTTCTACTCTTTGTATAAGAGCAAAAGTTGTCACTCAAACAACAATAGAATTTTAAATAAGTAAGAAGAAATATCGTAAATTTAACAACGCTGGCATTTTAAAGAATTGATTAAGAGCATCTTTGTTTCAACAACCCTATTAGTTTAGAAATTAAAAATGAAATGTGGCAATGAGAACAAATGTACATTTTTTAATAATTGTTTCTTCTTTAATAAAATAGACTGCTTTTGATGAAGAGATTCAAGTAAGTATTTGTATTTGTCAACAAATTTATTATTTAAAGTGTTCAGCAGATATTTACCTGTTGAAGGAACAAAATTTTAGTTACTTTTAATACTTAAACTTAAATTTTAAAATCAACAATATGTTTCTTAACATAACAAGTTTATTGTTGAACAACAGAAACTGTAATGAATTGTATAAGAGCAAACACTCAGAAAAAAACCAACAGTGAAACTGTTAAATCCCATCCAACAGATGAGTTTTTGAAATTAACAGTCTGGACTGTTGATAAATAACTGTTTTACTCAATTCTCATTTGAATTTTTAATTGTCCTGCACTAGGATGGCTGATATCAATACATATTCACATAATGGAAAAGAAAACGCAGTTAGGAATTGAGTAAAATAGTTATTTTATTGACAGTCCAGACTGTTCATTTGAAAAAACTTATCTGTTAGATGGGATTTTACAGTATTCACTGTTAATTTTTCTGTTTTTTCTCTGAGTGAAGTACTGTCCTATTTACTACGTTTTTTTTCTCGGTGTGTGTATTTTCTGCAACGGAGATAACTTGAAACGGATTATGCTTGATTAAAAATTGTGGTGAATGATCCCTGGAACACATCATAGTGCTTATTTTTCAAGCAAAAAGTTTGCTAACGGAATAACAAATTTTTATCAAAAAAGATATAATGCACATTCTGTCGTTTACCCTTGTTATTTAAATTTGTATGAAACTAGAGGGCCCGCCAGACGTTCTTCTGCCCCAATTCATTGAATGTGTTTGTGATCCTTTTGTGAACTAGTGAGAAGTTTGGAATCCTTTTGTGAACTAGTGAGAAGTTTGGAAGTGTCTAAGCAAATAGCCATTCGAGCAACATATGCTAGACCCCACTGAACCATATTCGAAGGTTTTGCGTAAAGTGATAATTTCCAAAATGTTTTCCGTGAAGAAATGTACATCTAAAATTATTAACAAACTTATTTTGAGCCGAAAAAGAAACATTCTTTTATCATTTAAGAAGGAAACAAAAACTTTTATAAATGCACCATTTTTCAATAATAAAAAAGTTGAGAAATGAATAATAAATATTACTTTTTTACATTCTTTAATGATTTAAAAAAATAATTATGATATTTTCTCCTTCTTACTGAACCACAATCGTAAAGTAAGAGTTTTGCTTTTATTTTCGGTTAAATAGTAGATCTAAACTACATCCTGATAGGACTGAATAAAAAATGTTTATTAATCAAAAATTATTCGATGCCTCCACAAAATTTTAGTTTTAATTCTAATATTATTGTTTTCTAATTTCGAATAAATTTAGTTTTGCGAGCAATATTTCGCTGGTGACGGCCCTGGAAATATAACTACTTTGTTCAAATAAAATAAAAATAATTTGTAAACACTATCATTTCCACGATTTTTAATCCTATTATCGATATGCAATAAAAAGAAAATTTATGATTGAAAAAGATATTTCGAATGCCGACAAAGTGCTTTTTATCGTTAGTTTTGTAACTTGTTTTCGAACAAAAAAAAGTTTTTTTGAGAGGCAATTTAGTCCGACAAATGGGGTCAAAATACTTCATTTCAGAGTTCATTATTTTTTTAACCCATTTCTGAAGACAACATTTTGTTCACTGGGACGTTTCCTTTTGAAACTTTAATATGTAACGATTAAAACCTTATTTGGTCTGATATATAACACGTTACTTGATTTATGGGCGTTAAAAGTCGGCTTGGTAGCATTTATATATAAAGTGACCGCAACGTTGACCCGTAGCACCTGCATATAAAGTTTCACTAAAATTTAAACACTTTTTGAATTCAATTGAGTTCTTTTGAATTTTTAATAATTTTTATTTAGAATGAAGTTAATAGTATTTTGAATCCTTTTTTACACGAAATGTAGAGGTTAAGGGAGCCTGTCGTTGTCCGACGAGTAAGTAAACAAAGATGAATGCTTCCTAACTAGCGAACATGCCAATAATTATTTAGAATAAAAACACTTTCAAAGATTGGTCTTGTGATTTATATGTTGTCATGGTGAATGCAAGGTGGCGAAACGGAAATTGAACGCGTTTGAACTCGAAAAGTAAATCGATTGAAGTCAGTGCAATTCACGGAATAAGCACTTCTCCGCCCTTGAATTTGCCTTTAGCCCTTATCCTGTATTCATGGGTCAAAATTGCCCAGAAAATTTTTAACATTATATATTTCGGAACCAGCTATATACATATTAATGAAACTACTTGACAATTGTTTTTTTCATAAAAATAAAATTAAGATGCATTTATTTTTTTCCAATTCCTCCTTCTGGTAGTCCTGGACAAAAATAGTTCCACATGTGCATGTGGGTCAAAATTGCCCAATATGATAACAAGTATGTTAATATCAGTGCATTTTTTGACAAGGGCCATCATAAAAAAAATGCATACATAGCAGTTATTTAATTTGATTTTTGACGTAGAATTACGTCTTACAGCGCGGTTTGTATAGGAGAATTTTTTCAAAGTGATATTTGACACATTGGGGTATACCCACAGCCTTTAATATTCATCGTACAAAGGAAAAAAATATGCCAAAATATCAGTTTTAGTGGGAATAAAACGAATTTTTAATAAGATAGCAAAATCTAAGAAGGTGAAAAATTCATATATTCGTATGAGAAATGCACAAGCTGCTAGCTGCTGAGCTGCAGTAGCTGCTTTTGCTGTTTTTAAAGTTGTTGTTGTTGTTGTTGTGTTTGCTTGTTTGGTTCGTAATCACGTCGTTCGTTGTTGTGCTGATTTTGTTGTTATTGTTGTTGTTGTTGTTGTTGTTTTTTATTAATATGTATGTAAAACATACATATATAAATACGGTTGAAAACGGTGTGCCTTTTTAAAAGCACTGAAGCGGAGCGTTTCGTTGTCAGCAAACTATGCATTGTGTGTTCCATTTAAGCGTACCATTTATTAAGTTGTATATTAATGTTGATTTTCTATGATTTAAATACAAATTCTAAATGTTTGATAGCTTAAATCAATCTTGATTTTAAATACATAGTTTGATAGGTTAAAATCGTTTATTGAGCTTTAGGTCATACGATAAACGATTTTAAATTATTAAACAATTAGAATTTGTATTTAAAATCAAGAATGATTTAAACTATCAAACAATTAGAATTTGTATTTAAATCATAGAAAATCAACACAATAAATAACAAGGTCATATAGAAAACTTTAAGTTGTATATTAATTTTATTTGTTTTTAAGAAATTGTAAGCTTTTCCTGAAATGGTTTTTATTAAGTTGCAACAATAAACTAAACAATAAACGGCAACTCAACTGCACTACCTTGATTTCAATACAAGATTCAATGCATATTTCAGTGTTTTTTGGCGAACGGATAAAAAAGAGACGGAAAAAGACAAGAACAAACGACGCATCAAGCGAATATGACATACATTTCAATTCGATTCTTGATAAGTATAAAAAAGGACTTTATAATTATGTAGAGAACGGTTTAAAGCTACAAAAACATGTCGTTTTCATACCAGAAAATCAGACGCTGACGTTTTAAGTACCGTTTAGCTGGAAAAGTGACATTCATGGCTTGTTGGGTTGTAATACAATAGAGAATACAGATGCACGTAGCTAGAGAGCCAGTATGTGGCTACAAAAAAATGTACTACTACTAGCCAAGGTTGCCAGTTAAAATTTATAACAATTCCGATAAAAAGTTCCCTTTTTGACAGTAACATAAATTACTATGGTAAAGATAAAACAAAAAGTTTCTACCGCAATAAAAAAAATATCAAAAAAATTCTCACGATCATTAAAAATTACCACAAAAATACCACGCGTTTTGAAAATACCACCACAAATTCCATATGCATTTAAAATTGCCACAAAAATCTCATTCGCATTAAAAAATACCACAATAAGTCCCATATGCACAAACATTTTAAAAAACATTAAGAAATACCACAAAGAAACTTTGCTTACTAAAAAAGAAAAAAAAAATGTAAGAAGAATATTAACTCCTACGGAAATTCAAAAAATACCCCACTGAATTCCCACGTCAATTAAAAAATAACACGCTGAGTTAAAAAATTAATAGGAATTCCCAAAACGAAAATTCCCAAGGGCAATTAAAAATTACCACGAATGGGATTTTTCCAACATAACTGGCAACGTTGCTACTAGCTGCTGATATTGTTGTTTTGGTTCTGCATGCGTTGCAAAGGGCCGTTTTTCACTCGGCGATTCTATGAACAATAATTGCTATTGCCTCAAGTAGTTTGTTGACTACTCGGTTTTAAAGGGGACTTGCGTAAACCCCCTCATGCAGGCAAATAATCCACAAACTGCTTGCGGAAAAGGCAATTATTGTCGAGTGAGAGCGGGAATGAGATTTTGCTACCAGAGCAATAATTGCTTTCACCGCAAGCTCGAGAATTTTCGTGTGTAACGAGTGAAAAGCGGGACATAGTAAGCAAAGTTCTGTTTATTTTCTGTGGACGATTCGGTTCATCCCCTCTAACGCTGCTCAACCACTGTGATCTTGCTCTTTTCTGTGCGTAGTTGTTTTAGATTTGCTTGGTAATTGCTGTTGGTTCAGTAAGCTGCAATTTTTTTAGATGTTCTTAATTTTTACTCGACATGAACAGCTGTATTTGACAACTAGCTCACTTTTCTCTGCTTTCTACTTTATTCCTCTCCGAGTCGGCCCTACCTGGTTATTCTGCCATGAGTTGGAGTACGAATAAAAGGAATGTTTATTTTCAGCATGTATGTATACTACTACGCAAATTTGCGCATGCGTTTCTAAAGCTGGTATGACACTTGCTTTTTTTTGCATTTTTAAGATATTAAAAGAAGCAGCGGGTAAAAAAGAAAGAAATACTTTGTGAAAAAGGCATAATGATAGTAGGCTGTATAAAAATGATATTTCCAAGTAATTTTGAATTTTGTAAAAATATTAAATTATTGGTTTGGGAAAAATTTGTTTTGATGTTTAAATAATAAACTTTATTATCAAAGTTGTGGAAGAAATAAAAAATAAGCTGCTTCATTTGAGGAGGCTGTTTAAAAGCGGTTGTTTGAGCAGGAGCTGTTCTTGTCAGCAAAAATATAGAGTCTCGTCAAATGTAGAGCTGCTTCGTTTGGTGTGTTGCTCTGTTTGGATTTTTCAGATCTTAAAAATTCAAAAAAAAGCAAGTGTCATTAAAATTTATTTTGTTAACAAAAATTTTAATTTTAAATTACTTTTAAAATATACATATATATATATGATCTTTACTACAGGAAAAATAAATAATTAAATTTACCCATATTTATTTCCATTAATTAAACATAACTTTGAATTACATTTAGTTTTAACCAACAAAACAAATGAAAAAGAACAACAAATTCATCACCATAAATATCAAATGAAAACTTTTTAAAAAACAAAACAAATTTTTACATGAATTTAATTGTGAGCTTTTTAGATTAGGTAAGTTAAAAGAAGGACAACAACAACAAATTTGTTTTTGAATAATTTTTTTTAGAAGATGAAATACTTTAAAAAAGTTTTGAAGAGTATGCATGAAAAAAACCAGAATTTTTCTCTATTGCTGTATAAAATGGAATTCTACGTCTATACTTACGATACTATCGAAACTGTGTCTTTTTTTTAAAGTTTTTACGTGTAACATTCAAATTTGGTCAAAATGCGAAAAGAAAAAGCGGTTGACAAAACGTTCGGTAGTGAAGTTGGCTGCAACAAAGAGAACGAAAAAAAAACAAGAACAATGGCAATGATTGTTGAAGTTCACGCAGCGTTCAGTTTCGGTAGCGCTCATAGAACATTTGCGTGGCGCTTTGAAACGCAACGCAAGGCTCACCAATTTAGGTTGGACTGGTAGCCGATAAAAGTTTTAAAAATATTGTCACAATTGTACCTACTTTTGTTGGTGGGGCTGTGTTATTATTTTTATAATTCATTTTTTTTTTAAGGGGCGGCATTTAAGTCAGCCCACAGTGTCTAATTTTGTTAATCCGGCCCTACACGGAGCAAAACTTCGTATCAAGTTTTAAAATTCTTGCACTGTTTTAAAAAAATGAACTAATTTTATTTTTGTTAAATCCAAAAAGACACACTAAAAATTAAATGGTCAAATATAAATTTAGAAAATTTTCTACGCAGTTTTTTCAATTTTATACGACACACAAAAAATATTTCAACAATAATTTTTTTACCGAATTTACGGCCATTCAAACAGCCGCAGATATACTTGCAGCCACAGCTAGTCAATTGGTCGGAGATGCCAGAACGCAATGAATGTGCACTCAAAAATAGAACCTGAAAATCTATTTGTTGAAGTGGGCAAAAGAGCAACAAGAAAACTTATGCTGCCGCCTGCTTGATAAGAAGTGAACGGAAACGAAATTCGATGAGATTTCGAAGAGAAAGTTACGCATGCAAGTAGAGAAGCAATGTGGCGTGGGTACTTCTTCGATTGCTACTGCTTGCCTGAGCGCTGGTAGCATCGAGTGTGCAGAAACTTTCTGCTTTTGGCAGGTACATTATTAACCCGTATTCTCGCATATAAACATGCATATATGCCAACAACACACATATGAGTACCTACAACCCAATAGGCAAAAAGGCCAGGTCTCTTCATAAGAAGGCATGCATTTATGGTTACTTTTGGCGACTGTACATGACATCCTCGCTACTCTAACGAACGCTTCTATAATGCCTCTTTATCCTCACCATAGATAGCATAACACTATTGTTTTCCCTTAATAAATTAGCTCTGCTTATATTTCGAAGTAACTTTATCGTTCAAAGTTAAAATATATATCATGTCGAAAACACGATATAATAATGGCCTTTATGACTGCTAATAAAATAGCAACAAAATTAATTGAATTGAATTGAAATTAAACTGGTATAAGAAGAACAAATAAAATAAAAACAAGTATGTGTGTGGCCGGCCGACACTCACGCTGGAAGTCAAATCTTCAGAAAACTAGACATTTTTAGTTCAACTACTTTTTTATAAAACATCGTTACTTTAGAATGAGAAAAAAAACGACAACTTGAAAATGAAATTTATGACTTTTGATGAAAATACCTCCGCTGATTTTATATATATTGAATTTGAATGATTTTTTGTTCAAGAGTCCAATAAAGAGACTTAACAAAAAAAGGTTGAACTGTACCGTTAGATCAGTGTATATACTTCATTGTTACAAATCTTGGACTAAATATTCAGCTTTCATTTAGTTTAGGTGAGTATTTAGTCTAAAAAAGTTTTAATTTAAAACTTCCCGGAAGTTTAAGTGAAATTTAAAACTTTTTTAGTTTAAATCGTAGTCTTGAAAAGTTTCACTTAAATGAATCACTTGACTTTTTGTATGGAAAGGTTTGCCAAGTCGCATTTAAAAATTTTTTTAATTAATGAAATCTTTTATTAATGCCAGTTGTATTATTAACAGAAATCTAGATAAGAAACTATCTTCGGTCGGGTCGAAGCTTAAATACCACGCATCATCAATTGAAAAAACGTCATGAATTTTACTTAAATAACGTTACATTGGCTGCAACGACATCCAATTTTCAAATTTTCAGATATTACATGAGTGTCGTAGAAAAAATCCTACAGACTAAATTTTATTTCATTATTTGTAGATTTTCATGATTTGCGTCTGATTTTGCCCATTCTCGAACCTGAACAGTGTGTTGAATCTTAAAGTTAATGAAAATATGGAAAGAAGAAAATAATACTTAGCACTCTGTTTTTAATGTGTTGGTTGTGTTGGTATTTGATGTCTATTAATTTTATGCAAAGTAAAATTTATTATTTACTTGTAGGCCACAGTTGGACTTTTTTACCAACCTCCTAAAGACATGGCAAACGAAATAAGAAATGCTCTTATTTTCTTGTGTTTTGTTTTGTTTTGCTGCAGCACAAATATGGTATTTTAAAATTTTGGGCTTTTTGCATAAAAATCAGCCCAGTACTTTTGGAGTTTATTGGCAACACATAACGTGCAGTTAAATTTTATATAATAGTATAAATATAAATGACAAACTGAAATAATAAGGGTTTTTTTCAAAACATTTTCTTAGAATTAATTTTTTATTTCATTGCCAATACAAAATTTAAAACCTCAATGCGAACCTAAATACCAGTATTAAATATATACCATATAATATTCAATCCAGTTTTTTTTCTGAATGTGAAATTATAGCGCCTCTCACTAAGAAACACCGATTTTACTTTTTTCTGTTTGCTTTGCTTTGCCCGATATAATTCACTTCATTAAGTTTTATTTTTAAACTTTATTCAAAAAAATGTTATGGTAACTCTATAACTCCGTTTCCCAGATGTCAAATAAGATGCATTTACTTGCGAATGTAAAACAAAAAAATAAACATGTTTGCTGAAGTGCGCAAAAGTGCTGAAATTAATTTTTTAAGATTTGACCTGAGGAGGATATTTTGACAAAAAGTAAGTAAATAATTAAATAAAATTTGGAAATACAAAATTGAAAACGGCTTAAGGGAAAATAATAGAGAAGTGCAAAATGTAAATTATTGTCGTTGGATTTTCGCGTGAAGATAAATTAAAAAATATTTCAATAACAACAGCGTTTTTGATGTTTCTACTCGAATACGTTAAAAGGAAAATAAAATTAAAAAGTGAAGACATACGCTCATTGTTTTTTAATACAATGTCTGCGATCTCAAATTTTAATGTAGTGTGATTCCTTAAGCTGGTTGTTCACGGTTTGTATAACAAGAGCGGCCTTAAGTGCTGAAATAGAGTCAGATATACTGACAATCCGCGGCCTGTCGGAAAACTGGCCACGCTTTCCGGCTTTACGCCAACAATTTGTATTTTGCACTTCTCTATAATTTTCCACTACGTCGTTTTTACAAATCTAGTATTGATCGTAGACATAATCAATTATCCAGTGTCCTGCGATAACATTGTCCAATTCCATCCTTTTTTTCTTATTTTCAGCTTGAAGCAGTTTTGATTGTCCACTCTAATCCATTAGTTTCGCTTTTCCCGCCAATCTATCCATGATCGTTCGCTGCCCGAACAACTACTCTATGGATTGACTAGGATTTTTATTTATTTTAAAAAAGATAAAATTTATTGGATCCAAAACACATTTATTGATATTATAAAATTTATTGATATTATAAAATTTATAATAAACAATCACCTCCTTTTTATTTCTTGGGGACGAAACTTAAAACCATTTAAGACTAACTTTAAATTGTATCATATACTGAAACTAAGACTTAAATTGGCTTAGATCTTAGTCATAAATTGGTTTAAATATGAAATTTTCCGAAGACTAAATTTGAAACCATTAAAGACTAAGATTAAAACCACAATATTTAAACTTTTTCAGGACTATTTTCTAAACTAAAAAAACTAACAGATTTCATTTAAACGTCGGAAAGACTAAATCTTAGTCCTAATTTAGTTTTGTCGTATATATGGTCCAAAAAAGTTTTAAATTTAGTCCAAGGTTTTTAACTGTGTTATTATTTTGACTTTCCACTCAAAAAATTACTCCAAAGTTTCTTTTGTTGTTAAAATAGAAACAAATAAAAATGGTATTTCTGACTACCTTTCATGTGACAAAACTTTTATTTGCAAAAATTCTTCTCGTTTTGCGCAAAAATTGTTAATTGTTTATGTCAGTTTTTGGTCTTATTATCTTTTTTGCAAACATTTTGTCTTCAAAAATGTTTTCCTATATATTTTTACAAAATAGTCAAGTGAACAAATTACCCCAATATTTCTTTCCAGTAAAAAGTTGCCATCTATTTTTTATACCATTCACTATCTACTCGTACATACATAGGTGTGTATATAAATAAAACGCATTTTTGCATTAAAATTGGTTCTTAACAGCCGATCATATTATCGTATATTATTTTTCGCTATTCACCTCACAGCCGAATTCGAATATAAGTTGATTTTTTACACATTTTGTTGCCAACTTGTGTATACAAGTACACATATGCACAAAGCTTGGTAGATATGTAGTTACTCTACTGTCGCTTTTTCGTTACATCTAGTTTCAAATCACAACGATGCTAAGAAAGTTTTCTTCAAAAATGCACAAAGCAGGGTAGAGATATGAACGTGCTGTCAGATTTCTTGATGTCTTGGCATCATCTATTGCGAGAGTGACACTACTCAAAGTAATAGCACTATATGTTCACTCAATGGCTGGAATGCATAAAAAGTTAGCTTTTGCTCCGACTCGATTTTTCAAGTAAATTCAAGAGATTTTTTAAATTTTTTACTTGAAAAATCGAGTCTAACCAAATGCTCACTTTTTATGCATTCCAATCAATGTTTTCAAAACTTACCTAAAAACATACAATAACTGTCTCCGTGTTTTACTTAATCCATTAATGCTCACTACCAGAACCCGCTGAGTTTAGCTTTTGAAATTTTCAGCAAAATTTTGTATTAATATTAGACGGAAAACTCTGAAGTTTAAAAAAAATCTAAAATAATTGAGTGTGGCGAAGCGCATGATTATAAACGCATAAGGGATCTGTAAGTAGAGAAATAAAAAAAAAATCTAAAAAAATTAAAAAAATGATATATTGGAAAATTTTCATTTCGTAGCGTAGGCGTTCCACTTTAACCTAATGCACTTTTTTAATTATATTTTATTTTTCTTGAGGTTTATAAAACAAAATAACTCACCTGAGTGGCATTGTTATTTTATTTTGTAAATACTGCACGAACTGGCGCGAAAAACTACACAAAAAGGCTTTTAATGTCAATTTTATAATTTTTTTTGGAAAAAACATACTTTTGGCCTTCTTTTACTGTTGGAAACAAAAGCTTTACAGTGGCTGAGGATTTTTGAGGAATTTTTAAAAAATGCTTTTATCGCGTATGATACATCATACGTTATCATTAATGGGTTAATCTGGCAGTTAAACAGCTACTGCAACGTTTAGAAATATCTTTCCGAGTTTAACTTAATTCAGTTCGAAAAAAAATGATTAAAACTGGGGGATGAAAAATATATGTTTTCAACAATATTTTAAAGAAGTGCTAGCAGGACTCTTTTGACTCGTTGAAGCGGAAGTCCTACAAAATATTTCCAAATCATATAAAAAAAATATGTGGGTTTCGATATGACTGCAGCAGTTCTACGAACTTCATATGCAGGACGGCTAGTAGCGCGTAAGAGGCCTGTAAATTTCGACTGGGAAAAAGCACATGCACACAATGCAATTTAGCATATGAGTGCTTGTGTATGCGCAAAATTAGAAAAAATATGTTGATGGCGAAAGTTGTGCCAAACTTTCGCCTTCAGAAATTTAATTTTTAATGTAATATATGAAAATGACAGGGCAAGCAAGTCGATGCCCGAGAACGGCGTGACCAGAAAAACTTTTCTATTACCGTATATCGCATAAATATGCTCATTCATGCGAAGTGGTAGTATTTTTTAAGGATCAAAACAGCGTGTCACTCGTAAAAATAAACTGTTTCATGGTATTGTAAGAATTTGCTATTTGTAAAATTCAAATGACCCACCAAGGATTGTAGTAGGTACAACTGATAGGGCAAGCTTAAATGCAATAAGCAAGAATGTCCTGCAGTAGAAAGTCATCGAAAAGTTTTTTCTTGTTAAAAAGAAAAATAGAACGAAATGTTTGGCCCAATATTGTAGCAACACTTTTTTACTCAACTGTATGTCTGCGAACATGTCTTGCTAACAAGTTTCGTAAACTCAAAGTTGACAAGATAAAAAGTGTTCGAAAGAAGTAAGCTGGAAATTTCGTTCAACTTTCAACATGTATTCAAAGCGGAAAATGACATCAGTCGAAAAATATGTTAAATTAAGTTCCGCAACTTAGTACCAAACATAATGGCGACGCGTTGAATATCGGAAAATGAAACAGTAACAATGTGCCAAAATTTTAGAATCTTACATATAAAAAAATTGTCGACAATTGCAGTGCAAAATTTTTAAATTCGATAACTTTAAGCTTGCTTTCAAAATTCATGCTTTCAATATTTTAAGTTTCCTCATAATTCCGGAAACATTCAAGTTTATTTAATGAATAGCTTTTTAAATAATCTTCAGAGTACGACAAATACAGAGATTATAAACACTTCATTCTACTTACTTAATTCTCATAGCTTAAACCTCCTTACTAAATGTCTCAGATGATTCCCTTATTTTGAAGTACTTATTTTTCGGTAAATAATTTTTCAGAATCTTAAAATTGCAGGAAATTGCCAAATAAAAGTTGAATAAAATTAATGGCATAAATTTCAAAAAAAATAATTTTGCCTTTTTGAATAAAACTAAAAGTGTTGCAAAAGTTATAACAGCAGTGTTTAACTGCTGATAAGTTCCATTAAAAAGCATAGGTACTGCGAATTTTTGTACAAAAACTAAATATCTATATTTATACTATTATATAAAAGTCTTCTCACGAATTTGCGACGACGCTAAACTTAAAAACTGCTGAACCGATTTTAGAAATTCTTTAACTTATATAAAACTACATGTTTCACTTAAAGTCATACACTGTTTATTTTTTAAAAACCACTCTTTAAAGTTATTAAAATTTAAATTTATAAAGTTTCTAAGAAAACAAACATAAAAACCATAGCTTCTTTAAATTGTTAGACACACAAGCAGTGGTTGCCAGTTTAACGATTTTGTAGTTAAATTTAGCTTCTTTTTCCCCATTTAGCTACAAATATTGTGTTTTAGCTCTTAGAAACTTTTTCAGCTATTTTTTATTTTGCTTAGCTTGCTTTAGCTACAAAATAGTTATTTACAAAATATGTATTGTTTGTAAATTATTATTGTATTGTAAATTATTCTGTGAAAGCCTGCATGTAAATGAAGCAAGTAAAACGATAATTTTTACGTTATCAGAAGAATTGCATCAGTATTTATTTTTTTTTATTATTTAGCAGAAAAAATTCATAATCTTCAGGTTTTAAGAAGTAGCAGAAAAAATGAATAATTGATTTTTGATTAAAATATATAATTTACTGATTTTACTGAAGATAAGTTTACAGATCTTTGAGAAGGATTGATGAGGCAAAAAGAGCTGAGATTGATGTGGTTTTTTCTGCGAATCGCATTTCTTCTGACGACGAAATTCGCAATCTCAGAAATAAAACACGTTTGGATAAAATAAATTATTGTAAGCTAATTGTACTATTGTACTAATTGCATTTTTTATCTCTTGGGAAGTATAAACAAAAAATTCAAACTTCTTTACTGAACAATGAATGGTTTGAGAAATAGATTATGCAGGATAGATTGTGATATGTAAGTACTGCAAATACAGGTTGAAGCCGAAACTGCATGGTTTTCTTAAACACTCTACCACAAATAAGGGCAAAATCATCGTTTGCAAAAATATATGTTTAAAGACAGCAAAATTTTTACCAATTTGAGACTTGGCCGAAATTAGTGTATGATTAGTAGGGTGTCCCAAAAAAAATTTTTTTTACTCAAGCTTTTTTAAAAGCTTAAGAGGTAATGTATTTTTGAGATTTTTTTCAGATTTTTTGCAAGAGGTTAAGTGGTGGCGCTAATCGGGTTTTCCCTAAAAATAAGTTTTTTCTGAGATTTTTCGAAATCGAAGCAAAAGTTGGTCAATAACAGACATTTTCTAAGTCTTTGAATCGTTTGCTGTAAAAATTAATGACACTCGTATACATTTTGAATTATAATTGTAACTATGAAATTTGTTCTTAAAATACAATGCTTTAATTTTTTATTCAACTGGTAGATGGAGATGTTGAGTATTTTACCTTAATAAATAGGTTCTAAGATATTATACTTATCTTCAAATAGGGTAACAGGTTATTTGTTATTGTGTGAGCACTAGCATCAGCTGTGTCTCACATAAATTGTAATTAGCATGTAAGGAATTGAAATATAGTGAAACAAAATAAATAAAACGCTCTCAAATAAATCCAGAATTGAACGCAAGTATATTATAGTTAGTATTAGTGCCTGACCGAAACCGGAATTTTGGCCGAAACCGAATATTCGGCTATTTTATAATAATCGGCCGAAACCGAAACTGGTTATTAATATAAAAATATAAGTTTTTACAAATATTTTTTTTAAAAGGAAACAAAAGTACTTTCATGCACACAAGAAATAAATTTAATATAAAAAAGTATTATTTGAATATTGAAACTTAAAATAAATAATTAAAGTTTACTGTTATAATAAGTAAGACATTTTTTTGTTTTATTTTTTGTTACTAAATATTGCATACTTCATATCTTCCGTACACACTCAAAAGAGTATGCACCCACAACGTACATTTTTTATAGAACTACAAAACAAAATATTTACGTTTTTTTTTAAGGCTTAGTATTATAAAAATTGAAATATTTCGTTTTCTTTTCGTTTATTCCACACACACATAATTCGTTAGGTAGTTTAATTATCAATTTTTTACTTCAGTACCCATAAAACTTTAATATTAATTGCAATTGAGATGATAAAATTGAAAATGTTAGTATCGAACGCATAGAATTAACCAAAATGTTTTGCGTTAACACGATAAATCAAATTATAGACAAATTCATAGTTTTGTTTAGTACAATTCGTTGTAAATGTTTTTATTAAACCAAATATATTTGAATTAAATGACTTATGCAAGAAATTTTTACCGAAACTAACAAAATTACGGCCGAAACTGGCCGTAACCGAAACCGAAACCGAATATTCGACACTAGTTAGTATTATTATGCCAGAAAATATGAATTTAATGAATTATACTATAAATATATATAATATATAATATATATATATATAAATTCACGTCCTTTATATATATATATATATATATATATATTAGACCATTCGTTATTTTAAGGAAATTCTTAGTTTTTTCTTCCCACAAAGTGCCGGCCGGAAAAAATTTCCATTTGATCTAGAAACTTTAAATATAAAATTTGGTTGCGATCGGATAATACTTGATAGTGCCAACATGGCCCTGTTTATTGAAAAAACGGTTTGTATGGGAAAAATAAGCGTTTCTATTTAAATTGATTTAAACTTAACGCACTAGCCCTTATAAGTAATTAAATCTGCTCCTTTTATATACTGTTTATAAAATTTCTTTTACAAAAATATATTTGTGGCTGAAATCATTTGATTAAATAAGTGCCAAGTTTTTATCTGATGGATATCTTTTTCAGTATCCTTCAACGAATTGCAGCATCAATTGCATCTGCTCTTCATTCTTGGGGAAAATCTTGTTGTCCGCCTTCATAAATCTCACCCCGCGTTCTGCGGCATCGTTAGCGACAAGCAATTCACGGCAACAACTCAGAGCGTCCAAGTAATGCTCATTCGTTTTCCATGTAGATGGATCGCACTGTAGGAAATAAGGAGACAAACTAAAGGAAACAAAGAAATTCTTGGTTTTGTGAGAGATGAAATCGCTTAATGTGTTGTCGCATATATCTTCCGGGTTAGAAATTTGTCGACCATTCTCCAATTTTACTATTGGTTCTATTGATTGCAGTCGCTTCACCATTTTTCTTTTTTCATCCAGGGAAACATCTGCATCAAAAAACGCAAGAGCCACTGTTTCTGGACATAGATATCACAAGTGGTTTTTGATTTTGAGCAATACAGCTTCAGAAGCGGCTGAGTCCTTAGTTGCATACGCGATCGAATTTTTGACGAAATTCAAGTCCTGGTTCGGGCTGCAAGAGCGTTTGTAGATCCGAACCAGACTTTTATATACAACGCGAAATTTTTCGCAAAAAATTAAGATTTTTAACGAGTAAATGGCTTTTCCCATGTGGAGTTGAGCTGCTGAATTTGAATTTGCTGGAGTTTTTGAGAGCAGAACGTTTTTATGATATCACATTCCTCATCGAATATTTTTGAGCGAACGATAACATCTCCCATACCACTTCGAAATAAAGTGTAATCCAAATTATCCCAAAAGGTGGCAAAACGATTGAAAAGAAGCACTTCGGGCGCGCTGGTTGTACCAAGTTTCATATCGAAAACGCGTTTTAATACGATTTCGAATATATGATGGCGACATGGAAGCTGGATCAATTTTCGATCTTAATATTCTTGCAAGAAAAATGTTGAAGTACTTTTTGGACCTGTATTGGCAGAGGTTCAACACGATCAATAATATTTCATTTGATTAGTGCGTCACGAACAGCAGCAGCAATGTTCACTCCAGTTGCGGGTTGAACTTTAGCAGCGCTGAGAAGTTTCGAAGTGCCATCAAAGCTGACTGGAACCGCGATTCGTCCAACTTTTTGTCTGCCAAGTATTTCATCCATTACTTTGCCGACCCAATGAACGACAACTGCGCGCGCTTGATTTATCTATGGCATTAAATGAGAGAATGAAATTCAAATTAAAATATCAATAACTAATATCAAGTGGGCCATACACACTGCGACCAAAATGACTCTGGATATTTGACATTGAAGTTACCAGCTTTGCGGCGTCAGTATGGAAGTTACGACAGTTGCGGGCTTGGATTGCACCACAAATAAATTCCTTTAAAATTTTGGTTACAGTACATTTTATTTTTGTCGCAGAGTGTATCGATCGCATTAAGTACAAATACGGTTAAGTTAAATTACATTTATCATGACTTCTTGAGTGGATTCCATTCCTAACTCGCGATGTTTTTTTCGCAACTCATGAATAGAAGTGTGATTGAGGACAAGTTTACTGATATCAGCTCCCAAAGCCTCCGCTGCTGCTATCAAAATGTGCACGGCTTTTCCATAGGTTACTTTAGCAGCATCGAGTGCTGAGGTAAGACGAGGTGTGATCCAGATCTTCCGACCTCATTTAACAACTGTGGGGCTCTCAGCCTGCACCTGCACCAAGTCCTCATCCAGAATCGGGTCGGTGGTTTCATCCACTTACCCACATGTACTTTCATTTTCTTCTCCGAGAACAATTAAAAAAATATCAATAATAATGCCAATAAAGCGTTCGCTTGGGCAAATTAATAAATGAAAGTAGATTTTGCCCACTTGATTGTTTTGACATTTCATCATATTGCCTTTTTCGCGATTCCTCTTTCTGTTTTCTCTTTAGTGAACACATCTCCCGCCTATATAAGGCCATATCAACTTCCGTCATGCACCCTCAGCGTCCCTTTTCTCACTGCACCAACAAAAATACTTTGGCTTCTTCTATTTTCATATCGTTCAATGCATTTGCGGATGCAATGTCAAAAAGGTCGTCCAAAGTGGCACCTAATTCACTTGTTTTCGAAAGCGGATATTTGGAATGAATTTTTTTTGCATAGCACGATAATCTTCGTATAATTAAAATAATTTCTACGCATATTATCATATTATCAATGCCGCCAAAATATCAATGGCGCGTTTACCGTAAGCTTCGCACTTTCTTTTACCGTGAATTTCGAATACCGTATGTTGTAGAAAAACAGTTGTAGCATTTGCCTGTTCGTCGGTAATTTGGCACCTGTAATTTGGTGGCACACCACTCCGATCATTTCAATATATCCGTTCGAACGTGTGGTTCTGGATAAAAAAGTTGGCTGCTGTTCACCACTCGATGTTGACGGTAAGGCCGACATCGTTAGCACAAATTAAACTTTTTCAATTCACAAAAACCTTTCAATAAAATATATTAGACCTGTTTGAGATTTGCCGCTTTTTGTTCTATGCCACCAATTTCTCTAGCTGATTTTCTTCTATTTTTTTTTGTTGCTCTGTCACATTGCACGCTGTGATTTTGGATGCTGTGTCACTTTTTGTAGATGTAAGAGAAAGAGTTGTTGGTACAGATGATTTAGTGGTCAATTTGTATTTACCCTTTCTACTTAAGTTCTCGCATCCAAAAATAGCAGAAATAAGAGAATCGGTGAGAGAAATGGTTGGCATATCGGAAAATCTAAAATGGGTCTTACTTGACTCCTTGGTCTTACTTACTAAAAACTTGCTCAACTCGTCAATTAAGTTTAAACTGCAACATCTTAATAATATCTTACAAATCATTTTTCCGATGTTCAAGACAATGGTGGCATTATCAAATATTATCCGATCACAACCAAAATTTATATTTGAAGTTTCTAAATCAAATGGAAACTTTTTCGGCCGGAAAACTATATAATAATTTTAACGATAGGTCTAATATATGTATATATATATATAGATATAAAATAAATGAACTTCTTTTAAAAAGTTTAAGTAAACTGTGTTTTTTTTTAATTCCTTTAAAAAAATCTTTATTAAAAAAATAGTCTAACTGTCATACCTTGCATTTGAATTCTTTTTTTTTTTTTTGTTAAAAATATTACTTTGTGTCTCTTTTTCAAATCCCGGGACTAGTCTGGGATTCTTAATGATCAATCTCGAAACCCTAAAATTGCTTTTGAATCCCGAAATTGGAAGACCTATTTAAAATGTTTTAAGATAAAGTTAATCGGAAAAATTTAATATAGGTTCTTGCCTATGACAAGATCCACCTTGAATTAAGTTTCTTACATAATTTTTCATATTGTTTAATTCGATTTATGACCAAAAAATTCAAATTTCAAACCACTCTCAAACATAATTGTGACATAGTAGAGCAAATAAGGATTGGGGTCTTATGTTATTGATGTCAAATACTATTATTTGAGATTGGTTTAGCTTACCCCCGAGACAATGACCCTTCATTTGTCGCACAGTGTAATTAATCTCTTGTTTCTCCCCTTCCCTCTTAGGTTGAAGGCTGGCTGCGCCCTTGTAAATATCAATAGCATACGTCAGCAGCATAGCATACTTCAATAATATCATGTCACTACAGCCTAGATCAGAAGCATAGATGTTATTTCCTATCATTAGAGTGTAAAAGTTGCAAGATAATGAATCACTTTTTCTGAAAACTAAAGAGGACAGTGCAATCCTTCATATTATTGTTTTTTTACGTAACTACTATTATTTTCAAATTTTGTTAAATTTAATTTTAAAAAAATGTGTCCTTTATTAAGCTGCTGTTTTGAAAAAAATTTTCATATCCGTCTTTTAAACTTCTGGCAAGCGAGATTCAGATGATTGATTGCTTAAGAAACCAATTTTTAGTGCTCATGGAAAGAACACAATAACAGAAAAAGATGTTGAGTGAAAGAGCAAAAGATAAATGCTTAATCCTGCATAGCCCAAACACACAATCATGCAAACTAAAGCTCGCTCAAAATTACGCTTAAAAAGCAATGAATAGATGGATGAGTCGTGATGTGATGTGCTGTAACGTGATGTGGATGTGATGCGACGCGTAAAGTGACAGCTGTTGCAAACTGTTGAAGTTGCAGCGGCGTCAGCTGCTCAAATATAACAAAATGTTTTGTTTTTAATTTATGCGATATTAAAAATCCTCGCGCGCTGTTTTGTTCTCACTGTGTTCAAAAACGGAAGTGAAAGCCAAACAACCTTTCATGCTCTTATTATGAAACTCCTTTGTATTTGCTCTTTTTTCGGGCTTTTATTCTGTTATGAAATGACACTTTTTTGCCGCACATTTTTCTATCAAGTCGAGCATAAAGCTTGTTTTTCATTAATAAATTTTTGGCATAAAAACAGAAGGGCGTTTTCGCTAACGACTGGCGCGCACATGTTGCCAAATGTAAAAATATAAAATAAAAAGTCATAGCTGTTGAATTTTTCTGAAAATTGTAATATTATAAATAAATATGTAAATGTAAGAATTTTACAGAATGAAAGGAAATTGTGGTAATAGAAGATGTTTGTGTAAACTCGACATGGATTGGGTAATTGGGGTTGTGAAGATTAGGTCTGATTATAATTGCGAATTTGTACTCTAAGAAAAGCTTTTCAATTCATGGAATTTGTTTCGAATTTAATTCCTTGAAATTTAATTATATCATTAACTGCTCTGCTTGAGTGGCCCCAAGTGAAATGTGGGAGTGGTCGTTAATGCCACTCGAAGCTCTTTGAAGAGTCTGTGCTTCAAAAGGGTTTAATAATTTTGTTCACTATGAAATTCAAATAATCTTCTACTGGAAGCTGTTTTCATTTTCTAATCCAGTTAACATAATCAATAGATTAAAATTTAATTTATTCGCGAAGTGGAAAATTCAGGTCTTCAATTCTTACACATAATTGTATTTATTCCTTTTGCCACATAAACATTAACCTACTCACCTCAGAACTTAGCCTAAGCCACATATTAGTTTTTGGTTTAACCCCCTGCATAGGACCCTAAACACACAATTTTCAACATGGCAACATGAACATTAATTAAATTTTTGTTTGAATTTGAAATGGGGTGAGGGTGTGAGAAGAGAAGTTGGAAATTTTAGTTTAATACATACTTCCACACACCTTCACACATACTTTTGGTAGAACCAACTCACCACAATCATTGCTACCAGCTCACACGTGCGCTGAAGGTGAGCAAAAATACGCGTCATGTAATAAAAATATGTGAACCTAGGCTGAATCATTTTTATGTATGTTCAAATACAATTCTAATAAGGCTTTATCATTTAGTCTAACTAGTATTAAGTTTCGGCCATTTGTTACAATAATTCATTGGAACTTCTTTGTTATTATGTCAAAGAATATGTTTGTTTCGCAGTGGCGGATTTCGGTATTTTGGCGCCCTAGGCCCGACACTAGCGCCGCCTCTTACATATTATATGTTTTTCTTACAATAGAAAAATATTACAAAAATTGTATTTTTCATTTTTTACACACATTACATAGAGATTAATACAACATAATAAAAATAAAGAGTTTCATTATATGCTCGTGCGAAATCATTTATTACGTTCTCATAACATAGTTTTTGTACTAGATATGTTTCAATTTTTAATAAGGCATCATATTTTGATGTAGAAAATGAGCGTTTTCCTAAACATTTTTTCCTCTCTTCCTCTCAATTTTCATAAAGCTTGGGCATTTTTTGAATGAGTATGAATGACAAATAAAGTCCGCAAACAAACGGATGCATGTGTCAACGAAAGAAATTTGCTTATAAAAACCAGAAACAAGATTAGCTGTGGAACTAACCATTTGGACGAAATACAGTCAACTACTACACGAATCGTTCTGTCTTTGAGGAAAAATCGAGCAGATGGAACATCGAACTGAGTTACCAGCAACACAATATGGAATTAGTTTTGGCACGAGCGCTTTATGCCACACTCGATCAAACACCTTAAAAATATTAAGAGCAACAACCTTGTTCTCTCCGAAAAAGTGAGCACATTGGTTCCATTTTTTGGTTAAGGACTCTATAAGGTCGCCAGTAGGCTCTTCGGAAACCATATTAACGATTGCTGAGCAATTGGTTGTGCTCTAGATAGTTCATAATGTAAAATTTTATTACGCTCTCCATAGCTTTGAAAAGCGTAGAGCATATCGTAATGGGTCGGCAGCTTGCAGGGTTCATGGACCTTACCTTCCAACAAGATGGATATACTCCTGTTATGTTGGAGATGTTTGAAAGGTAGCGCAAAAGCCGAGCCGGAGAAGAAGCACACATTTTTAGCACAATTGGTGTTATTCAGGACCAGAAGCTTTGCTTATGTTTAGACTTGTAAGAAGCCTTTTAACTGCTCTCGTTCGAAAGTAAATTTCTTGCATTGCAGAAGATCAACCTTAAACAAAAGGCAGTGGCTGATTGCTATCCGAGAGAGTAAAACTTTGGGCAAACAATCCAGCCAATTGGTCCGCTTTATTAGCCGAGTTAGTAAAGATTTGGTCATCTTTTAAGAGAGTTGGAATCGATGACAATGTCTGATTTTTTAGTCTTTTAATAAATGTTTAACAATTTTTGCTCACTTCAGTGGGAAGTCTTTTGTTATTAGTATTCTTGTGGGAACACCAATTCTGAATGGTTTCCATTATTAGACATGACTGCAATCCTTAAAGTCTCATTAAATCATGAGTGATATTTTGGTTTAATGTTTCTCATCTTATTGGCAATAAAACACTGCATACCCTGTAAAATATTTATTGTACTATGACAGTGCGGCATTCTCTTTTATATCAGCAAAACATAATTTCCAATTGAAGTTTTTATACAAATTATTTAAGTCAGTCCAATTCGCATTTTCATAAAACCATGCAGTCCTCTTCAAAAGTAGTATCGAAAGTTGTTAGGAATACTTAAATTAATTCACAGTGATATTTCTTTATTTCGATATACATCACACAGATCATGTAAATAAAAAATATTATTTATTTTTGGTGCAGAACTTGTATTTTGTTTATCTTCTTGCAATAATATTTGAAGAAAACTTTTTAAATGAATAAAAAATTTTCGAACACAAAACTTAAAGCTACATTTTAAATAAGCTACGATATTGTTCTGTCGTCTTTTAGATTTTTATGTCATCATAATAATTCCGCCCTTTAAATATACTCAACAAAACATTTAAAAAATGTTTCAATTCATTTCCTTAATTTTTTATTCAATAATATCTTATATTAGACAGAAAGACCAAAAATGCATTAATTGCATTACGTTATTCATTGATTTTTTTAAATTACCGCCAATGGCATGCCCATTTTAAAGTAATACTTTCTGTAACCCAAAACCAAATCGATTGCAAGAGTGTTCTGCAACATTTTATTCATTGCCTGTAAGCGAAATTGTTGCTTGTTAGTTTTCTTAAACATTTGTCGCTCAACATTTGGCCGTCCAAAAATTTATAAATTTCATCAAACTAGTTTATTGATTTATATTGAGTTTCTTTATATTGAGTAACTGAAACCGCAGTCTTTTTGGTGTCCTCCAAACGCAACCGAGTTGATACTTTATATTTAGGTTATTGTTTTAATAAATTATTTAAACCAAGTTTAAATTTAAAGATAGACATATACTGAACCAAACTGGATGCAAGAAAAAAATATTTGAATTCGTTTTATCATTAAAAAGCACCAAAATATACCTACATTTAAGTACTGAAAAATGTCTCCGTACGCAACACGAAATGAGTGATATATTTATAATAATTAAAAATTTTTAAAAATTGTATAACACTTACCAAGACATATGGTTCGAATTGAACCACTTTTTAGTCGTGAACCTCCAATGCAAGAAAAATCAAAATTATGGCTGCATACTCTTGATTTTGAATTGATCAATATGCCAGAAACAGGCACTTTGAGGATTTTTAAGAAACTGTTAAATTTCAAGTTATAATTTTTTTTAATTTCGTTTTTTTTTTGTAAAAATTGCCAGTGATGTTGTTTTTTAAAATGTTGCATTTTTGTATTTTAAGGAATTATTTTCGCAAAAATACTCAAACTCGAAATTTTCAAAACGGTACACTTACGGAAAAACTTTCAAAACGACCATGTTATCCAACGTAATCTCATAATTTTTTGTGTCAATATTAGTCATAGTTTTAGAAAGTATTTGCACTAAATTTTATTGAAAGACTGACTAATTTGAATTTTTGTGATTTTTATAAAATATAACGTAAAAATTCTCAAACACAAAATTTACAAAATGTTGCATTTTCAGTAAAAAATGTCATAATGATCTAGTTATTTAACGTTATCACCAATTTTGTTGTAATTCTCTTAAGTTTTGTCTCGGAAATAATTTTAACAAAATGTTGATTTTTAAAATTTTGTTATTACAACAGGAAAGAATTTTAAATTTTCTCGAAAAGTAAAATTCCACTTCTCTGATACTTTTTACCTGATTTTTATGTTTGATAACTCATTTTAAATAAAAATTAAATATAAATCGAAGTGCATACCAGGTTTTTTTTTAAATACTTCAAGTGCTATTTTTATTATTTCTTTCTGCACTCACGGAATTGGCGATGCTATCAAAACATCGCTTCTTCTAGCCGTACATTTGAGGTTGTGAAAACTTCCATAAGGGCTGCTAGATTCCAGTCAAAGAGTTGCTATTTAGGTTTTGACAACCTCACAGGAAGTTGTAAGAACTTATAGTGGTGAGAGGAATTCGGTTTTGATAGCCGAATCGTGGTGGGCTATATCAGCGCCTTTTGTGGCTGCTATAAATCGTGATGTTGACAAATCGTGTAAAAATATTTTGTGATGAAATTGCGAAAGTTAACTTTTGTTTTTTCAGTTTTTGTTTTAATGTAATGCAGTTTCTTTAATTTCTCTTCACTGTTTGTGAAAAATAGGTACTTATAAAGCTGCTAAAATTTTGCTCAAAAACAAAAGTTTTCATTCACGGCTTCTTGAGAATTATTCCCCATTAATTGATAGAATATCGTATTTTATTCGTACTTAAAGTGAAAGTTAAAACCAGTTAAAGAAACTTCAAGTGTTTATAAATACTGATTAATTAAATTTATAAATAATTTTTTCTTTTTGCCAACAAGCACACTGAAATGTCAAAACTAAAATAGAGCTAAAAGCGTGAAAGCTAAAAGCGTGAAACCGTATTGAGGCTACAATATCCGTATAAAAGTTACTCATGACACAATAATTGAAAACTAGTTGCAGTAGCCACAATAATCCCTGCAGTGTAAGACTAGTCAGCATTAAAACATGAGTAGTATTTATACTAGTCAAAACAAACTAGTTTATATTTTGTCACGATTTACTAGTTGCAAAAGTAGTTTAAACCCAACTAGTATTTGTCAAGTCACATTAAACCAGTTGTAAAACTAGCCAAAATCAAACTATACTACATATTATCAAAATCAACCAGTTCCAAAACCAGTTGGAGCTGGGTACCCAATTGGAACAAACTAATAATAAACAAATTAAAACATATAAAAACTAATTTAAAAACATGTAGTTGATAAACTATCTTGAATTATATTAATGCGACATATACTCTTATTTTTAAATGTTTTTATTGCAACTTTGTAGTAGATTAGAACTTAGTATATATATACCATAAACATGGTATTTCATCAGATAGCTTTAACTTTAGCCTTTAGCTAATATTTTGTTGTAAAAATATATGTTCTTTGAACCTATGAACCATTGAAAAAATATGAACCTATGAACTAGTTTTAATTCGATAATTACTATATTGGTTAAAAACTAGTCACAACCCAACTAGAATTTTACTTTACATAAAAAATGAGTTGTTAACTAGTTAAAACCTTATCTATAGTAAGACAATTGTCTTTTCCAATGACATCACCACGTAAAAAATACCAGTCGGTTCTATGAGAATAGGACATAAATCGAACTAGTTGTTGGATATTTCCAACTAGTTGTTGACTGGTATAAATCTAGTTGATTACACTGCAGGGAATGTAACTACAGCTTCTTGTCGTTATTGTTTTGTGATTCTTGCATATTCAATAAGGGTTATAAGAGCTCTCATAAAGCTCTTGTAATAAACTTTCAGCCAAGGCAACTTCTTTTCATATATAATAACTCTAGTATGGCTATTAGAGCCTCAACTTTTTCATGGCAGCCGTATAAGAAATTCAATAATTCCCTGAGTTTGTAAGATAAAAACTTATATTGACTTTTTGTAACCTTAAATTTAATAATATGTTAATTTATCTTTCTACTACGTTACTTTGTCTATTTTTATGTTAATTTATTTTTAATTCTTTTACAAACATAAAGACAAATCTTGTAAAGCGCAACTGTATATAAAAAAAGTTAAGTTAAACAAAATGTGTTAATTTTTCATTTAGACAAGATATCTTCATTTCACATAATTTTTGAACACATTTTTCTAACTGTGACGAAATTTCCTGAAATCTGTATTGTAAAAAAAAACCATGAAATTTTCTTTTAATGAACTTTTTCGCAATTCTTTAAAATGTAATATATACAGCTAATGATTTTCTGAACTGTCCAGAGATGAATAAACAGATAAGAGATGAATAAACATGTATGAGATGAATCAATAGATAAGCCCAGATAAAATACACAAATGTAAGTACATACATATGTATTAAAATTTTAATTAAAAATTATAAATATGTATGTTTAACAGAAATCAAACAAAGAATAGTGTGTCGAATAACTTTCTTCGATTCGATTATATGTAACCAAAAAGTTGGCTTTGTATTTATGTTATTAATGCGGTAGAGACTTTAGTAAGTTAAATTTTTAAAATTGTTGAAATAGATTTTTTGTATTGAAAATTATTTAAAAAAAAATTCAAATGCATAGATGTTTAGAATTCTTCACAATAATTATTATCACATATTTTTCATATCAAATCTTATTAAAAGAAGGAAAACATTTGTTGCAAATATTTCGTAATAAATGTAAAATATTGTCAAAAATGTAATTGATCATGAAAATGTGGTATTTGCTTGGTGTTCTATCTATTCAGCTAAGAACACAACAAGACAATATCGGCTAAGTTAGAAATATTCTTATAATATGGTTGACAACAAGAACAACAACAGCAACGTTCAGCTAAGGATAAAACGAAACCAATCGGCATAGAAAAGAAAACATGCAAACAAATGCCGTAAAAACAGTGACAATTAGATTTTTTTAATTTTCATATATGGGGCATTTCATGTGAAGCGGACAACAAAAAAAAATTATATTCTGAAATTCGTTCACATTCCGCCTTAGTATACTTCTGAAAAGTGTGATTGTGATCACACAAAAATTTTTTTTTATGAGGTCTGGTTGTTAAGTTATGGGCTTTAACAGAATTGAAAAATATGAAAAACAAATTTTTTTGAAGCACTTTTTTAGAAAAAAAAAAAATAGTTAAAAAAATATTAAACATAGTGATTTATATTAAAATTTAACGGTTCTTTTTTATAATGAAATCAAATTTGAAACTTGAATTTTTTTTCTCTTAGAAAAACGAAAGTTAAGATTTAAAATTAAAATTTTATTAATTTAGCCGGTTTTTTATTTTATTTTTAAAATATTTGTTGATGTATATAAATAACACAAAAAAAATTTTAGAGTTTGATCTGCATTACTTTAAGAGATAAATGAATTTATATTTATACGTGTCGCACTGATCGTGGTACCAGACGCTTGCTTAGGTCGGTTGGTTTGCGTAAAAGCTTATTAAAACACTGCAATATTAATATGTGCTAACCTGTTTAAGCGTACTAAAGCTATAACAATGATCTATGATAGGTGGTGACGATGCAAAATCTTAAGATAAATTTTGCCGCACCAATCTTCGTTTATTTCACCCGTTTGGGTGGTGAAATAAGCTTGCATTTCACGCATTCCCTTTTGTGCGGTGTCCGGATGGGTCGCTTGCTTAAGCAACCCCACTGCTGGGCGGCTCGGATGAGTTCTTTTGTGCATGCGTTGGTATTGTTGGTGAAAATGTGTTGGCCGATCGTGGGTGTTATTGGATAGCGGTGAAATTCTCCCTCGTCAATGTTTATATTGTTGTTGCTCCTCGCGCCTCCATACAGGTACGTAAAACAAAATAAATATACAACTTATATAAACTGCAATAAGTGAAAAATAAAAGATATGTATTTTATCACAAATTAATTAAACGAAGATTGGTGAGGCAAAATTTAACTTAAGATTTTGCATCGTCACCACCTATCATAGATCATTGTTATAGCTTAAGTACGCTTAAACAGGTTAGCACATATTAATATTGCAGTGTTTTAATAAGCTTTTACGCAAACTAACCGACCTAAGCAAGCGTCTGGTACCACGATCAGTGCGACACGTATAAACATAAATTAATTAATCTCTTATAGTAATGCAGATCCCACTCTGAAATTTTTTTGTGTTATTTATATACATCAACAAATATTTTAAAAATAAAATAAAAAAAACCGGCTAAATTAATAAAATTTGAATTTTAAATCTTAACTTCCGTTTTTCTAAGAGAAAAAAATTCAAGTTTCAAATTTCATTTCATAATAAAAAAGAACCGTTAAATTTCAATATAAATCACTATGTTTAATATTTTTTTAACTATTTTTTTTTCGAAAAAGTGGTTAAAAAAAATTCGTTTTTCATATTTTTCAATTCTGTTAAAGCCCATAACTTAACAACCAGACCTCATAAAAAAATTTTTGTGTGATTCCAATCACACTTTCCAGAAGTACACTTAGGCGGAATGTGAACGAATTTCAGAATATAATTTTTTTTTGTCCGCTTCACATGAAATGCCCCATATAATAGTCAATTCGGATACTCAATAGTTTCCAATTGCCATATGATCTGTGCATTTGTTTTGTTTTCGTTGTTGCTTGACTTTGCTGGTGTTTTCATTCCTCTCCTCTGGCCGCTCATCTTCACCACATGTCTTCATTAGCAAACCAGTTGCGAGTGTACTACAAAATTCTCTCAGCACTATTTGTTTTCGGTCGACTCATTTCATTGGCTTTCAGCTCTGCTCTCAATATCGCCGCCATATTTCTTCGCACGGGCTGCACCTCAATGGTTATAATTTTTCGCCTTATTCAACTAATTCGCCTTTGAAATCTCTTTACTATTATTATTTATTCTCCTTGAGTGCATTTAACTGCTTTACGTGTGTGTGTATGTGTGTTGTGGCTTTATACGTTTATATCCTGCTGTGAATATGCTTATTCATTAAGAAAATAAAAATTTGTTACTTAATATTAACTTAAAAAAAACATAGGTTAAAGATCAAAAACAATTTTAATAATTTTACAAAGTTTTTGCTTGTTAATTAAACTAACAGCTAGTTTGAAACAACTTATTTATTTTAGGCCAAAAACAGTGTATGCTAATTGTTAAGGCTTTAAGTAAAGGCTATTAACTTCAGTACTAATTAAATTAGTATATGTTGTATAGCAGTAAAATAAATGATTACATTTTTAACTTTTAAGTAAATACTGAGCAGTTTAAGCAAATAAGCAATTACTGATTTCAAATTGTCTAAAATAAGTAATTGTTTTTTATTCAAAATTTTCATAGAAATTTGTATTAAATATGAAACACTGACGGGACCTGCATATCGTGTGCAGCATGTTTTTTTTAATGGTTTAAGCTTGGAATTAGCGCCTCAAAAAAAAAGGTTTGACACCTAGTGTGCTCCGCTGTTGTTGGGGCTCTAGGGCCTTCCGATGGTGAGGCTGCGTGCACTCTTGTGTTTATTGCATTGATGCATGTGCGTTGATGCATGTGCGTTGATGCATATGCGTGATTTGAATGCGTGTGCATATGCTTTGGTTTGAGTGCATATGCGTGATCTTGGTGCATATGCGTTATGCGAATGCGTGTGCATATGCTTGCTACAGTCACATTTGCAGTGGGAAACACCTTTTTGTTGATTTGCCCAGTTGGCCGCGGTTGCAGTCGGGAACACCACTTGTAGTGTTGCACTGCTGGTTGCGATCGCAGTCGCAGCCGTGATCACACTTCTTGATTGATACGCCGATCATGTCGGGGTCACCAATAGTAAAGTTTTCATATTAGCTACTATTCAATAATAAATCGCGTATTAATAATAAATCCAAAGTTTACTGTATTTCTATTAATTAAATACTTTACCTTAAAACAAAAAGACCACACTATAACTAACCAAGTAGCCGCACAACTTAAGCTGTGGATGACGAATGTCAAACAAAAGAAAATCAAACCGAGAGCATGCTATTGTTGCTATGGCAGCTGATGCAAAATGGAGCCATCAAAAATGTTTTTTGTCAAAATATTTTGACATATGCTGTCCGCAAGCGCATATTATATGCTGATATGAAAATGTTTTGTATCACGCAAGGAAAATAAATAAATAAATTTCATGTAAGTTGTAAAAAATGTATGCAAAGTAATAGATTTCATAGTTAATTAATCTTTTTCTTTTCAGCCTACTCGCATGAGCTGCCCAAATACGACATTAAGAGCCCTAACAGAATCAAAAGTCGTTACGACCGGCGATCCTCTCTGGTCGCTAGACACACAAAACCCGTCCAGAATGAAAGCAATTGCTACTGACGATGCAGGGTTGCTTTTATATAGCATAGTTTTGTTAGCAGCCATGTTTTTGTTGTTGTGTAAGTGAAACAGAATTAAAAAAGAAACGTGAAACAAAGCAAAAACTATGAAATTGTCTTTGAACATACCCAATTGTTTTCAAAATATGGCAGCACTAATTGAACTCAGAGAGGAAATCGTCGGTCGTTAAAGAAAAAATAGAATAGATTCTATTCAATTTTACTCTAGCGCTAAGAGCCCGAACAGAACCAAAGCGGATGTCGGATGGCGGGCCTCTCTCGGAGAAATCCGCTGAGAACACGTCCAGAATAGAAGCGGTTGTCGGATCACGGTTGCATTTCATATTGGGAATGATACAAATTACTTTATATTATGCTTTGAATTCACATGAATGCAACACAGGCACAAAAACAGAAAGTCAGATCATAGTAAAAACTAAGAAAACCACACTGAACGTATCCAATCTTTAGCAAAAATATGGCAACATTTAAGTCACTCAGAGAGAGATCCGCCACCCGTCAGAGAGAAATTAGAATAGATTCTATTCTGGCGTTTTCCCGTCACGCATTTCTACGGCGATTTCATTTTTGGCGGCTGCATATATTTTCATGTATTTTGTAGCACGGCGAATCCGACAACCGACATCCGCTTTGGTTCTGTTCGGGCTCTAAGTCGCTACGACTCTTGCTCAGCGATTTCATTTTGGACGGCTTCGTTAACTTGCTTCGTTAACGACTTTTGATTCTGTTCGGTGTCTAAGGTCGGTCTTACCAGCTACGCTGCCTCCTACTGCACTGGCTTGTTGGTGACACGTCATGTGCTCAACAAATTGGGTTTAGACTCGGTTAATGCTGGATTTATTTCTTTTCTTAAGCAGTACATTTCCAGTCTATAACTGCATCCTACTTCATCTCTAACAATTGTAAAAAAACAAAATTAATGTAGAAAATATAAGCTGAATCTAATATAAAATCAGAATTTAGAATTATGCATTTACTTACCCTGTTTGGACACCGCACTCAACCATGTTCTATTCAGCTCATCCATTGAACTCGTAACGTCTGATGTATTCTTATGCAATGAAGGGACTGCACTAGGCATTACCATTTTTTTTGTTGTTGTGGGTCTCTACATTTAAAGTCAGCTTCACAAAAATGTTTTTCACAAACAAATGATTTTGATGGAATCACTTTTCCACACGAATCTATCCACCGCTGACGCCTCACTTCACACAGCAGGACTTTATAAAATTTTATAGCCGATGTACAAAACCGTTTGCCAGAAATTATACACAATCTTAAGTTTTTTCTCATATTATTTTTTATTTTAAAACAACACAATATTGAAAAAGAAAAATTTTGCTTAAAGCTCGTTTAAAAAAAAGTTAGTTTTATGTTTTCTTTTGTTTGACGTTCGTCATCCGCAGCTCATGAGAAAATAGGTTGTGTGCACGGCTACCTGATAAATAGTTGTATCATGGAAAAGATAAGGTGATTTTTTTCTTTTTCTTTACAAAATGGAAGTCGTCGGTATGCCAACGCAAGTAAAAAGAACAACTCAGAATAACGAATGATAGTTAGAATGAAGTTGGTGTCAATTATACTATAATAATATCAAGTGAAGGGGTAGTTTAGACTGTAGCAAGTAATTTAGATGAGCCGATTTAATTGAGTTATTTGGCGACAACTCTCAGACGTCGCTTTCACTACAAGGTGGCACTGCGAACTACTTCAGGTGTCCACACTTCCACGTTATGGAACCTGTTCGTCAAACGCAGCCCTGTTCGAACCAATTCGATAGTTAAAAAGCTAATTTGACAGTTCGACAAATATATGTGTTGCCAATAATCTCGGATTTTCTCCTTTAAACCAGGGTTGTGAAACGAAATAATGCAAAAACACCACAATAGCTTTGCCTATTTGACAAACAGTTTGTTTTAATTTGCAAGCTAGCTCCTTCCAATGAATTCGATTCGCCATTGTTTGAAGCACAAGTAAGTCAATAAGAAAACCGTCAACAAAAAAATTATGAAAAATCTCAGCTGTCCACCTTGAGAAAATGTCAGCTGTCAAAACTGAAAAGGTGTTAGCTGGAAGAAAAAAATATAGGTCAGCTGTCAGATTAGAAAATTTTTCCCATAAGAAAAAATGTCATGCTGTCCAATTTAAAGATTTGTCAGCAGTCAAATCTGAAAAGTGTGGCAGCTGTCAAAGTCAACAATGTGGCAGCTGTCAAACTCGAAAAGGTGTCAACTGTCAGATTGAAAAATAAGACCGCTGTCAGATAAGAAAAATATAGCAGCTGTCAGATTGAAAAACATGACCGCTGTCAGACTTGAAAAAGTGTCAACTGTCAAATATGAAAATTTGCCAGCTGTCAAATCCAAAAACATGTCAGCAGTCAAAATTGAAAGGTGCCAGCTGACACAATGAATTCTGTAAATTTGTGCCGTTACACATCTCACGCCATTAATGTTGCATTCATCTCACGGCATTAATTCTGCATTCATATTATGAGGCATGCTGCATTGCTGTTACGGCAGTTCATTTGGCAGACATGCCGCTTAAAGACATGCGTATAGAAAAAAGATATAAGCGGGTATGTAGGCGAGCGCGTTTCACGTCTGCTCAACTTCCAACGCATGTTGTCGGCTGACATACCGCAGGGCTTTTTTTGAAACTAGGTAGTATGATAGTATGATATATGGTAAAGTATATGAATACTTCACTCACTGTCAACAACCTTAAATTTCGAACTTAACTTTCCAAATGAGAACATCGATAGAAAATTTAACGTTTGCAGCTCTATAAATCAAATTTACCGTTAGTTTTTTCGTCAAATTATATTCAGCCAAATTTTGCATTGACACACATACTTTATACCAGAAATGCATAGAAAAAGTATTTGAAGAGCACAACAACGTATGCAACAACAGCCATATGAAATTACCAACAAAGAAAAGCACATTTAAACAACAAGGAGTATTCTGGCAATCACGCAAAAGTTCAAACACAAAGTGGATTCGGTGAATTACAACAATCATGAAAACATTGAAGTTGTGATCCCCTAAAATGAACCGGAATTTTGCATTAGCACACATGATATATGCCTCACTTAAAAGTAAAGAGGAAGTTTTTGAATTTCAAAAAGTAGACTTCTAAATTTAGCCTGAGTCACAGCAAATCGTTGAGATCCATCTTTGTTTGTGTACGTGAAGCAAAAGCAAATATTAAAACGAAGAATTCATTAATGGCTGTGTTTTGTAAAACGCACGCCATCACCTCACTTAGGGTTTTTCTGTCTGGCAATAACATTTCCTTGCGAATTAGAACAAACTCTCACTGATATTTTCTTTCAAAATACATTGCCAGATATAAAAATCGAACGCAAGTGACTGCGTTCGTTTTACAAAATAAGGCCATAAGAATGGTCGAAATAACGCCAAAAATGAAATGAAAATTTAATGAAAAATTTATATTTTTTAAGACATTTGTTAAGCGTTTTTAAATTAAACAATTTAAATTCCTTTTGTAATTTTATAACTCTTAAACAAAGTAAGGAAAAAATTCACCAAGAAATTTATGATTTTTTTCCCGCTTTTCTGCCGAATATAGAAACACAAAACTTACATTATCATAGCTGTACTAACAAAGTTATATTATATTGTTTTCTCTTTGTTTTTCTGTTAATAAAATATTTTAATAAAATTTCGGGCTGCCACATTTTTCCAGATTCATTGTGTGGATTGAAAAAACCGTCAAGTCCTTGCAAAGCGAATACAAAATAAAAACAACGTTATCTTTTTAGATTTAAGATAAATGCTAATTTTAAAGTCATATACATTTCTACTCGTATACAGATAATGTTGTTTTTACTTACCTCTGCTGCCAACTGGTATTTGACGCAAATGTTCCTAGTTAGAACTTTCATAAGCAGTATATGTCATAAAATTTATTCAAAAGTGCGAATGCACTAAATCTAATAAATAGAAATAAAAATTAAGCCTGTGTGTATGTTAATAAAACATTTTTCACTCTGTTGGAATAAAATGAAATCCTTAAATCAAATCACTACAGCTGCAAGTGATGGCAATGATATATTTCCATCCTGATCAAAACGTGTGTGCATATGTTTGAGGTACACATATTTTTGAAATATACTATATGTAGGTTGTGTGTTCGGACATTTTTGTGAAATTAAAAACTTCTGGCCAACATGAAAACAAACTAATTCTTCTCTGTCTGAAATGTTCCTGTCGAGCTGGCACTCTTATGTCCTTGTTTGTGTGCATTTACATTTTGCTTAAGTCACGTGAACTGAGTGTATATGATGGTTATTTTTAGAAAATGGCTGCAATCAGAAGCAAAAAATATAAATATTTGTAAGGAAAAAAAAGATTCTCAAGAATAATTCGACTTGAACCAAACTATTAACAAAACTTATATATGGAATCGCGTTTCTAACTATTCTTCGGTATGTAAGTTGTGAGTTTCCCGGGAATCTTTTTTTGTCATTGATTTATTAAAAATGATTCTTAACCTTTTCATCCAATTTGGTAAAAATTCGTAGACAAGACATTTTTGCATTTATTAAAGGAGTTTTCCATACAGGTCTTAAAATTTAAAATTAATGGAAATTAATAAAAGGCCATAAAATCTATAACGGTAATTGAAAGTATTTCCCTTCAAACCCCACCTTCAATTACGCCGATGTCTTTCTTTCTGAAATTTTATAGCTTGAAATTACCTAGTTTGGCGTTGTATATTGTAGAATATTCTTCTAATATATAATTAAAATTAATTTATTTTAATTTACGATATCTCGAAAGAAAAGAGTTATATAACTGGGTGCCTTAACAAAAAAATCGTATATTAGCACTTTTTGGGAACAAGTACGACAAAAAAAAAACGCTTATTTAGCAAATTCATATTGAAAAGTAATGCATAAGAAGTTGTAATTTATTTTTTAATATAGCGATGCTATAATAAAGCGCTAGAAATTTCATCTTTGACTTAATTTTTTCATAAATTTAGCTAAAATTTTAAGTAAAAATAAAATACATAAAAGGAAATTCTAAAAATAATTTCCGGTTTACTATAGCAAAAAAAAAATCAATTTGAAATTTTAGTCAATTTCTTAGAAAAACAAATAATATTAACAAATTAATACTATTTCAATGCAGCTAAGCATTAGTAGCTTTTGAAAAATCTATTCCTCAAATTTTGACAATTCCTTGAAGTCGCATGAATTGGTAATTTCTTAAAAAAATAATTATGCACATTTAACATTTTTTCGTTGTGCGCTTCACGTGAAATAACCTGATATCGATATTTTAAATAACATATTTTTTTCAAAATTAAATAATCAAATTGCAAATTTTTGTTAAATGTTTTTATAAAATTTTACATAACGGTTTTTTCAAGTTTTTTAATGGTCAATTATAATATCAATTGTTTTTAAAGCTAAAATATTTGTTAATATAAAGAAAAAATATTTAAATTTATTATAAAATATAAAAAAAAAAAAATGTAATGCTTGGTTCCTTACTATGTCATTTTTATAACGACACAAAAGTTTATCACCTGAAATATCACCTTAATAAAACTCTAGAACATTTTCTGCATTGCTCCACTTAATAATTTATTTGTTTTTTATATTCCAAGATTGCCAAAGTAAAAAAAAACTGTTAACATGTTGTTATTTTCAATTTGATTGACAACAACTGACCATTGAAAATGACATAGTGAAAACCAAGCATAAGGCATTAATATTTTTTATTATATTTTTTCATATACTGTTATAAAGTAAAATTTTTTGGTTATAAGAAGGATTTTTTAATAATATCTTAAAATCAATAAGACAAAGGAACAGTGAAAATTAAATTTTGGGCGTTGATTTCAGAAATGATGTGCATATTATCCATTAGCTCGAACTTAGTAGTAATAGGCAAATATCTGAAAAACAGGTATTGTCCTGATAGTTTGACTATTTTTATAATCCATTAAAAGCTATTTGGACCTATTCTGCATAATCTGTTATGAAAAATTCTGTTATTCTGTTGTGATTTCCCATAGAAATTTTTAAGCTGTCAAAAAATCTGTTACGAGACCAAAATTCGTATTCAGCACTACAATCTTTAATGAAATCTGTTATAAATCATAGCAGATTTTCCGAAATTTCAAAAATTTTTTACACACTCTTTTATTTGGTATTCTGCATGACAAAATCTGCTATGAAAAGACAACAGAATAACAGATACATTTTTCTGCCTTTTATCGTAACAAATTTTTAAAAAGTGAACATTTTGAGCCGAAAAATGGATGTTAATTTATGTATTTCTTTAAAAATGGCTCATAAAAGGATGCAAATGTAAAATTACATAATTAATAAATGTGTATGTATGTGTGTGTGTGTGTGTGTGTGTGTGTGTGTGTGTGTGTGTTTTAAATACAAGTTTTAAATAGAAGAAACCATCGGGCCACATACCTTTCGATCTTCCTGACGTGCGTTACGTGCAGCTTGGACAAAGTGATTGTGCGCTTACATTTCATATACATGCCCAGGAATGGGTAGAAAAAAAAAATAAAAAATCGTAATTTTCACTCCATGAAAATCGTCAAAATCGTCATTCACTACAGATCAGTACTACAATACAATAAATTTTTCTTCAAAAAGATAATTTTCAGATTTAAGTATACAAAGGTTTTAATAAAAAAGAATGTATCATCGTCAAAAATTAATTAAGTATTAATATATAATAATATAAAATTGAATAGATGTGTTAATATAAATAAAAAATTATCAGATGCAATTAGAATAGAAAACATAATATAAAAGGCCACACACACTAAATAATTGATACAGTTTGGCAGCAAATACAAAAAGCTAGTACGCTTACACGACCCAAGTTTAGTGGAAATTAAATTTTAATCTGAACATGAATCTCTTGCTTAAATTAAATTTTTAATAGTAAAAAAAACGAGTCAACTTATAATTGTCATTTTTGGTATAAAAATGAAAAAAAATCGTCACGTCATAATTAGTGCCAAAAATCGTCAAAATGACGAGTAATCGTGTTCACTTCACTGTGCATGTCCAATAATTTAATTTCATTGACTGCTTCATATCAGGAGTTAGCAGAATTGTAATAGATTTCTGTTTTCGAAGATTGATAACAAGGTGCCATAAAAGATCGAAATGCAGAATACCAATTTTAACAGATCTTTTATGGTCGTCATATTTTATGATTGATAACAGAAAATGCGCAACAGAATAACAGATTTCGCCGAATAGGTTCAATTTTCTTATAAAAATAAATAACCTCTTAATGTTTGCATTAACTTTTGTAATTTTAAAGATATAACCTTCAAAGTCAAAAATGTTTTAAATTTGTATAAAGTATATCGGTGATTCCATGTCAAAGAAAACACCTGTCTGACAATTTTGAAACTCTCCAGGTGGATAGTTTTCCTTAAAAGTATTATATCTGACTACTTATATCAATTTAAAAGTTCTTTAAAAATGTCACTGAAAAATATCAATAAATCTTGAAAAATACAATTTGTTCATGTATTCAAATAGCTGTAAATTTTAAACCGTAATTTTTAAAGAAAAAAAAATTAAAAATGGAGTTTTCGGTATAAAAATAGACATTTTTTCAAAAATTCTTAAAAAATTCTTCAAAAATAGCAATCATGAGAGGTACAACCTAAAATTTTATATATAAAAAATAGGTTTTTAATATATAAGTTATTTTTTTTCTGTACTTATTATACAGTGCGACAATCAAAATGTAACGGAGAAACCACTGCTTGTTTCTAGTAGGGAAGCACTCCCAAAACACGAACTCATACTTTATTTTGCCGAAGAGGATCTCAATTTATTTTTAAATGGTTTATTTAATCTGTAAGTGGTGCCCACATGATGAGAAAGAAAATTAAAAAGAAAAAAAATTAAAGAGGTTAAAAATTGTAAAGGATTCATTTGCCAATAAAAATGTATAGAAGCATTCCCAATTCCTGCTGATCCACCACTCTTCACACATTTCTTTTTTTTATTACAAACATTTAAATTTTTTTTTGTAACTTGTTTGTTTCTATGGCCGTATCTGCAGAATTTAAAAAAATTGAGACCCTCTACGACGAAATGGAGTATGAGGTCGTGTTTTGGGAGCACTACTCTACTAAAAACAAGCCGATACAACAAAAAAGTTCTAAATTGTCGCACAGTGTTATTGTTTCAAAGGTACAGCTATTTGAATGTATGCACAAATTGTATTTTTTTATGTTTTTTTAATATGTTTTAATTATGTATTTCATCTAATGAAAAAAAATGAAATTCCACCACAAACACTTCTTGACAGAATTTTAAGAATTTGACCTTCAAAGGTTATTATCATTTGTTTTATTTGCAATGAAATGAAATCAACTTAAACGGAAGCAATAATTAAAAAATAAATTTATTAACCCTATTTTACGCCACATAAATTGTCACTCGACGAGTGCTCAAAAATACGCCAAGTTTAGCCGTGAGAAAAAAAAATTTGTTTAACTACCGCAAGAAAAAATAAGTGTGTTAATTTTGTATCTATTTGGTAAAAAAAAAATGTTCTCTTTTTGTCAAAATGAAATTATAACGACTGCAATGATTTGAATTTTTTAATGTGTTTTCTTTACAAATTTTTTAGTAAAAGAAATGTTTGAAAAAAATTAAGCTCACACGGGCCAGTGTTCTGTACAACTTCAATATTTCCATGTGTGTTGTCATTAAAATAATATTGACTTCGTCGGCGCATCGTGACTAGTGATAATTAAAAATTTTTTAGATTTTGTACTCAGCTAAAATTTGTTTTCATTTCTGTTTCTTTTCATTTCATGATAATTTTTTAAAATTTCAGCAGAAAAATCGATTAATCGGTTAATTTCTTACCATCAATTGCAATTGAAAATAGCTTCCTTTAATAAGTCATATGATTGTTGTCTTTACTAAAAATACTTACCAAGATATAGTTTTTTAATTAAATAACCACGCCTACTTGTCCTTACTCCTCGTCTTTTGACGTAGAATTACGTCTTACAGCGCGGTTTGTATAGGAGTCATTTTCACGAATTTTTTCAAAGTGATATTTGACACCTTGGGGTATACCCACAGCCTTTAATATTCATCGTACAAAGGAAAAAAATATGCCAAAATATCAGTTTTAGTGGGAATAAAACGAATATTTAATAAAATAGCAAAATCTAAGAAGATGAAAAATTCATATATTCGTATGAGAAATGCACAAGCTGCTAGCTGCTGAGCTGCAGTAGCTGCTTTTGCTGTTTTTAAGTTTGTTGTTGTTTTTTATTAATATGTATGTAAAATATACATATATAAATACACATCAGTTGCGTTCCTTTTTTTTCCAGATAGCCAATCGGCTCGGTTGAAAACGGTGTGCCTTTTTAAAAGCACTGAAGCGGAGCGTTTCGTTGTCAGCAAACTATGCATTGTGTGTTCCATTTAAGCGTACCATTTATTAAGTTGTATATTAATGTTGATTTTCTATGATTTAAATACAAATTCTAAATGTTTGATAGCTTAAATCAATCTTGATTTTAAATATATAGTTTGATAGTTTAAAATCGTTTATTGAGCCTTAGGTCATACGATAAACGATTTTAAATTATCAAACAACTAGAATTTGTATTTAAAACCAAGAATGATTTAAACCATCAAACAATTTAAATTTGTATTTAAATCATAGAAAATCAACACAATAAATAACAAGGCCATATAGAAAACTTTAATTTGTATATTAATTTTATTTGTTGTTAAGCAATTGTAACCTTTTCCTGAAATGGTTTTTATTAAGTTGCAACAATAAACTAAACAATAAACGGCAACTCAACTGCACTACCTTGATTTCAATACAAGATTCAATGCATATTTCAGTGTTTTTTGGCGAACGGATAAAAAAGAGACGGAAAAAGACAAGAACAAACGACGCATCAAGCGAATATGACATAAATTTCAATTCGATTCTTGATAAGTATAAAAAAAGGACTTTATAATTATGTAGAGAACGGTTTAAAGCTACAAAAACATGTCGTTTTCATACCAGAAAATCAGGCGCTGACGTTTTAAGTACCGTTTAGCTGGAAAAGTGACATTCATGGCTTGTTGGGTTGTAATACAATAAAGAATATAGATGCACGTAGCTAGAGAGCCAGTATGTGGCTACAAAAAAATGTACTACTACTAGCCAAGGTTGCCAGTTAAAATTTAAAACAATTCCGATAAAAAGTTCCCTTTTTGACAGTAACATAAATTACTATGGTAAAGATAAAACAAAAAGTTTCTACCGCAATAAAAAAAAATATCAAAAAAATTCTCACGATCATTAAAAATTACCACAAAAATACCACGCGTTTTAAAAATACCACCACAAATTCCATATGCATTTAAAACTGCCACAAAAATCTCATTCGCATTAAAAAATACCACAATAAGTCCCATATGCACAAACAATTTAAAAAACATTAAGAAATACCACAAAGACACTTTGCTTACTAAAAAAGAAAAAAAAAAAAGTAAGAATATTAACTGCTACGGAAATTCAAAAAATACCCCACTGAATTCCTACGCCAATTAAAAAATAACACGCTGAGTTAAAAAATTAATAGGAATTCCCAAAACGAAAATTCCCAAGGGCAATTAAAAATTACCACGAATGGGATTTTTCCAACATAACTGCCAACGTTGCTACTAGCTGCTGATATTGTTGTTTTGGTTCTGCATGCGTTGCAAAGGGCCGTTTTTCACTCGGCGATTCTATGAGCAATAATTGCTATTGCCTCAAGTAGTTTGTTGACTATTCGGTTTTAAAGGGGACTTGCGTAAGCCCCCTCATGCAGGCAAATAATCCACAAACTGCTTGCGGAAAAGGCAATTATTGTCGAGTGAGAGCGGGAATGAGATTTTACTACCAGAGCAATATTGCTTTCACCGCAAGCTCGAGAATTTTCGTGTGTAACGATTGAAAAGCGGGACATAGTAAGCAAAGTTCTGTTTATTTTCTGTGGACGATTCGGTTCATCCCCTCTAACGCTGCTCAACCGCTGTGATCTTGCTCTTTTCTGTGCGTCGTTGTTTTAGATTTGCTTGGTAATTGCTGTTAGTTCAGTAAGCTGCAATTTTTTTAGATGTTCTTAATTTTTACTCGACATGAACAGCTGTATTTGACAACTAGCTCACTTTTCTCTGCTTTCTACTTTATTCCTCTCCGAGTCGGCCCTACCTGGTTATTCTGCCATGAGTTGGAGTACGAATAAAAGGAATGTTTATTTTCAGCATGTATGTATACTACTACGCAAATTTGCGCATGTGTTACTAAAGCTGGTATGACACTTGTTTTTTTTTTGCATTTTTAGCGTAAAAAAGAAAGAAATACTTTGTGAAAAAGGGATAATGATAGTAGGCTGTATAAAAATGATATTTCCAAGTAATTTTGAATTTTGTAAAAATATTAAATTATTGGTTTGGGAAAAATTTGTTTTGATGTTTAAATAATAAATTTTATTATCAAAGTTGTGGAAGAAATAAAAAATAAGCTGCTTCATTTGAGGAGGCTGTTTAAAAGCGGTTGTTTGAGCAGGAGCTGTTCTTGTCAGCAAAAATATAGAGTCTCCTCAAATGTAGAGCTGCTTCGTTTGGTGTGTTGCTCTGTTTGGATTTTTCAGATCTTAAAAATGCAAAAAAAAAGCAAGTGTCATTAAAATTTATTTTGTTAACAAAAATTTTAATTTCAAATTACTTTTTAAATATACATATATATGTATGATCTTTACTACAGGAAAAATAAATAATTAAATTTACCCATATTTATTTCCATTAATTAAACATAACTTTGAATTACATTTAGTTTTATCCAACAAAACAAATGAAAAAGAACAACAAATTCATCACCATAAATATCAAATGAAAACTTTTTAAAAAACAAAACAAATTTTTACATGAATTTAATTGTGAGCTTTTTAGATTAGGTAAGTTAAAAGAAGGACAACAACAACAAATATCTTTTTGAATAATTTTTTTTAGAAGATGAAATACTTTAAAAAAGTTTTGAAGAGTATACATGAAAAAAACCAGAATTTTTCTCTATTGCTGTATAAAATGGAATTCTACGTCTATACTTACGATACTATCGAAACTGTTTCTTTTTTTTTTTTGTCACGGCCCTTTATTGAGTAGCGCCCATTTTTTAATACTTACTTACAAAAGATCCTACTACTGTATTAAATTTCATTACCCAAGTGTCAATATCGTGATATAAATAAACTAAATAAAGTGCCACGCCCCTTAGCCAAATTGCACCGGATTTTTAATGATACTTGAAAAAACGTAAGCACATCTGTACCAAAGTTTAATATCCAATTGTGGATATTAAATACTGACATATATATAAAATTGCCTTTTTTCGTATTCGAAACGTGTTACTCAGAAATAAAAGTCTCATTAAAAAATTCGCAGAAACTTAAACGGCTGCCACGATACCTAAGTATAAATACTTCCTAATGAGTTTGAAGCTATCCAAATATATCAATTGAATGTGAAATAGTTATTTGCAGAAAAGGGGTTAATAAAGACATTAATTGCTGAAAAATTATGGTGGTGGCCGTAGCCTACTGATAGGGTGCATGTTCCGTAAGCTTAAGAAAAGCAGTTCAAGCCCCAGCTGAAACAGCATGTTTTTCAATTCATGCTGCCTTGGGAAAAAATCCCATTATTAAATGCGAGCAAATTCACTGCAATACCGATCCGCAAAACGAACTCCGAAAAAACAGCTGCTAGGACAAAACGAGTGAATATGCAAAGCAGTGGAAAAATAATAAAATATGAAATAAATGAAGAAAAACACATTTTAAAAATAATAATTTTATCAATTTGTATATTAAACATAATATATAATAGTGTCCTAACAATATTTGGCTCCTGGTGTTCTGCCCACTTGGCACTTCAGCACGGCGTTGCAGAAGCCATGACTCGTCTTTCTGGCTCTTTCTTGTTTGTTGTTAATTTCTTTTTTTAATGTTTACGTTACAGATTATCTCTGCTGCTCATGGTATAAACATACTATATGTATGTAGTGGCTTTCTCCTCTCCGGCCCTCATCTCTCTATCTCGGCTAGATACGCTGCTAAAATGTTTTTATATCGAGAGCTTATATTCAATATGACCTATCTACATTTTCCACGAAAATCAGTTTTTTTTTGGCAAAGAAATCGTTAACTCATTTGCCACCTTTGAGATTTATTTCATTAAAAAAAGAATTTGGCAGAGTCAATGTTTGACTTATCTACAATAGTTTTTTTGTTTGTGAATATAAAATGACTCACCTACTCTATTTTTCAGAATTATTCAAGAAAATTGTAACAAATTTGCGTTAGACCACACTGGCAGTGCGATATAGAGAAGGAACTCTCAAAAAATATTTAGGATAAAATTACAAATAAAATCATTGTAGAAATACAAACAAAGGCTATTCGTAGAATATACAAATGTTTTTTACATAGTACAAATGATTTTAGTGTTGGCCGCATGAAAAAAATTTTTAATTCGTAACTTTGTACATACTACAAACGCTAGTTTGTAAAAATCTCTAATGTTTAAATTTGTGAACTGAAGGAACATTGTTTGAGAATATACAAAGCGGTGGCAGCAACGTTTGTATATTTGTTCGCATCTTTTGTAGATGAAACGAGTGCGTTTGCAAAATATACAAATTTTTCTTTGTTCAATGTACAAACGGTCATTTGTATTATTCACAAAGTCGTTCGTAAGCTGAAAAGAACAAACTGCTTTGTAAAATATAATATTTGTTTTGTACACAGTACGAATGTTGCTGAAATTCATGGAACTTCTCAATAATAAACAAACTTCCAATTATGTCAGCATGTAGTAGCGTTTATTATTCTAAAAGTAATTATCAAACAATAAGTATTTATATAAAAAAATGTAATAAAATAAATTTTACCGTTTGGTAGCCTCTCGTTTGGTTTCCAGCAACAAGTTAATTTAAAACCAACGATTTTTTCAGGTATACCAAATATGACAAAGAAATGAGTATGTCCATTTATACAATGCAAAAATTAGTTCTGTTCGTTTACTCATGTGGTTTAGTCGTCGACATTCCACCCCCCGTGAAGCCCACAGGTCTTGTGGACTCACCACAACGTGCCTCGACGTCTAAAATAGCCAATCGTGATACTGGACGACGAATTTTCGTATTTTTTGCGGTTATAAGCTCAGCTGTTTTTATAACTTCATCTTTTCCAGCAAATGTTTGGATAACTTTACCGCGTAACCATTGAGATCTTGGAAGGTCTGGCTCACATGCTAGTACAAGGTCATTAACTTTTATTGGCTCCGAATGTTTGCACCATTTTGTTCGTCGAGTCAAGTCTGGTAAATATTGTAGAATCCATTGTTTCCAAAAGGCATTCTTTAACTGTTGTGAAATTCGTCATTGTCTTCGCATACATGTGAGCCTCCAGTCAACAGGTCCGGGTATTTGGGTCGAGTTAGGCTTGTCCAACAAAAAATGATTCGACGTGATGGGTTCGGGTTCATCTATTGTTACCGGAATGTCAGTAAGTGGCCGGCTGTTAACAATATTTTCAGCTTCACACAAAACGCTTTGCTACGTTTCTAGATACGGGGCTTGTTCCTTGAGCACGATATTCAATACCCTCTTGATGCTTCCAATTAGCCTTTCCCAACAGCCACCAGCGTTTGGATATTTTGGGCAATTAAATAACCATTCAATTCCCAAAGAACTCATGTTAGATTGAACAGCATTATGATCTAAAAAGTCATGTTAATTTTTCAATTCATTATGAATGCCTATAAAATTTGTTCCGCAATCACTTCTTATGCGCACAGGAACTCCCCTTCTATTTATAAAATTTCGTAAAGCCATCAAAAAGGCATCTGTTGATTGGTCACGGCATATCTCAAGGTGTATAGCGCTCGTCGTCATACAAGTGAATATTGAAATCCAGCGTATTTCTCTTTTCCTCCGATTTTTTATAACGACTGGGCCGAAAAGGTCGACACCTGTATAGCTAAAGGAACTGACGTAAGGTGTTATTCGGTCCATAGGTAACGGGGCCATAATAGGCTGTCGTGGTTTAGCGTTATTTAATCTACACATCTTACAATTAGACGCTGCTTTTCTTACTAGCACTCGTAAAGATGGGATCCAAAATATACCTCGAATTTCACAGGTAATCAAGTCTTGGTTTTGATGATGAAATTTACGATGGTAGTAATTAACTATAATTTCTGTCAAATAATTTTTTAGGTAATATAATAGGTGTTTTCGCATATATTGGCAACGTTGAAGCAGCTTGGATTCTACCTTCTGCTCTTATGACGTTTTTATCATCATCAAAAATTGGATTAAGTGCGAACAATGAACTACGTTTTGACGCTTGTTTATGCGATTTAAGACTTATATATTCTTCATTAAAGACTTCTTTTTGTACATTAGAACATGAATACTACTCAGCATTTTATTCTTCTTGTGGTGTCAGTTCTGTTTTTATCCTTTCATTTTTTTCTTTTTGCAGTTTTGAATAAACCGAAACGTCCATGCTACGGAGCGCTTAAGCCGAGAGTAATTTGAAAATCTTTGAAAATCCAGTATCTTTGTCAGTTCAGGTTTAATATCGATACGAAATAATTTCGCACGTATCTCGAGGTCATCTATTTCTCCAATATTTTTTAACTCCCCCGGTTTGCTTAGGCCATGTGCTGGAATTGAAGTGGAGAAACCATCTTGAATTGTTGTCTAGATAAAGTTGAAACTTTGCCCGAGTCGCTTCGTCGGCAACGTTTTTGTCTGTTGGAAGCCAGTTCCACTGCGATTCGTTACTCTCTTTCAAGATTTCAGTAATACGGTGCTCCACAAATTGCTTATTTCGACGACTATCCGAATTAATCCACCTTACAAGGGTCTTCGAGTTAGTCCATTGCATTTTCGCTAGCGTCTGTGAACACATGCAATTCGATTCGGCCTGTCTTGAAACAAGATTAATAACATCGTGGCACTGAAATCTTCTCGACAGCTTTAAGTTCAGCGATCCACAATTTCCATTTCACAAAAATATTTTCTGGTATTGCAGTATCCCACGATTCCGCTCTTTTTTAAACTTCCTGCAGGATTTTCGCACAAATAACATAATGCCCCAATAGCCCAAAAGGATCGAAAACACTCATCACCACGCTCAGCATCTCACGTTTCGTTGGAACTCTTTCATGATTTAAGATCTGCTTTCGCACCGTGTTGAATTTTAAACAGAAAACGAATTTGTTATTAGCAGTATTCCAAAACATTCCTAAGATTCGTTCACTCTTATCGCTTACATTGACGTTCACATGAAGCTCTGTATTTTTTTCGTCGAACACTCCCAAGCCTTTCAAAACATTTCTCGAATTTGAAACAAAGTTTGTCAATTCAAAATTCGAGTGCCGTTGAATTCGAATCACATTGCTTATGACTGATACTGCTTCGTCTTCAGTTTCAAAAGAATCTGCATAATCGTCAACGTAATGTTTTTCAATAATAGCATTAGCGGCTCTGTGATATTTTTTTTTAAACTGTTTTGCATTTGTATTCTTTACATGTTGTGCCAAGGTAGGAGAGCAAGTAGCACCAAAGATCATCACCCGCATTTGAGATACCTCTACGGGATTTTGACGGCAACCATGCCTCCACAAGAATCGCTGACAGACCTGATCCTCTTTGCGTATATCCACTTTGTGAAACATTTCTCTAATATCAGAGCAAACAGCAATGGTGGCCTCTCGAAACTTAAAAAGTACGTCCAAAAGAGTTTGATTCATATCAGGTCCTGACAACAATTCAGTGTTTAAAGACACTCCTTTTACTTGTGCCTCCGCGTCAAAAACTAATCTCAATTTGTTAGGTTTATTGATATTTATAACACCAAAATGTGGTAGATACCATACTTTTGTCGAGTTTGTTTCAATTTCATTAGTTTTAAGCTTATAAACATGCCCTTTCTTTAAATATTCATTAATCTTATCTTCATAAGCAAGCGCAAGTAATGGATCCTTCGATAGTTTTTTTCTAACAGTTCAAGTCTTTTCAGTGCCATTTTAAAACTATCTGGTAAGACCACATTATCTGTTTTCCAAAGCATGCCCACTTCATAACGATTTTCTATCCTTTTTTGTTGCCGTCATGATTTCTATGGCTCTTTTATCTGCGTTTGAAAGTAATTTTTCTTTTGGTCTTATAACACCCATATTTTCTATAGATGAATTTCATGTAAAAATCGAGATGCATTGAACCCGACCCCCTCAGATATCGATGAAATTTTGTTCATAGCTAATTTTGATTAATACAAACAAACTCTCATTTTTAGAAATGACTGTTTTGCGATTTTTTGGGCGTGGCACAGTGGGAAAGTTTTCGAAAAAACGCGAAAATGGTCAAAAAGAGCTCCATTTCAACTACAATAACTCAGAATCGGCTGAACCGATTTCCATGATCTTGGTATCATCAAAAAGATATTTTAACAGGCTTTATGACACGTTTTATGACACAAAAAATTACACTTTAAAAAAATTATAAAAAAAAAAATTTTAACTAACGAAAAATCCAAAAAGATCAAGGGTTTTTTTACAGTGTATTACTTTTTTAGAAAGGTTTATCCTTCACCTATACCATATCAAAAAATAAAAATGGGTTCTTTTTTAGTTTTTTTTATATAATTTTTTAAGTAGTGTCACTTCTAGTAATTGCCCTTATATTATATATTTACAGGTTAAATAAATAAACATAGTCCTAGGAAAATTATGAATATGTTTTAACCCCAATTTTTTAAGTAGTGTCACTTCTAGTAATACGTACCGAAAGTTTTCGAAATAATTCGAATAACAGCGAAAATATCAGGTCACATTCTTACACATTTACAAAATAGTTCAACAATTATAACATTTTTTAAATGTTTACAAATAAAAAACCATCAACAATTGTTTGTATTATTTGCCATGTTTTTATTAATTTGTGTTTTATTTTATTTACATTTTTTTAAGTTAATTATTTGTAAGAAATTTTGCGCTGCTCAAATTTGGCACAGTCAGAATATCTGCGCACATAAACAAAAGTTTCATTTATCGGAATGAATGAATGAAAGCCTTGAGTTCCTGTTATAGTTTGAGCTTCTTTATATCTTGAAAATAGCTTTTCTTTAACGTTGTTGTATTCGTCAGCATCTGCGTAAGCAACTTGTATGGTAGTCTTATATGTTTCTGATGCCCAGTGATAGAGTTGCCTTGTTGTCTGGATTTCATTTTTATTTGCAATACTATAATTTCGAGCACCTCTCTTCAATGTTCCTCCGATTCCATCACATGCAGATTTTCCGTGACTGGTAGCATAAAAGTGCCATTCAGCGTCAATACCAAAATCAGATTTGTGATGGCATAAATTAATGAAGTTATATATATTTTTATATTGTGCTCCTGCACCATCTGATACGTAAATGGTTTTATTAATATTGTTGGTTATATTGGCCTTCACGAACTGTATCATTTTTTAAATATATAGATGAACTGCTGTACTATCATGGGTATTGCAATCAGATATTATGGCGAAGCTTTTATGAGTTAATTTATCGTTATCTGAAAATAAACAAACAAAGGAAAAAAACAAATAAATAAAAAATATTAAATATTTTGATGAGTGTGGATGGATGTGTTTACTAATACCAAAATATTAAAATAATTACCTTTGTAATAAATAACGAACGGATGTATTGTAGCCTGATCATTATTCCAATGGTATCCTTGCACGGCATCTTGTACAAGAAATGCATAATTTTCAGCAAAGTCCATTTGAATTAACATTTCTCCTGATAACAGCGCCGTTCTTTTATTGCTGATAAATTCAGATTGTCGCTTTGCTATGAAATGATGCGGAATCAGAACTTTGATGTGTTTAGTAAAATCGCTGACAAATGATTCTGGGTTGGTGGTTAACGTTTCCAAAACACATCTAATCGTTGTATTCCACTTTTTGTATATTATTTCTTCAGTTTGGTTATTTTCAAAATGTTTTAGCATATGCGTTTTTAGATTATTTAAATTTTTGAAGCAGTGACCACACATTGAAAGTGCTCATTTTTAAAAGATTGATATCTGCAAACTTCGTTTTATTCCTTTGGATATCTTTACTTTTTTTGATACAATCGTGAGATATATCATCCCCAAAACGATCTTTTATTTCTGCGTGACTCATATTGATTGGTAAGAGAGATAAAAGTTTTTGCTTTTCCAAAAGATTTGAGCTGTTCTCTATTTGATATTTGATGTTTTGCAAAATTTCTTCGTAAATGGCTTTGACGTTTTCAAGTTGCGCTGACAAATCAGACAATGGATCAGCTCAAAGTGAATCTGCTACATTTTCCAAAATTTGCAGTGGTTTTCTATTTCTGTATGCATCTCGTTTGATATATTTCCTCTTAAGAGGCGACATTTGGTTTGGTAGATGAGGAATAATATGATCATTTATATTTTCAATGAGTTGGTTGCTTTCGATGTTTGCATTACGGCTGGTACAAGTTGGAAGTTCATTCAATTCTTCCCTAATTTCATCGCTGGGCGTTGTTGGTAAATAATTTGAGACTTCATTCTGCTCCACGTTGGATTCATTACGACTGCGAGCTTTTCTCAGTGTATTCCGGCAAGTTTCGCAAATACGGCTACAATGAATGCTGGCGACAGCTGGAAAATATTCAATTATATTTGCAGCCTCGTTCTCACTTATTTTACGAAGCGAAGCGCAACACTTATTAGATATTTTTATGCATCTGTACTTATTGTTTGAATTCATATTCACTCAAATTTTTAAAATATACGCGTAAAAATTGTAATGGGATATCTTGGCTTCTCGAAACTGTTTATAATTATGAATTTCGGTACGTTCATCAGGTGCATTTATATAGCAATTTTTAAGGCAAGCAAGAACTTTTTGGGGTTAAAACATATTCATAATTTTCCTGGGACAATGTTTATTTACACAGTACAACATTTTTCAGTTCATTGATTGCCAACTCAATTCTGAGAACTGTATGTAAAATAAGACCCAAAAAGAAGAATTTCTGCATCATTCGTTTTGTCTTCTTACCTGCCAAAATATTTTTAATATCGATTTGAAGTTAGTAACTATCGTATAGGGGAATTTTTCACGTTTTATGCACAACAATATTTGGAGAAAACATTGACACCTTTTTTATGATTCTGAGAATTAAAAAAAAAAGGAATAAACAAAAAAATAAATAAACCCACATTTAAGGGTGCTGATTATTTGGAAAGTTTTGCACAATTTGAAACGTACAAGTGCTGAATCAGGTATATAGCCAGCCACCCTTAAAATATGCGCCCATTTATAAGTACCTGGCCGTAAAATATTGAAAAATACGTAGTATTTATAGGTGTGCATTGATCGATTTTTGTCATTCAGGCAGTGCCGACGAACGCGAACAGTGAAAATGATTTTTCTCCAGTTTTTTAAAAGTGAATAACAACAAAACATGAAATATATCAATATGGAAAACAACAAGTGCCCAAATTTGGATGAATTTTGTTGCGTTTGTGGTCATATAGTCCGAAAAATACAGAAAAAAGATCGAAAAAATTTGTTTACTGAGCAATTCAAAATTTTTTTATTTTAAGGGTGGTGGCTATAACTGATTTTTGAAATTCATACCTTTACTCAATTGCGAATAAAAGCGAAACTCGTGCATCGATATTCATGATCTTTGTCTCATTTTGCTCATAGGTTATGTGACTTTGCGAAAAAGTAACTGGACCTGAAACTTATTTCCGTTTTGAATTTTTTATGAATTTAAAAAAAAAATATTTTTTTTCTTCATGCGCTTATTTTTAACTTGGAAATTGTGACTTTTATAGGAAAACAATATATGAACAGATTAAGGAAATTGTAATTTTTAATTTTTTAAAATTTATTTCAACTAAATCGGGCTAGTGGTTGTCGAGCTATGTCAAACAACAGGGCCTAAAACGTGATAAATTCCCCAATACGATAGTACTAACTCCAAATCGATATTAAAAATATTTTGGCAGGTAAGAAGACAAAACGAATGATGCAGAAATTCTTCTTTTTGGGACTAATTTCAACAGTTCTCAGAATTGAGTTGGCAAATCATGTGTTGTACTGTGTTATTTTACCTGTAAATATAAAATATAAGGGCAATTACTAGAAGTGACACTACTTAAAAAATTATATAAAAAAAACTAAAAAAGAACCCATTTTTATTTTTTGATATGGTATAGGTGAAGGATAAACCTTTCTAAAAAAGTAATACACTGTAAAAAAAACCCTTGATCTTTTTGGATTTTTCGTTAGTTAAAATTTTCTTTTTTTATAAATTTTTTACAGTGTAATTTTTTTTGTGTCATAAAACGTGTCATAAAGCCTGTTAAAATATCTTTTTGATGATACCATGATCATGGAAATCGGTTCAGCCGATTCTGAGTTATTGTAGTTTAAATGGAGCTCTTTTTGACCATTTTCGCGTTTTTTCGAAAACTTTCCCACTGTGCCACGCCCAAAAAATCGCAAAACAGTCATTTCTAAAAATGAGAGTTTCTTTGTATTGATCAAATTTAGCTATGAACAAAATTTCATCGATATCTGAGGTGGTCGGGTTCAAAATTTCAGTTTTATCTCGATTTTTAAATGAAATTCATCATATGTCAAATATTAAAATTGAATTCTAATCTCATAGTACTAAATTCTAATACAGAATTGGAATAGAAACTAAGTTTAGAACAATACTATTCTGGTTTATATTTAAATACATTTGTAATCAAGTGTAATTCTTCAGTTATTAAAAAGTAATACGAATAAAAAAAATTGTATTAAATATTAATACAAATTGTATTAAATAGTAATACAAATTGTTCAAATTGTATTAAATAGTAATACAGATTGTATTAAACAGTAATACAAGATGTATAACATTTAATACATATTGTCCTGAAAAGGTGAAAGGAAAAATCAATATTTATGGAATAAATTTATGGAACATTTATGGAATAAAGCTATAAGTCTTTTATATATTTACTTACTTTTAAAATTCCAAGTGAAATAAAAAGAAAATATTTGGTCAACCAATAACAAAATTTTTATTCATTTAAAGTTTCTTTTATAACATACGGGTTTTCGTTAACAAAAACTATTTCTTTAATGTTTTATTTTGACAATGTCAGATTTCAGAATCAGAATGACAATTTGACAGATGCTTGATAGATATTTGTATTATATTTTAAGACAATTTGTATTATAACTTGTATATAATACAATTTTTATTATACTTTAATACAGATAACATTAAATCAATTTTTTAATATACTTGAAAGTATAAGTTTCAATCAAAAATATATAAAAAAATGCATGATTCCAACTGATTGGCTTAAAATTCCAAAATGATTGGCTTAAAATTAATTCCAAAATTTCTGAGCGTGTACCCTGAATCTCAAGACTGACAAAGGTAGTAGGTAAATCAACAGTGTTGTCTCCAAGCCATTGAAATGTTATTTTTCCAGATTCGCCACGCAGCGCAAGTTGTTTAGCAATATCGTCTTCTATTAAGGACGGCATAGTACCGTCGTCTAGATGTGCGAATGTTTCAACGACCAATTCAAAGGTGCACAAACGCACAGGGATTATTTTGAAAAATAGTTTAGAATTCTTATATGGCAATCGTTTCAGCGTGTACAAAGGTTGCGATTTTTCAGCATCGTCGGAAGAGGTTTCAACAGGAGTTGGCGTAGGCTCGTTGCTGTGCAGTAAAATATTGTGTTTACGCTGGCAACCATTTTTATTACAAGTCACTTTGTTTCTGCAATAAAAAGTGTTGTGCCCGACGTTGAGACAAGAAAAACACATTCTTTATTCCTTCACTGTTTTCCAGCGTTGATCAATAGGCATTTTAATAAATTTTTCGCATTTACTCAGCAAGTGGTCTTGACTACAAAGTTCACATGAACGATCTGTTGGACGAACATGCATAACATAATTTTGCTTAGTCCTGCTATCCTGCGTATTTTGTGGCATTAAAGTGGTACGGCTGTGGGAGATGTTACGCGAGTTTGGCGAAAGTATTATGCAGTCGCTGATGGCATTTATAATTTTCACTTCGGCATCCAACCAATGGCTAAAGTTCTGCAATATCGCGTAAGGCTTAATATTAACTTGCTGACGTGTCCATTCCAGCCTCCTACTTAATGGCAATTTTGTTGTGAGCTCGTCGATTAAATATGGATTACACAAATGTTGTGAAGCACCAGCAGCTTCCAGAAATATTACGAGGCTTTTGACTTTCATGGCTAGAAAAACTATTTCGTGTAGTTTATTTTCCGAAATTGGTGGAATCGTTCGTGTTTTTTCCAATTGACTTTTTATAAGTCGTTCAGGTCTGCCAAAATTATTTTCCAATTCGAAAATGACGTCTTTCCATTTTTCTGCATAGATCATAATCGGGTTAACTGCACTCTTGGCCCCTCCGTAAAGACATTTTTGAAGTCTCATTTGGTTTTCTAATGCTGTATAGCCAAAATATTTTGTTGTTTCCTTGAATGCAGAAATGAATGGTGGCCATTCTTCAGGAAATCCTCCATGTCGGGGAAGGTTATGAAGAACTCGATTGTCGTTTAATCGTGGCTCTGAATTTATATGGAAGCCAGTGTTGGGTGTCATCGACTGATAATGGGTCGGCAAATGGTTTTGTGGCAAGGAGTTCATATGCTGAATTGGTGCTTGTGAAAAGTTTGACATGTATGTTGGTTGAGTTCTAAAGTTTGAATGTGAGTGTGAATATAAATAATTAAGTGAATGTTGTGGCAAAGGTAGGTCTTTATGCTGCGGCGACGTGACAGCGTAGGGCGAAAACATTACAGAACTATTGTGCTGCAGCGACGTGGCAGCATAAGGCGCAGGTATGACGGAACTATTGTGAGAAAATGTGCCAAAGTTAAGACTTGTATTTGTGGATATATTTTGACCTATATTGAATAGTAGTAGGAATGTCAAGTACCTGTGTGTTGGAGTCTGCGTGTGTTGCTTGAGTCTTCAAAGATATTAAGGTTTCTTGTATCTGCTTCAGAATTCCGTCAAATTTTTCCTCCATTTTGTCCAACTGCCTTTGAAAATCTTTAGGCTCCCTTACCGTCGTTCATATCATCGACTTCATCATCTGAGTTCTCTTTCGAAGAATGTGACATCGTAAAGTCTTTGAATTTGGCTGGTAATTGCTCTTTATTTTTGCGAGCACTTCTTCGTGGATCAGATTTTTTTTTTGCATATAAAATGACGTCGTTTGAACAAACGAATAATAAAATTGTTGCTGAAATTCGAGGAGCTTCTCAATAATAAACAAGCTTCTTATTATGACAGCATATAGTAGCGTTTATTATTCTAAAAATTATTATCAAACATTTAATTATTCATATAAAGAAATGTAATAAAATAAATTTACCGTTTGGTAGCCTCTCGTTCGGTTTCCAGCAACAAGTTAATTTAAAACCAACGATTTTTTCAGGCATACCAAATATGACAAAGAAATGAGTATGTCCATTTAAACAATGCAAAAATTAGTTATGTTCATTTACTCATGTGGTTTAGTCGTCGACAACGAAGCTTTTATTTTGGGTGTTTATCAAAATAGCAGTAATAAAGTAATAAAATTATAAAAAAAATAGCAGTAAGAAATGATGATATTAGTCTACTTATTTAATCGCTTACATTGCATACAGCTGTCGAACATAAGAAGAACATAAGAAAACGGAAAAATGTGTAAAAACTTATCGAAATTTCCCTCGAAATCAGGCGATGGGTGAATTCGATGATTGCATTATGCTTTTGGCCAAGAAGGACGGACTTATTAGCATGAACTTCTAAAGTTGTTAACAATAAAATTGCTAAAATCAATTTAAATAAATCAATTTAAAAAACAAAAATTCACAACATATTTGAAGGGCTTTGTGCAAGAACATGATAAGCCACATAAAAATATTTTGAAAAAAATCGAAGAAATGGAATTGAACACGGAATTTTTTATAAATAGGTTAGAAAATTAATAAGAAATAGCCAAAACCTCTTCAGTGGTTGTTGGCAATGCATTGAGTAATATATTTAGCCTACAAAATTGATTTTTTAGAACATGTGGCTTATCACGTTATTGCAATAAGCCCTTCAATTCTATTTATTGACATCTTTTGTTATTTGCTTTGCTTTTGTTCGTAAAAAACTGATTTTGACAGCTAACCCTGCAAGAACACAGTCGGTTATATTACTGGTTATATAAAGAAAAGCAATACGGAAGTTTCGGTCAGTATTTTCTAACAGTCTCTTAAGGGCCATGTGAAGAATTTTACCAAAGTATTTGTGTACGTGTGATTTTTGATCCTTTTCTTGCACATACTTTTCCAGAAGTTTAAATTGCATAGTCATCAAGCTTACACATTTTGTATGCCTGATATTCCAATCAGTTAAGTAATAAGTTAAATAACTGAAAATATCTGTCAAACTTGCTAGTTAAAGCAATTAGTTAAATAGTGGGTTAAATAACTTATTTATATGGCAAAAATATCAGTCGCAGCTACCAGTGAAATGACTAAGTAATTAACAATTTGTTGTACCAAGTTCACCAGTTATATCTACCATTTAAATGCCTGGTTAATTTCCTATTATTTTTTACTATATGAACACATTTATTTTTTGAATTTTTATTGAAAATTAAGATTAGTAACATACATTTAAATTGAATATTGAATTATTAAAACATTATTCAATGCAATACAAATGCATTAAAAAGTTTCCTTAAATAATTTCTGGTTTGCTTGGAGTATCTTATCTAATAAGAATTTCTGATGTGTTGCTGATGTTGTTGTGGTTGTGGTGGTAGATGAAAATTAAAATTAATAGACGTGCCTCCACGTGTTTGTGGTCCACCAGTTGATAGTGAGCCTCGATTGTCATTGCAGTTGGTTCACTACTGGAGCCACGCTACATGTATTTTGTTGCACCAAAGTTTGCTGGTGAATGCCAAAGTTAGCAGTAAGCAGAGCAAGTCGTCGTAATAATTCCATTTTATTGAGCCGTAGAGGAGACTGCTGGTGTAGCTTGAGCCTGCGGTTGTGGAGCTGCAGTCAATAGTATGCCAGTAGCACTCGGAGCAGCAGCTATCACCTACACTTGACGACCACCAGCTTCGTCTATTTAAGTATAAAAGTGTTAAAATATAATTATTTTTACAATATATAATATTTTATTTAATATATTTCACAATTAAATGTACTTACGTGCTGTTACACAATATAAATCGTTCGTTTGAAAATTTTTAAATTATGTGTACATCAAATTTATTTTTCTCATAAGAAAGAACAAAACAAAGACAAGTAGAACACAACGAAAATCATTTGTCTCTGTCTACCGTTCCAATACCAGAAATTAGGGATGTACAACTGAATTTCTGCCTGTTAAATAATAGGTTTAATTACTAATAGTATTGTGTACCGCCATTTTAATAACAAAATTCCATGTAGATGTGTTAGTGAATACTAAAAAATTTTTGTGAATGTGTTAAAATTTCGGTTAGGAGTTTCTTGCAGGGAAGGTTCCCACCACAAGAGGGAATTTTATGTACTAACACTACTTTTATACTTGATGTATTTGTGATGTGTATGAAAAAATACAACTCCAGATTCAAGCGAAGAGACCTTAGAACACTATGAAACCGCCAATCACATTGAATTTTCAAGTTCATTTTTTACAAATCCGCACCAATCCGCACCTTTTTTTATAACGAATGAAAAATGAACAAATTTGTATAAAGTGCGGATTGGAAGCATTTTTAACAATCTATTTTCTTGCTTCGAATCCGCAAACTTTGATACCGATCCCCTCTGAAGCTACTTGCCGGATTCTACAATCGATAAACCAACGAAAACGAGTATTTCTAACGCAGTAACTTATCCGCCGGATTCGACAATCAGCATTGTCGCCACTTGTCTGCAGACAATAGCAAACCTTAGAGAGTAAAAATTGCCATACAAAGTTTCTTGGGAACGTAAGCTGTTCGGAGTCGGTATAAGACTCGTAGGTGCAGTTCTCGGTCATTTGGGTTCAAACATTTAAAAATGGAAGCTAGGTGTTTCCAATGGTTAAAGTGTTTCCAATGGCTTAAACGACCAATTTATAGTTGTTTTTTTTTGCTGAAAAATTTGTAGGCAATTACAAACCCTCCAGAAAATGGAAACATTCCCGGATATAAACTGGACACATTCCATGGAATGTGAGAAGCATTCCCTTCCGTTTGACACTCCATTTCTTTTTTTACTTAGCATGTCATTAGAGGAAACATACCTCTCCGCTGTCTTAAAAAGTAAATTGGAAGCAGTCCTCTCCCCTGTTCAAAAAATTAATGTGGAAACATTTCTCTCTCTTGTTATAAAAATGCCCGTCCAGGATTCGAACCCGGGACCCCTGAGCGATAGTCAAACACGCTAACACTAGACTATCGAATTCTATAAAGAGCGGCTAGGAAACCATGATATTAATATTTTCTGTTGTCATTGCTTGACAATAAGTAAAAGTTTCCACATGAATTCTTAAAGAAGCGGTTTGGAAATAACACAAATACAAAACTACCCTTAAGCTTTCGAATGATACGGTGGGGAATGTATCTTTATCACTTTTAGATGGAAGCCTTCCGATTTTTCCTCAGGGGAAAAATCTTCATTCGAATGCATACGAACTGTAGCAATTCCAAAATGTAATGTAACTAAGCGTTCTATTTTTGACCAAAGTAATTTCACGATAAGGAATTACCTTTTGTGAAATCCTGTTTGGTAACAAATGGTGGGGAGAATTCCTTCCCGCTTTTCACAGCTCTGCTGGTGTAGCTCAGTGTCATGCTGCATTGACGGATTAGTTTTACATGTATCCACAATTTTGGTGGTTTCCTTTTAAACTGTCCTAAGTGACCTTGAAATCAAGATAAAAACTTTTTAACAAAAAAAAAAAAAAAGACCAACTTCAAAACCACTAAAAATAATGAAAATAATTTTAAATATTTTATATATAAAATATATAAATATTTTAACAAATAATTTTAAATTGCTTTTCACATTAATTCTTGGTCAAATTTGTTAATTTATTTGTATATATTATTAAATTGAAAATCCTATTACTATAAATTTTTTCTATTTTGTATTATTATCATAAATATATGCATTTCTCCATGAATATAAAACCTTTATAGCCGGAGCGTTTATTTTATAAAACTCTGATTATATAAGCGCCGACTTTAAAGGTTTTATATTCATGGAGAAATGCATATATTATATTGCCACGGCCTTTTGTCCAACAATGCCCACTTTCTTCACAGTAAATTTTTATAATAATGCCTACCCGTGTACCTAATTTCAGTACCCTGGTATTAATATTATTCGAGTTACAGCGTTCTTTTAATATTGCCACGCCCTTTATCGAATAAGGCCAACTTTTTTGAACATAACTATTAATAATTGTGCCAATTCCTGTACTAAATTTCAGTTCTCTAGTGTTCATGTTATTCAATATACAAAGTGTTTCTTATATTGCTACGCCCCTGTTTCGAATACCACCCACTTTTTAGACGGGCACCTTCGCGTGTGCTTTCTCTATCTGTTAACAAAAAATTGTGGCAATCGGGCAAGTACTTTAGGAGTTATCGATGTACATACATTAAAAAAAAAACAAAAAACCAACCAACTTGAGACCTCCTCCTTTATGAAGTCGGTTTAAAAAGATGGTGAATTTCGATTGGTATTTCTGTGGTCTTTCCCAAGATTTGTCGTGGTGTGAAGATAAACACATATGGTCGATGGTAGATTTTTCTGACCTGAGGCCACACTAAGCAAGTTCAATACCAACGATGTGCTTTAGTTTTTCGCATAAAATGCTAGACACGACTTTATATGCGATAGTAAGAAGGTTAAGCCAACGGCAATTTGGCGCTAATAGTGGAATCGCCTTTGAATTGGGCAGTGCACACTTAGATACTATTCATTGGGAAAGCATTCCTCTGACCATATTTTGCATATAAGCTCATAAATGCATTTAAATAAAGCTTTGCATTACTATTTTCTTGCGAGCCTCAATCCATGATGATAAATAACTAAGGCCGAAAACTTTTATCGCGCTTACTAGGTAAAAGGGCTTACACATTATGAAACCTGTTCGTCAAACGGCGGCCATGTTCGAACCAATTTGATAGTTAAGAATCTAAACTGACGAATTGTTAATTTTGCCTGTTGGCAGAAAAATTTGGTTTTTCTTCTTCAAACCAGGGTTGTGAAACAAAATGGTGTCGAAAAAAACACAAATTCATCGCTTGTTTGACAAACAAGTTGCTTTAATTTGAACGCTACCTCTTTCGACCAAGTTAGACCCACCATTTTGTTTGAGAAACAAGTTCGCTAATGTGTAAGCTGCTTAAATCAACGTTTGCAAGTTCTACACCGAGACAAAAAACAATAGTAAAATCACCTAAGTCGGCTGGGGTGAATATTATGGTGAACTGTATGGAAATTAAAAACTTTCGACTTGTCATCCAAGTATTTTATTGTTTTATACATTGCTTTGAAAGCACATACATGTAAAACTTAGGTGTTTTGATAAATTAGTTGGGAGGCTTAAAACTGCCAAAGCCACTTATAAATTATAATAGGTTCTTGTTAATTTAACATAAGCTTTTTTCTGGGTGTAGGTAAATTTAAATTGTCTAGAAATATTTAACATACTTATCTTTATCTATATGAGCTTGCGCAGAGCTAGTGGCGTAAGACAATTTTTGGTAACTTGTAGAAATTTCAGTATTTCAAAAACTAAGGCCGTTTTATTCACTTTTTTAACTTGAGAAGTTGGAATAACTTTGGGATTTATTCGATTTCAAAAGTTATTCCATTTTATTCACTTGAATTCCTCAAAAATTATTTAACATATTGAAGATTTGATATAACTTTCGTTTGATAACTTTTGTCAACTTGTGATTTATCTAACTTCCAAATATATGACCAGTTATAAATTCTAACTTGGGATATTTGATGTAACTTGTGATTTTTGCTCCATTCACAAGTTATCACACGTTTGTGCTGTGACAAAAAAAAATGTTTACTATAAAAACATTTGATACATTTCACAACTTTCCGCTAACTGTTAAAAATGCGGTATGCTAAGAACCGTGGTGGCAGGGGTTTAATTCACTTCTGAGACAGAATGTTTATTGTATTCAATTAATAATTATTATAAAATAAACCTCAGGGAGTAATAACTGCAAAGTAAAGCTTCTTAAGAACATGAGCTGTTCGGAGTCGGCATTACTTGTTGATCTGGTTATTGATTCTTTGTGTTCAAACATTTAATAATACGCAGAACACAATCAAAAGAGGATCGATCATAGTCCTTGCAAGGGCTTGAATTGCACTTTATAACCGTAATTTAATTTCCGCTGATCGATGTCAGCTCCAAAGATTACAATCATTAGTTGGCCAAAAGAAACTTCGATCTGTAGTAATATGAAAGTGCCGTTATTATGTGCACAATTATGAGTAGTCGGTACCTAAATTTTTTCATTAGTTCACAACGTGGAACTTCTACGTGTAGCTGGAGCCATTTGTTGAAGGGAATATGAAGCTTGCCAATTTCAGTTTGGTGGTCATTCGATTTTCAAGAAGTAGTAGTGCATAGAGATTAAATTAAGATATTTCAAAATAAGGCACCATTTCTGATGAATCTTTTTAATTTCAGTTACTTAATTTTGTATATGCCTTTTTATGTTTAACAGCTCTACTGACTGAATTTGCATCATTGAAAGGATTTCAACAGAGCAGGTGCAAATACTCGTGCAGCCTGCAAACCACAAACCTCTACTTAAGTCAAAAATTAAACTTTTTTCGTTCGATTTAAAAATATTAGTTTGACGAAGAGAAACGTAAAATAACACAATACATTTTAGACCACTTTTAAAAAAAAAATCAACTTATTCTTTTATAAACAAAAAAAACGGTTAAAAACAGTTTTCTTAAAAGAGAGCTATGTCAAATTGCAAAGAGCAAACGTTCCAAAAAAATGCGTTTAAAGATTGCGCTTAAAGTAGGTTTCTAATTCCTCAAGCGGAAAAAATTTAAATTTTTAACTAAATATTTTGAAGCTATTTTATTATATATCACAGTCGGGTTTATTTTAACATAATTTAGTTAGAAGTCAAAATAAAGAAACTATTTTTGTAATATTGGTTTTGTGTTTATATGCTAGAAGGCGCCAAAGTCGATTTCTTTAAAAAAAAATAGAATATATGGCTTACATGTTAATACACAAAATAAAACAAAACTAATTAAACATTGGTCTAGCCGATTAACTCAGATTAACCGTCGACCATATTTTGAAGGACTTGAATTTATCCACTTCTGTTATCAAAATACAAAGACAAAATTCTAAACACCATTTTTTTCTATTGTCAAAGAACTATATAACGTTTTATATAAAGCATGCTTCGTTATTTAACGAAGTGAATTAAAACATATCTTTATTCGAAACATCGTCAACTGAAAACCCCCCATAATTTGTAAATCACTTTGTTTTTATTCTGCACACATATAAATATTTTAATAACAAAATATTTTTTTGACATTGTGTTGCCTTCAACATCAACAAATTTTCATTTCATAAGTCATAAAAGTCATTTCTTTTCTCATTTCCCATCAAATATCAAAAAATTCCCTGGGATGTTTTATAACTTAAGTATTTATAACTTGACTTAACTTCAACATATAAAATTTCAACTTGAACTGAATGAAATGAAATTTAAACTTGAGAAATTAAAATATTTAACTTCGCAAGTTGTACGAAAAGTAAAAGTTAACAAAAGTTATTGAAACTGCTCAAGTTAGCTCGAATTATAAAAAGTGAATAAAACGGCCCTAAAAAATTTTAAATTTATGTTTTAATAAATATTTTCAATCATAAATTGGATAAATAATTTAAAAGAGCTTTTTCTATTATAAAACTAATATAAAAAAATAAATATAAGCCCAAAAACGGTAAAGGAAATGGCTAACTAGTATAAATACAGACTTAAGGCACTTGCGCACTGCGCAGTTCATATATAATGTATATATAATGCATTTTGACACCGCTGAGTTGATTTTTTTGTAAAAAATATAAAAACAATATTTTGAAAGAAGAAATTTGACCAACAAAAGCATAGGGTTGGTGCCCTCGATGTTTTGATGACAAAAACAGTTTAACAATTTTTGTGCAAAACTGGAAGAATTTTTGCAAATGAATGTTATGTCTAGGACTAGGAGTCTCATGCACTAAAAAATCGAAAATATGCGCTAAAAAAAGGTAAAATATGCGATTAAAAATATTTTTCTAATGTATTATTATCATTAAAAACATAAATATTTCAGGTTATTTAACAAAAAAAAAAGAAAAACTATTAATTTTAAAATACATATAAAATATGAAGTAAACATAAAAGTAATAATTATAAATTATCTCTTCCAAAAATACATTTACTTTAAAATAAACAAAAATATGCGCAATAAATATGCAAAAACAGGCATTTTTTGTAAAAACATGAATTTATTGCAACGTATCCAAAAATATGCACTACACAGTAAAAAATATGAGCACAAATTTTATACTATTTTGTATTCATATAAATCCAAACCGAAATTTCATGATTAGGAAAGATAACTTTACCATTTCCATTTTAAGATTCCCAGTAAAAACATTCATTTTCATGAGATTTTGAGCCCTAGTTTTGTCATGTAAAAATTGTAATTTTTACTTGTTTTTGTAATTGTAATGTAATTTTTACTTGTTTTTGTTTTTACCACGAAATCAAATTTTAGTAATTTTTTTAATAAAAATTCAATGTTTTATTTGAAAAAATATACAAAATACAAGCATTGACCTTACGGTAGATTTCAGACTTATTTGCATCGAAAGTTAAATTATTGATTTTCAAGTCAAGTTTTTTTTATTCTTAGGTAACGATGTTTTATGAAAAATCGTTTTACCTAAAATTTTTACACTTTTCTAAAGGATTCACTTCTACCGTGCGTGACGGGCGCAGACCTTGTATATGATACAAGGAAGTAATAGTAGAATGATAACTATAGTACGCAAGTTTAACTATAAAATATTTATTTCGACAACTCTGAGTGCGAGCTAAAATGTTTTACTTCAGACTTTTTACGGAATTTTGGGTATTATTTAAAATTTTAGCAAAACAAACAACGCAAATAAGGCGTACTTTTTCAATGCTCTGCCTATCGGGCTTACAATAATATTATACCAAGAACCACAAAATGCAATTCTTCAACTTTTACGTTTTTAAATTTGAGAAAGTCTTTTGATTGCGATCTTTTGTTCCTCAACAACCTTAAATAAAACGCTCAAGATTTAATTCAACTGTCCACAACTATCACGTTCCAAGGCTTAGCAAGCACTAGCTCGTTCGTCTAAGCTCTAAAATTCTTAAGGCTTGTGCATTTGAGTCATTCTAATTCAGAAGCACAGTCATCCAAACTAGTTAGCCAAGTTTTCAGTGCGAGTTTTAACTTTAGTCAAATAAAACCGAGCTTAACTCACCAAAATTGGACGCTTAAACTCTGTTTAGGCAAAAACAGAAACACATTATATGATAATTTAAATCAAAAAATGCTAAAATATCTAGTTAAACCGAGTTTAAACGTCTAATTTTGGTGAGTTAAGCTAGGTTTAATTTGACTAAAGTTTAAACTCGTACTGACAAACTGGCCCTTAGTGTTATACATATATTAAGTTAAAATACAAATCATATATTAGTCAAATTCAAAACGTTATTAAAGATAAAAGATTAACAATGAACGCAAAAAAATTCGGATATTAAGTAAAAGTAATTTATTAATAAATATGTTAATAAGTAACAACATGGGCGTCTGCAGGATTTGTTATAAGAGGGACGGGGAAAGGCATAAAGGAATCTAGAATGAACATAAACAAAATGTAACCTATATAATGTTATTCGGATTTTTGGTACTAATTTTATAAACATCATACGCACTTTACACCGGTTGACACACGCTTTTACACAAAAGGAAATCTAATATATCCTTAAGATCGTGTAAAAATCTTTATCGCATCATGTCCGAAATATTTAAAAATTTTATTTAATTTTTTTTTCATGTAATACAATTCAGGAATTTTTTGCTAAAGCAAATTCTTAATATTTTAATAAATTAAATAATGTGAGGCCTATATCCTTAAATGAAATCGCATTAATTACTATTGAGCCCCTAGGTTTTCAACTTTTAAAATAAGAATACAAAAATTTCCTAATATTAAACAATTTTTGTTTTTTCTAAAACTAAAAAAATCAAACAAAATATTAAGGCTATTTTTTAACTTTGGAATCCTTTAATTCCTAAACCAATTTCGAGCGGAGTGAAATTTTTAAGAATTTGATTTAGGAGTTCAAAATCCATATCAGTCGAAAAATTAAAAATTTGATTTATCGCTATTCTCGAAATGTTCCCCGCATGCTTAGGGACACCAATCTACTTATTTATTTTTTTTAACATGAATCAGTTCTAGCAGCTTGCAAGTTCCTACAACCAAGTACGGAAACATACCTATTATCTGAATGATTAAAAATTTATTTTTTTTTTTAATTCAAAACGTATGAATAAATAAATTAGGCGGTACATGTATATTAGATTTATTTTGGGTTTCATACATTTTCTTAACATATTTCAGAACCTCCCTGCAAGACTTGATTATGAATCCTGGTTTAATATAAGCACGTGATGCAAAAATAGTCCAGAAAATTCTCAAACTGGGTGGGCGCCGCTAAATAATGTGAATTTTAAGAAGTAAAAATGGTTGTTTAAAATCGAGTTTCTTATTTACGTTTATAACATAAAAAACTTTTGACTATAATAAATTCAATGTAAAAACGTTTGCTTACTATGATATAGGATTTTTTTCAAAAATTAGTCCTTGATCCAAAATTTGCCTACTTTATTAAATTTCCTTAATTTTTTATTTCGCTCTTGAATTCGAAGCTTTGCTCTCGCCTAGATCGCAGCAATTTTCTTAAATTTTAATGCTGCAGAATTATTTGTTATTTTATTAAGTTAAGGAAAAATTAAAAAAAAATCCTAATCAAATCATATTTCTGATAGAAAAACGATCTAACTTTGGGGAAAACAATAATTTTTTTAAGAAATGTATTTATTTTGTTTTCTACTTGTTTACAACGACTTTCAAACATCAATTTGCATATCGTTAAAGTTTATATCCGATATTGAATTAAATGCCTTTTGCTATATGTTGCTATAAAGAATGATCTTCGACATTACATTCGTAGTATTTACTAAAAAAATCATTCGTAGGTTTAAAAAATTTACAACTGAAATCGTTCAGACTAGTTTGTCGAACAATTACCGAATATAAGGAAATGTGTGATTGCAAGGTGGCCGTAGCCTACTGGAAGAGCACGTAGCCCATAAGCTAAAGAACCGCTGTTCAAACCCAAGCAGAACAGAAGGTTTTTTTTCATTACTAGGTATTAGGATCATTCGTAAATGTATTCGTACAATATAAATTTGTTTTGTACGAATACGAATAAAATATTCGAAATGTGTACCACTACGTCCATTCTACGAATTCTATTCGTGGCTGAAAATTACGAATAAAATTCGTAGATAAACAAAGTTTAATTTAAGAATACGTATTGAAAAGTGTTTGTGAAACAAGGGTAAATGAAATGGTATCTTAACTTATTAGGCCGTGTTTATATTACGCGTTTTTGTCGCCGCTACCAATTTTTTGTTCGCAAACGCCGCTAAAAATCACTGAATACTAAATAAATAAATGTAGTTAAATACATACAATATTCAGTATTTTTCAGCCGCTTCTGCGGAAAAAAACGTGAGAGGGGTGTCGTAATCGCAACAAAAACTCGTAATATGAACACAGCCTTACAGCAACGGGTGCAACATACTTTTTAAAAATTAATGGTTTAGCTCAACTTTATTTATAAATTAACCTAAAAAATTTATTTTGTACTCTCTTCAAAATATATTAAATTCATAATAAACATATCTTCATATGAAGTGAAACAAGCAGTAGGTTACAAAAAATTCAAAATCGTCTTTTTGACTGATTGTGATACACCTTATCAAAATACATGTTTCGCAAAATATTACACTTCGCCAACTTAAAACAACGTTTTTATTCATAAAGTTCTTAAAGCCCTAAGTTTAAGCGCAACTTACAATTTAGAAAGTTTTATGCTTCTCTATTAAAATTTTTAAATTTAAAATTACGGCTTTTTTGATTTAATATGAAAATATATAAAAAATTTTCACCGCCTAGGGGGAGGGGCAAGCGTCTTCCTTCCTCCCTGCAAACGCCCATGAGTTACAATATGCATAAACCGCTTAAGAAGATATTATTACCAAGCAAAGAGCAGTTTTTCCAGAGCATCTTTTTATTGGAAATAGGACATTATATGGTTGGGTCAGTATTATTTAAAAATAATCTTTTTCTTGTTTTCACTAAATTTCATCCAAATTTGAAACGTTCTCAACTTTAACAAGATAAGCTTACAAAAAAAAAAAAAACTACAAATTGAATGAGGTGTTTTAAACAGTATAATCTTGAAATGGTTGATGTAGTGATGTTCTTTAAAATAGACGAATATTTGGTTATGACCTAAATACAAAGCATGTTTTTAAATTTTCCTTTATTAAAGAATCATTGATAGATCTTATAAAAACATGTTTGAAACAGAAAACTAGATAGTATTTTTGTACGAGACAACAGCTTAGGTTTTCAAACCTTTATTAACCGTAAATTTCAAGAAAATTATCCTAAAATCCTCCTGACCAGGTGCGAAAAATTGTATTTTTGCAGCAATTTAAAATTTTATATTTTCTTTAAATCTGTCTTGATGTTGCTCAGAATATTTAGATTTGCGTAACAGAATTAAAACAGTAAAATTTTTAACAAATAGCCTTAAAGTCATGAACAGGCACAGGCAGAGGCACAATCACAAGCCTCAACAATATAGACACACATTTATTTATCTCAGGAAGGACACACATTTTTATATAATACACACATGCTATGCAGGAAGTCTCTGTGCTTAGCAGTAGCGCAATCAGGAAAAGAGCTGAGAACGATATTTATATAGATTAATTAAAGAAAAAAATCTTGCTAAAAGGGTTTAATTCTATGTACGCATAGTTTAAAATGTATTTAAAAATTTGTTGCAGTGGTGAGCTCAGCTGAGCTGTAAAAACGACACTGGCTAACATCCTGGTAACCTTTTCTCACACAAAATATTTGCTTCTTTTATTTCCTACTGCAAAAGAATGATTCTGTGCTATAGAAAACGAATGAGTTACGATTAATGGATAAATATTTGCCATACTTTAAGCCATACAGAAGCTGATGCGAGACAATATTCGCAGGAGGGAAAACCATGCAATATCTGTATACATATACACATATTAAGGTGGATCGTTTTGTTCAGGCGTAAAAAACAAAATCTGTCTACGACACTCATGTTCTGGGAGCTGGATTCAAGTTTAACTTAAATCCAATAAAATATCGAAATCGATGTAGCCATCTGCCAGCCGTTTTGATTTAAAAAAAATCACTTTTTCGTCAAAAATCAACGGTTGTTTCGCCGCAAGGTTAATCGGAAATATATAACAAAAAATACCCAAAAGTTGGGCGAAGTTTGAACACAGTTGCTATAAAAAAATTCTCAAATCCAACAACCTTCCTATTCTCAACAATGGAGCCTCAGATACTTTAATTTACACCCTATTTTGGGGTAGTTATTTCAGCTTGATAAATACTTACGGTGAAAACACCGTTGATTTTTGACGAAAAAGTGATTTTTTTTAATCAAAACCGCTGGCAGACTGTCAAACCGATTTCGATATCCTTTTGGACTTTAGATCTCAGAATATGACTGTCGAAACAAGTTTTTTTTACGCCTGAGTAAAACGATCCACCTTAATATATATATGTATATTGTGGTGTCTTAGAGAAAGTGCAGTTTTGGAAAGAGAAATTATCTTGAATTTCACATACTGCAGAAGAAAGTAATTAAAATACTTAATATCGAAACAAAAACAAAATATCTATAAACAAAATATTTTCTTTAAAGTTACTTTTCCAAAAGTTTGATTTAAGTAACTGTATTATTTGTTATTACACTTAAAGCTGATTGAAAAGTTGTCGAAAAATGTAGTTCAATCAATTGAAGTCATTGAATTTTATTTTTTAACTAAAAGTCCAAGTCGTTTTGAATTTTATTTGATAGAGTTTTCACATCGCTAGCAATTTTCTTGCACCTGGCAGTTAGTTTGTATGCAATTAGTAAACAACTAAAATGACGAAAACAACAAACACAACATCAACCAAAGCAATCAATTTCAATTACTTGAGAATAGTTAAAAACAAATTTCTGGTGCTCAGGCTAAGCTCCTGAAAGCACTTTTGCTGATGCTCGCATCCAAGGATTTGAATTTGAAATAAGCATAAAACGTAAGGCTTTTCGTACATAACTAAAAACCAGCCACACGTGTAACCCGAATGTTTATCCCTACGTGTGATGATTTGTCATTTTTTTTTAAAGTTAGTTTTGCGGTGAAGAGTCCTCAGGAATTTGATTGAAGAGCCACTTAAGCTAGCAACACATACTTATTCGCACACATAGCCTCTCACACTCGCACAAACACTTTCACACACACACTGTTTAGAGATTGTAGTTTACAATCAAAGTGACAACAGACAACGTGCTGTATTTTTGTGAAATGGTTGGAAGTTGCTATTCTGTGTATAATGGTTAAAGCAAGGAGAATAAATAATAGTAAAGAGATTTCAGAGGCGAATTAGATGAATAAGGCGAAAAATTATGAGCATTGAGGTGCAGCCCGTGCGAAGAAATATGGCGGCGATATTGAGAGCAGAGCTGAAAGCCAATGAAATGAGTCGACCGAAAACAAATCGTGCTGAGAGAATTTTGTAGTACACTCGCAACTGGTTTGCTAATGAAGACATGAGGCGATGATGAGCGGCCGGAGGAGAGGAATGAAAACACCAGCAAAGTCAAGCAACAACGAAAACAAAACAAATGCACAGATATCATATGGCAATTGGAAACTATTGAGTATCCTAATTGACTATTTATTATAAATGAAAATGCAAAAATCTAATTGTCACTGTTTTTACCGCATTTATTTGCATGCTTCCTTTTCTATGCCGACTTGGTTTCGTTTTATCCTCAGCTGAACGTTGCTGTTGTTGTTCTTGTTGTCAACCATATTATAAGAATATTTCTAACTTAGCCGATATTGTTTTGTTTTGTTCTTAGCTAAATAAATAGAACACCAAGCAAATATCACATTTTCATGATCAATTAAATTTTTGAAAATATTTTATATTTATTACGAAATATTTGCAACAAATATTTCCCTTCTTTTAATTAGATTTGATATGAAAAATATGTGATAATAATTATTGTGAAGAATTCTAAATATCTATGTATTTATTTGAAAATTTTTTTCAAATAATTTTCAATACAAAAAATATATTTCAACAATTTTAAAAATTTAACTTATTTAAGTCCTTATCGCATTATTAACATATATACAAAGCCATTTTTTTTTTGGTTACATATAATCGAATCGAAGAAACTTATTCGACACACTATTTTTTGTTTGATTTCTGTTAAACATACATATTTATAATTTTTAATTAAAATTTTAATACATATGTATGTATTAACATTTGTGTATTTTATCTGGGCTTATCTAATTGTTCATCTTATATCTGTTTATTGTTCTCTTATCTGTTTATCCATCTCTGGACAGTTCAGAAAATTATTTATCTGTATATATTACATTTTAAAGGATTGCGCAAAAGTCCATTAAAAGAAAACTTCATGGTTTTTTTTTATAATATTGATTTCAGGAAATTTCGTCACAGTTAGAAAAATGTGTTAAAAAAATATGTGAAATGAAGATATCTTGTCTAAATGGAAAATTAACACATTTTGTTTTACATAATTTTTTCTATATACTGTTGCGCTTTACAAGATTTGTCTTTATGTTTGTAAAAAAATTATAAATAAAGTAACATAAAAATAGACATAAAGTAACGTAGTAGAAAGATAAATAAACATATCATTAAATTTAAGGTTACAAAAAGTCGATATAAGTTTTTATCTTACAGAAAGAAGTAATAAAAACAGCACTTGAAGTATTTTTTTAAAAAAAACCTGGTATGCACTTCGATTTATATTTAATTATTATTTAAAATGAGTTATTAAACATAAAAATCAGGTGAAAAGTACTAGAGTAGTGGTATTTTACTTTTCGAAAAAATTTAAAATTCTTTCCTGTTGTAATAACAACCTTTTTAAAATCAGCATTTTCAAAAATGATAATAAAAATGTTGTTAAAATAATTTCTGAGACAAAACTTAAAACAATTACAATAAAGTTGTGTGATTACGTAAAATAACTTGATAATTATGACATTTTTTACTGAAAGTGCAACATTTTGTAAATTTTGATTTTGAGAATTTTTACGTTATATTTTATAAAAATCGCAAAAATTCAAATTAGTCAGTATTTCAATAAAATTCAATGCAAATACTTTCTAAAACTATGACTAATATTGACACAAAAAAATTATTAGATTACGTTGGATAACCTGGTCGTTTTGAAAGTCTTTCCTGGAAGTGTACCGTTTTCAAAATATCGAGTTTGAGTATTTTTGCGAAAATAGTTCCCAAAAATCCAAAAATGCAAAATTTTAAAAAAACAACATCAGGCGGTGTGGCAATTTTTCCAAAAAAAGCGACAATTAAAAAAAGTTATAACTGTTGAAATTTAACTGTTTATTAAAAATGCTCAAAGTGCTTGTTTCTGGCATATTGATCAATTCAAAAACAAGAGTATGCAACCGTCATTTTGATTCTTCTTGCATTGGAGGTTCACGCCTAAAAAGTGGTTCAATTCCAACCATATGTCTTGGTAAGTGTTATACAATTTTGAAAAATTTTAAAATAATTATAAATATATCACTCATTTCGTGTTGCGTACGGGGACATTTTTCAGTACTTAAATGTAGGTATATTTTGGTGCTTTTTAATGATAAGACGAATTCAAATATTTCTTCTTGCATCCAGTTGGTTCAGTATATGTCTATATTTAAATTTAAACTTGGTTTAAGCAATTTATTAAAACAATATTCTAAATATATGCGTTCGGAGGACACCAAAAAGGACTGCGGTTTTAGTTCATTTAAAAAAAAACAGTAAATCAGCGAAATGTGTTGAAATTTCAAGATACATTCTATATGTATAAAAAGTGTAAATAGTATAGAATTCAATATTTTGTTTTTAATTGAAAGTTTTAAACAAAAATTATAAAAATTAAAATTTCGGTCGGCTGCGTATGGTGTCCCCAATGGTTGCGTACGGTGGACACTTAAAAAAAGTTAACAATACGTGTTAATAAAATTAAAATGTTATTAATTGTGTCTTGTTGGGACCTTTACTATTCCATGGTTGTAGATAATTTTATTTTGATGCCTCAAAATTATGTGATCTCGTATATTCGGCATCTTTTAAATTTTTGCCCATTCAGTTTCAATTTTTTTTCGAGTCTTCTATTTCTTTTTTGTCGATGTCAAGCACATTCATATTTTTTGCGGCCTTAGTGGCTCATATTTTCGAAAATGTTACTATGAAAAGCAAGAATTTACATCGTAAAGAGTTTCGCACTTGTACATTTCATCAAAGTTCATTAAAGTGTCCCCAGTACGCAACCAATAATAGTCAAAAAACTTACACTTATGTGAGTTAATAAACTCTGAAAATTTCATTCGCTAGTATTATTTTTGATTTGTTTTAGGGAGGCTTTACACAATTTAAAAAATTTATTTTTTGTCGAGTACAGAGGAAAAATCTTTCCGTTTAATATTTTATGTCGTATATCAATATAAACACCGTATATCAATATAAACAAAAACGTATTGATATTTCACCACGAAAAAAAAAAATTCGCTTACTAAAAATGCATTTAATATGCTTTAATTCACACACTAAAATAATAGAAAAACCGTATTATCTTTTATTTCTTACTGCACATAGTATGTGCTGAAGTACGGTACAAAACATTTTTAGTTTGCATAAAGTTGATTTTTTCGATTTGCGGTTTACTTTATTACGGAATGCGTGATATATATTTATATGTCAATTTATAAATAAACTAGTTAGAATACCCAGTAGTAGTGATCTTTGAGGATTCATTTTCAGGAGGATTCAGGAGGGAAGATTTTCTAGAAAATGTTATAAAATGAGAAAATATGTCTTTTAAGAAAAATATATTGATTTATGTTGTTTAAATTAGTAGTGATGTAAATAAGTAAAATGAATATTGTAGGGTATTACAGACAAACGAAAAAAAAAAATTTACGTGGAGTTAGTATCAATTTTTATAACCCAAAGTTTTTTAAAACGATTGTTCAAACATATCTTAAATTTTTAATTCATTTTTTGTTTTTTTTCTTTTTGAGCCGTTATTTTGAAGAGTATCCTTTTTTGTGAGAAAAAGTACCAAATTTCATTACATTTTTAAAATCCACATCCTTCAAAATGTTGATCGCAAAAGGAATTTTTAAAAATATTCAATGTATACAATTTTTTTCAGTATTATTATATGTATACAGAGAAAACAACCTTTTCAAAAGTGGCAGAAACGAGCTATTTTTAAAAACGTTTAACAAAGATTTTGCACTTCTAACGTTTATTTAAATTTTAAAAACGAACATTTCAAAATCAAATAGTAAAACGTTATTTTCATTTTAAAAACTTACATTTTAAAATGAGATTCTAAAACGTTAATTTGATTTTTAACAATGATTTTTTAAAATGCTGTAGTGAAACGTTTATTTTCATTTTAAAAACGAACATTTTAAAATGAGATCATTTCAGAATCTCGTTTGATTTTTAATAATATATATTTTCAAATGTAAAATATTTATTTTCATTTAAAATACGAAAATTTTAAAATTAGATTTTAGAATGTTCGTTCGATTTGTAAAATAATTATTTTAATATGCAATGGTACAACAATTATTTATATTTTAAAAACGATGTTCATTATTTTCCATTAAATCAAAAAATTTACAGTAATACGCATTTCCTCTATTAATTAAAAAAAGCTTTATTGGTTTTCAAAACTACAGTTCTATATTAGTCTTTTTATCATCAGCTAAATTTTTTAGGTAATGATACTGTATACCAGCGTCTATAAAAAAATAGAATTTTGTCAGATATTATTAATTTTATTTAAATTACTTTCTTTTTAGTTGTGGCAGCAAATGCTCCAACTCAAACTTTTTCATAACTTTCTTGCAGGCAAACTGCTAAGTGATGAAATCGATAATGAAAAATATATTATTTTCTGAACAAATATCAAATACATAAGTCAATGAAACATATATAACAAACAACTCGTTATTAACAAGTGTTTTGAAACAAAGTATGTGAATTTTACTATATCATGGTAAAACATTCGTTGTTGTTTTAAAAACGTTTCGTTTCACTTTTTTATTTAAAAATGTGCGTTTTCATTTTTTCATGTTTTTAAAAATATGAATTTTAACCTACTTTATCATAGTAAAATATTCGTGGTTGTTTTAAAAACGTTTCGTTTTACTTTTCTATTTAAAAATGTGCGTTTTCATTTTTGTATGGAGTAAAATATTTTTAAAAATATTAATTTTACTAAACGTTTTTAAAATGTGCGTTTTTGATTTTTTGTTTTCTCAGTGTATAGATAATAATTAATAACAATAGTTTATAGCCAAAAGCACTATGTTTTAAAAAATATGCTGCTTGTTTGTATTCTTATGCATGCACTATAACCGAATTAGGCTACAAATTCTTAATAAGCATGTTTCCTTTTTATTGTTTTTGTAATAATAATCTTTTCCAATCCTTTGTTGGAATTGTTTTATTCAACTTGAAGTTCTCGATGCTGAAGATATTCATTTACCTCAGCTTACCTGTAATCTTTGAGAACAATGGACAAATTGCTCCGTTCCTGAATGCTGCAACGATTCGAGGAAATGTATAATTTTTTTTCCTTTCCAAAGTGCCCCATTCGACGCCAGCAATGGATCGAAGATTGCGGCTTGGTTGATGATGCCCGTAAAAAGCTATTTATCTGCGAAAAGCATTTTCGACAGAGCATTCAGAGATTTCAAACAAAATTATCAACTCACGGTCTTTCGTCGAACTCCTATCGAACTCATAAATCTTAGTTTTTATTTTACTAGTCGATTTTTTTCACCTGAATTTTTTTTTTCGTTGGTCTGTAATACCCTACAATATTCATTTTACTTATTTACATCACTACTAATTTAAACAACATAAATCAATATATTTTTCTTAAAAGACATATTTTCTCATTTTATAACATTTTCTAGAAAATCTTCCCTCCTGAATCCTCCTGAAAATGAATCCTCAAAGATCACTACTACTGGGTATTCTAACTAGTTTATTTATAAATTGACATATAAATATATATCACGCATTCCGTAATAAAGTAAACCGCAAATCGAAAAAATCAACTTTATGCAAACTAAAAATGTTTTGTACCGTACTTCAGCACATACTATGTGCAGTAAGAAATAAAAGATAATACGGTTTTTCTATTATTTTAGTGTGTGAATTAAAGCATATTAAATGCATTTTTAGTAAGCGAATTTTTTTTTTTCGTGGTGAAATATCAATACGTTTTTGTTTATATTGATATACGGTGTTTATATTGATATACGACATAAAATATTAAACGGAAAGATTTTTCCTCTGTACTCGACAAAAAATAAATTTTTTAAATTGTGTAAAGCCTCCCTAAAACAAATCAAAAATAATACTAGCGAATGAAATTTTCAGAGTTTATTAACTCACATAAGTGTAAGTTTTTTGACTATTATTGGTTGCGTACTGGGGACACTTTAATGAAATTTGATGAAATGTACAAGTGCGAAACTCTTTACGATGTAAATTCTTGCTTTTCATAGTAACATTTTCGAAAATATGAGCCACTAAGGCCGCAAAAAATATGAAAGTGCTTGACATCGACAAAAAAGAAATAGAAGACTCGAAAAAAAATTGAAACTGAATGGGCAAAAATTTAAAAGATGCCGAATATACGAGATCACATAATTTTAAGGCATCAAAATAAAATTATCTACAACCATGGAATAGTAAAGGTCCCAACAAGACACAATTAATAACATTTTAATTTTATTAACACGTATTGTTAACTTTTTTTAAGTGTCCACCGTACGCAACCATTGGGGACACCATACGCAGCCGACCGAAATTTTAATTTTTATAATTTTTGTTTAAAACTTTCAATTAAAAACAAAATATTGAATTCTATACTATTTACACTTTTTATACATATAGAATGTATCTTGAAATTTCAACACATTTCGCTGATTTACTGTTTTTTTTTAAATGAACTAAAACCGCAGTCCTTTTTGGTGTCCTCCGAACGCATATATTTAGAATATTGTTTTAATAAATTGCTTAAACCAAGTTTAAATTTAAATATAGACATATACTGAACCAACTGGATGCAAGAAGAAATATTTGAATTCGTCTTATCATTAAAAAGCACCAAAATATACCTACATTTAAGTACTGAAAAATGTCCCCGTACGCAACACGAAATGAGTGATATATTTATAATTATTTAAAAATTTTTCAAAATTGTATAACACTTACCAAGACATATGGTTGGAATTGAACCACTTTTTAGGCGTGAACCTCCAATGCAAGAAGAATCAAAATGACGGTTGCATACTCTTGTTTTTGAATTGATCAATATGCCAGAAACAAGCACTTTGAGCATTTTTAATAAACAGTTAAATTTCAACAGTTATAACTTTTTTTAATTGTCGCTTTTTTTGGAAAAATTGCCACACCGCCTGATGTTGTTTTTTTAAAATTTTGCATTTTTGGATTTTTGGGAACTATTTTCGCAAAAATACTCAAACTCGATATTTTGAAAACGGTACACTTCCAGGAAAAACTTTCAAAACGACCAGGTTATCCAACGTAATCTAATAATTTTTTTGTGTCAATATTAGTCATAGTTTTAGAAAGTATTTGCATTGAATTTTATTGAAATACTGACTAATTTGAATTTTTGCGATTTTTATAAAATATAACGTAAAAATTCTCAAAATCAAAATTTACAAAATGTTGCACTTTCAGTAAAAAATGTCATAATTATCAAGTTATTTTACGTAATCACACAACTTTATTGTAATTGTTTTAAGTTTTGTCTCAGAAATTATTTTAACAACATTTTTATTATCATTTTTGAAAATGCTGATTTTAAAAAGGTTGTTATTACAACAGGAAAGAATTTTAAATTTTTTCGAAAAGTAAAATACCACTACTCTAGTACTTTTCACCTGATTTTTATGTTTAATAACTCATTTTAAATAATAATTAAATATAAATCGAAGTGTATACCAGGTTTTTTTTAAAAAATACTTCAAGTGCTGTTTTTATTACTTCTTTCTGTAAGATAAAAACTTATATCGACTTTTTGTAACCTTAAATTTAATGATATGTTTATTTATCTTTCTACTACGTTACTTTATGTCTATTTTTATGTTACTTTATTTATAATTTTTTTACAAACATAAAGACAAATCTTGTAAAGCGCAACAGTATATAGAAAAAATTATGTAAAACAAAATGTGTTAATTTTCCATTTAGACAAGATATCTTCATTTCACATATTTTTTTAACACATTTTTCTAACTGTGACGAAATTTCCTGAAATCAATATTATAAAAAAAAACCATGAAGTTTTCTTTTAATGGACTTTTGCGCAATCCTTTAAAATGTAATATATACAGATAAATAATTTTCTGAACTGTCCAGAGATGGATAAACAGATAAGAGAACAATAAACAGATATAAGATGAACAATTAGATAAGCCCAGATAAAATACACAAATGTAAATACATACATATGTATTAAAATTTTAATTAAAAATTATAAATATGTATGTTTAACAGAAATCAAACAAAAAATAGTGTGTCGAATAAGTTTCTTCGATTCGATTATATGTAACCAAAAAAAAAATGGCTTTGTATATATGTTAATAATGCGATAAGGACTTAAATAAGTTAAATTTTTAAAATTGTTGAAATATATTTTTTGTATTGAAAATTATTTGAAAAAAATTTTCAAATAAATACATAGATATTTAGAATTCTTCACAATAATTATTATCACATATTTTTCATATCAAATCTAATTAAAAGAAGGGAAATATTTGTTGCAAATATTTCGTAATAAATATAAAATATTTTCAAAAATTTAATTGATCATGAAAATGTGATATTTGCTTGGTGTTCTATTTATTTAGCTAAGAACAAAACAAAACAATATCGGCTAAGTTAGAAATATTCTTATAATATGGTTGACAACAAGAACAACAACAGCAACGTTCAGCTGAGGATAAAACGAAACCAAGTCGGCATAGAAAAGGAAGCATGCAAATAAATGCGGTAAAAACAGTGACAATTAGATTTTTGCATTTTCATTTATAATAAATAGTCAATTAGGATACTCAATAGTTTCCAATTGCCATATGATATCTGTGCATTTGTTTTGTTTTCGTTGTTGCTTGACTTTGCTGGTGTTTTCATTCCTCTCCTCCGGCCGCTCATCCTCGCCACATGTCTTCATTAGCAAACCAGTTGCGAGTGTACTACAAAATTCTCTCAGCACGATTTGTTTTCGGTCGACTCATTTCATTGGCTTTCAGCTCTGCTCTCAATATCGCCGCCATATTTCTTCGCACGGGCTGCACCTCAATGCTCATAATTTTTCGCCTTATTCATCTAATTCGCCTCTGAAATCTCTTTACTATTATTTATTCTCCTTGGTTAAAGCGTCTTGAATATGAACGTAACAAACGATAGCAATGTACGCAGAGTTTGCAATGTTGGCAACGTAAGCGTTTTGAAGTACGGTAAAGTGGGCTTAGGTGACTTAAATGTTTGTAATTTTTTACAATTTTATGCGTTACGCTGTTAGTTGTCACTGTGTCGTAGTTTTTGCTGATGTTGCAGCTATTCGCTGTTGCACGGTGTTCATGATGGCAACTCAAAAAGTAGTACAAATAAATGCGCACTCAATAAACTTCTTAGATACATTAAAAATGAAAAAAGAAACAAATAATTTAAACAGTTCATTTTGTAGATTTGCTCCGTTTCATTGCACTGCACTACATGGCGTTTACGTGATGCCGAAATCGGTTTCATTGCCATTCAACTGAATGTGCTGTACTTTATTTGATCAAATGTAAATGTGGACTAAACATAGTAGCTTGTGGTTATTTTTCTATTGAGAATGTAATCGAAGTAGAACCGCAACATTAAACTATGCAGAAGCATTTTTCACACTTGAACAAATCGTTGTGTCCACAAAAAAACAGACAAAATCAAGCAAAGAGATGAAAGAGGTTTTTCTGTTCTGCTCCGTTGGTTAAGATTTCAGCTATATAGCAAGATCAAATGCAGATTTCAAGTTAAAAGAAGACTTGTGTGCAAAAATTACGTTCGGCACAGTCTGATGTGTGATTGGACGCATTCAGCGCAGACAACTTTTGTGAACTGTAATGGTAGCGCTACCTTAGTAACCGATGTTTTTCTCTGACTGTGTTGCTACTCTACACGTCAGAAATTAGATTTAATCCAATTATGTATAATTTCTATGTAAATTTAATTCAATTGCAAAGGTTTCTCACTTCAATTTGCTTCGTTCTTTCTATGTTTTTTACTTTAACCGTAGTCCTACGTTGAGAAAAACTTTTAAATTCCACGTTGAGGTGTAGATGAGGAATTAAAGTTTTTAAATATTTTGAAAAAAATTTATAATTGACCGAAATCATGTTCCTTGTAGTAGGAACATGATTTCGGTCTACACTTAGCATAAAATAAAAATCATGTAAGCTTGCTTTTATTCCAAAACAAAACGGTTTTGGAATTATATAAAAATTAAAAAATATGTAGTTTTCTACACCAACGTAGGACTACGGTTTACAGCGTTAGGAGCAGCATCTGACAGTAAATTAAACAGTTGTGTTCATGTAGCATAGAATTGTTTCGCTCGATAAAATGGCGCATGCTATCCGATCAGTTTTAGTGAGCGCTACCAAAATTTTACCATTCAGCGAATTTTTACACAACAGTTGGCAACTTTTGTCTGCGCTGCCTTCTTCAAACTTACTTGATCTATATAGCTTACAATTAAAATCATGTGAGTTTATTATATGTTTTTTGAATTTAATAAGTGATCTTACCAGTTGTACTTGATAATAAGGAAAAACTTATAATCTCTCGTCGGTCAGCCGACGGACATATTTAAAAAGGAATCTTCGGAGTCACTCAAACAACAGTGACTTAATATTATATATATTGCATTATATATATATTAGACTAAAATGTGTATACAAGAGAGTAACGTTATATTAAAGGAATAAAATATACAGGGTTTGGCGTAAACAAAAGGTTTTAATAGAGAGGCAACGTAATCTGTCGCAAAAAGAGCATAAGTCACAAAAAAAATAACTTTCGAAACTGAAAAAATGAGTTACGGCATTTAGATGGCAAATATTCAAGCTATCTCTACTGAATATTAATATTAATATTAAAATTATCGAAAATATTAATAAAAATGGCACATACCTTGAGTATAACTTAATTTTATTGTGTACTAATCCTACTTAATTTTTTTAATATATCCCTTAGTATTTTGTTTATGTGATGAAAAAATGAATGCATATAAAAATCCTTAGTTTTTTTAGATAAATTACTATTTTGATCCAAAAGTTCCCGAAGTTTCTCAAGCTATCGAAAATGTAAACATGCCAAAATATTCTTTTGAATATATGTTTTAGTAAAATTCCCTCAAAAACCTCCAATTCAAAAATTTTATATAAAATCATCCAATTTCGTTGACAATGCATTGAAGTTACAGTGTCTAAGCAAAAATCTATATATAAAATCGTTCATTCTGGTTGGTGTTCGTTAAGATCTCAGGAACGGGAACAAATTGTTATCACGGCTTATACCTCAAATATTAATAAAAAATTGCCACACCCCCTATTATCGCCCACAAACCAATAAAAACGGTATATTTCAGACTAATTCGGTTGTATTGAACTAATATTTTGTAATTTAGTTAGCTCTCGTATATTTAATTTAGTTTAGTGTACTCTCAGCAACTCAATCAAAACTGGGCGTGGTCGAACTATAATTACGCCCACTTTTCAGAAATTATTATAATTCCTGAGTTGTGCATGTTTTTATAATGAAACTTGGTGTGTATGTGCTATGAGACCAAGTGGTGGTCACTATTAGGGCTTTCAAATCCGAGGGTTTTTGGCGAATCCCGGGATCCCGGTATTTTTTGGGATCTCAAAATGCCAAGATTTTAAAAAAATGTCATTTAGCTGTGTTAAAAGCTAATAGTTCTTTTTATTAATTTCTGCGTTTTGGCAAAAATAATTCCATATTACTTTTTTATTTTTTTTATTTTTAAATATAAATCCAAACGTAATGGTTGCTCATACTTAAAATATTCAAAACACTAAAAAGTTTATAAGTCGCTTAAAAGACACTAAGACGAGATCATAATTTCTAATGCAGACAAGGGTTACAACACAGTTGTACTATACAAAGAATGTAAGGATTTTTCTTTCATACTATATATAAATTGAAGATAAAGTCTAATTCTGAAATAGCATTTTGTATTTACACTTGTAAATTTATGATTGAAAAAATTCTGATAAAACCAGATCGAAAAAAATCAAAAAAAATCTAAAGAATAATTATAGCCCATACGGTCCTTAATTAAAGATAATTGCCAAATTTTTAAATATATAAACTATAATTATATAATCCGAAAACTTCAATATTTCTGTGGTCACAAGGAATAACGACTAAGCTCAAAGTATCGTAAAAAACGATATTTTAATTGCACGCACTATGACCAATTTTATTGAAATATGTGAACAGTTACAAACAAAATATGTGCAGACATAAGTGATGATCAATTCCGGGCAAAAAATGGGTATCTGCATACTTCCAAAAATTGGCAATAAAGTAAATTCCATATCGTTTTTTTACGATATTTTGAGTTTAGTCATTATTCCTTGTGACCATAGATTTATTTCAAAATAAAAATCAAAAATATTTAAAAATATCAAATACGATTTCAATTTATTATAAACATTAAAATAAACAAGTAAATAAGTTTAACAAAAAAAAAACTACATTAATTTACCTTTAAAAAAATTTAAAAATAAAATTAAACTTCTTATTCAAATAAATAAGTTATAAATAAAATAAAAATAAACTGGCCATTTCAGCCCTTGGAAGGACTTTGACCTAGCTTCTGTTGATCAATTGTGTTGTGCGTGTTATTAAATGTTTGATCACAAATGACCGAGAACTGGACCTACGTGTTTTATGCCGACTCCGAACGGCTTATATTCTCAAGAAGCTTTACATGGCAATTTTTACTTTCTGAGGTTTGCCATTGTCTGCAGAGAGGTGACGACCGAACAGAAAAATTAATTTAAACCCGGGCAACTGCAGTTCTTTAGCTAAGGGGCCACGCACTCTACCCACTAGGCTACGGCCGCCACCAAATAAATAAGTTAGCTGTTATTAAATGATGTGAATAAAATATTCCTTTTATAGTTTAAAACTATAGCATAGTAATAAAAGTATTACTACTTTCAAAATTTCACGAAAATGGAACAGCTTAGTAAACAGTCTTTTAACATCACAACCAAAACAAACTAAAAAATAGGGTTTCAATATAGAGAGGTACAAAAGAACAGGGTGATTTCGATTATGAAAAAAGGCATTGCATTGCAGGAAAAAAGACATTGCAGTTGCATTTATATTTGCTGAAAATGTTTATATTGTCTTGTGAATAAAATCCCGGGATTTGGGGTTTTGAATTCAAGGATTCGGGGACTAGAAATTGGTTCAGGATCTCGGGATTCGGGATCACGGGATTGAAATTCCCAGTCACTATGTACGTAAATGTTTCCGCGCCTACTTTTACCGCTCTTCTATACATATAAAATCTTTCGTAAGGTCTCTCAAGATTTCAGGAAGGGTACACCCAAGGCCACCAAACTTACAATATCTGTTATTAAGATTAATATCTCGGTTGATAAAAAAATGTCACAACCTTTTTTAGCGTCCAAAAATAAACAAAAATGCTTTATTTCAGACAGTTTTGGTTGTATAAGACAAAAATTTTGTAACTCAGTTTGTATGGTCACTAGGGTGGGGCGATTTGAACATTTTAATGAGCGCTTCGCGTTTCTGATTCTTGGTATTGTACTGAGCAAAAAAGTCCACTAGACCAGCGGTCGTCAGCGCCTAACTCTTTCCACTCTTTCCACTCTTTTACAACAACTTCAAGATTATCATGATTGTTGTAATTCGCCGAATCGTTCACAGGCGCAGCTGCACCGCAATAATACAGCGCGTGTGTTTTTATTTTTTTTCTTGTCGTTGTTGGTAAATACAGCGCGTGCTTGTTGTTGGTGTTTTTTTACTTGCTGGTAAAAGCAGTGCATGCGACCGCTCAAAATGCTTGCTATACTGAAGGTTTCTTGTTGGTTATTTCGCGTAGTGTTTCGTCGCTACCGTCATGCGTGTTGTTGCTATTATGTGTTGTTTTCAAGTTAATAATTCTTTATTGAACAACGTAGCCAATGATTTGTTGTATTGTAATTGTTGTTGCACTCTTCAAAAAAATTTCTTGGCGATCCCTGCACTAGACCATACGTCTACGGTGAAAATCGAGCTTCCCGATTTTGACTTGCAGTTTTTTCTCAGACTTTTGTCACGTTTTTTTTAAGTGAAAACTTCTTTAGGCGCGTTGAACGATTTTGGTAGAGGGTAAATCATTCGTTTGCATCATCGTATTTTTCCAAGGAATTCGTCATTCGGCCGCAAGCTCACAAAGAAATCACTTGGCAACTCCTGAAATTAATGCATATAATCTGTTTGTTAGTATATAATTACTTAAGTTAGGTTGCAATAAGATGTTTGCAACCAAAACTTATTATTAATTCGGTTTATATTTATATATATATGCCTTTAAAGTTTGGCAATTTCTTCAGTTGTTGTATTTGTCAACATTTTTGAAAAATTTGCTTTTACTCAAACAGCTGCTATTCATGGTGAGATTTAAAAATGGATCCATCTTCTTCTTTTTCTTCTTTTTTCTGCTGGAACTTCGTTTGCAAACAAGAAAAATAATGTACGGATTGAGTGTTTTAACATTTTAATCTTTAAGTTGTGATAAAGGCATATGTTGAACATTCAAATAATTACATGCATGCTCTTATTTTATTACATATCGTCAAACAAAGTTTTACAATTTTCACACTTGTTGTATTTGTCAGTGGCTTTTTATTTTCACCACTGCGGCATTTTATATTCAGAGTTGTCAACTATGGCTGTGTGTCAATCAGTCGTGGTAGGATAGAAAATATCAAGTTGAATAAAATTTGTGTGTGTTGAAATAAATTTGTCTTTTTTGCTGTGTCAAATGGACGATAAAATTTTGACAATTACAAATTTTGACATTTCGGTCGTGTTTTTGCGCAAATATTTTATTTTCATTTTATCAATTTGCGACATATTTAATTCGAGAGCTTGTACTTGCAACATATTTCATAAACTTGTAATATTGTAAACTTAAAAAACTGTTAAAAAATTAAAAAAAATGAACGAAACAGCAGGCAAACAGAAAATATAGCATGCAAAGTGCTGTATATTTTACGCCGCCAATTCGGTTCATCCCCTCTAACGCTGCGCAACCGCTGGGATCTTGTAATTCTCTTTGCGTTGTTGTTGTAAATTTGCTAAGTAGTTATTGTTGTACAGTAAGCTTTAATTTTTTATGGATGTTTATTTGCAGCTACAGTCAGCATATGACATCGAACTAATTTAGAAAACAGTTTATGCGTATGAATTAAAGAATATATATAATATTGGTAAATCTATTTGTTTTTAGTAAAAGTGTTACCGTATCGGAAATACATATATATATATATATATATATATATATATATATATATATATATATATAATATATATATGTATATATTTACATATTTACATATATATAGTTCATATATATGAACAATTTAGCTCATTGAGGAAATTTAAAGGATATTTATGTATATTTATATAATAACAATTACGTATTAAACCTGCAAATTAATTAATATTTTCAGTAGTAATTGAATAACTAAGGTCTGCTTATCCTAAGCATTCTATTTCTTAAAACTGTTTAGCTTAATTTCTTATATGGATTATATATAATTTATAAGCTATAGATATTTCTTAATTTTAGAATATTCTATTTTTAATACACAACGCAATATAGATATGGTGAACATGTATATTGTGTTAGTGTTATGATATAAATAGATATAAATAAGCTTTAATTTTTTATATTAATTCAATAATAAAATAATTTAAATACATAACTTTTATTATATGGTAACACTTTTCCTTAAAATAAATAGTTTCAGTAATATATATAAAAAATTTAATAAATTGTTATAAGCTCTTAACAAAAATAATTCTAATTTCATATGCCGACTGTAGCTACACGATTAGAATTCACAACGTCTACAAAAAATTTCCGGCTAACTGCGCCAACAACAATTACCAAGGAAATCTTCAAACAAGGACGCACAGAGAAGAACAAGATCAGAGTGGAACTTTTAAAACTTTTTGATTTCATCCTACATGTAGGACGGGCTGCAGTATGAGCTTTCGCACATCCTACATGTCCGTCCGACCTGTCAAATCCATCCTACATGTAGGATAGTCCGAAACCCCCCATTAGCATGAAAATTCTTATATAGCAGTAAGGCGGTCCGTGGCAGGACAACGTCTTCCATTTATATTTTATATGTATACATTGCAAAAGCATTGGAACGCTCCTTCAGGCAGTTTTGGCCTTGTGAAAGTGCAAATTTTTCGTGAAAATATTGATAAAATACCATTTTCAGTTGTTCATAGTGCAAAATCATAAAAATGTTCTATTTCTTTTTTTTTCTATTTTTTATTTTATTATATTTTATTCTATTTATTTTATTTCTTGTTTTTTATTCTTCTATGGTTTTCAGTTCATTTGATGCGTTTTTGTTAGTTTATTGTAAATGATCACAGCATCAATTACGCATAAAATTAAATACGCATTTTAAAATATCTGCCGCAAATGTAAGTTTTAGAAAAAATTGTTTCGTGTATAAACTGTGCAGTGCTAATAAAAAACATTTTGTTTATTTAAGTTATAAAAAATATGGATAATCCAGTGGATTCTGATAATACAGAGAATGTGGAGATGGAGACGCAGCCAGAATCATCAGCGTCATCATCAAATCTAGAACATATGCCTTCGCAAAACGTATTGGCATTCGGTTTAGAGGCTGAATTAGACGATATTTTGCTTTCAACTACGAGTGACATTTTGAAACATTATTTTTTCTTGGCCGCTCGTTGCAAAAACGCAAATAAAATGTTTTCATACGACACATTCACCCCACACGTTTGGGACAAATTGATACAAATTTGGAACAAATTAAATATTGAGGTTATTGAAAAAAAAAATATTATTAAGAAATTGGGCCGATTATTGAAAAATTACCGTGAAGCTTGTAAGAGACAAACAAAAAATTATGCAAAATCCAGAGAATTTGTTGACAGCACAACGAAAATATTTTACATCGGAAAATGTAAATGCCAGCTCAAAACAGCTCGATGTAATTGTGGCAAAATTCCTGACCGACTCGATGAATTCATGTTGGATCAGCATAACGAACGCAGACTTACAATACCTGAATATTTGCCAGTCGAAACAGAAATATCGACTGTGTTACCATTTTTACATTCAGGTGCATCATCTGATCCAATATTTCAACCAACCGCATCAGATGTGCAAGAATTGGAAAACTATGAACCTCCTGGTTCGGATATCCATACACCAACCGTGCGAAGAATGTATACTCCACGATATAGTACACCACGGTTCGCAATGATATGCGATCGCATTGGGTTATCCGATCGATTAGCATCTGTTTTGGCTTCAGCTTTATTCGCTGACATACAGTTTAAGGATGAGCGAGGTGAAACCATTATTATGGATAAAAGAAAAGTGAGCCGAGAGCGTGAAAAATCGAGACACGATATTTTACGAGCAAATAACGATGGTGAATCGTTGATCGCTTTTTCGTTTGATGGTTGCAAAAATGATTCATTAACTCGGGAGAAAATTAAAGAAGTATATCACACTACAATGCGAAAAGAACCACACCTAGTAGTAATACGTGAACCATATTCGTCACTAATTGGCTATGTGAATTTAGAAGGCAAAGGCGAAACTTCCAAAGCGAAACAAGCTAAATTGATTGCATTTTTCAAATCAAAAAATCTTTCACTTGAAAATTTAATTGCCGTCTGTAGTGACGGTGAGGTTGCAAATACTGCCACATCTGGAGGTGTATTGCGTCTCATCGAACTCGAAAAATCGGCCACTACTGGACCGACAAAAAGCACTGGATCGTTAGCTCAAAGGATAGATATTTGCAATACATTACAAGTAAATATCATAACTTTATGTACTTCTTTCTCTATACGATATAGTTTTGTAATTTTTTTATTTAAATAATCAAAACATTTTTCAGGTTATCGAAAATTTTCAACTTATTACACTTGAACACATTCCTTTAATGAGTACAGATGCTGAAAATCAACTTTCCACTGACGTTCAATATCTTTACCAAATTGCCCAAGCCGTTTCAAATGGTAGTTGCTCAATTAATCTTGCAAACATCAAACCTGGACCGGTAGAACATTCGAGATGGATAAAAAAGCTAGTAGATTGCTCCGTGTGTATATTGCGACAAAAAACCCATCACAAAATTTACAAATTTTGACGAGGTATATCATGAAAGTGTATGTTCCCATGTATTTCAACGTCAAATACTACAATTCGGCTGTAAACGGTAGTGCTCTGCTTGGAAAATTCATCCAGTGGACGCAATATTTACCAGACAACTTACGTAACATCGTAAATCCCGTAATACAGAATAATTCCTATTTCGCACACAGTGAAAATGTTTTGTTGAGCATGTTATTCGATGATTGTAAAGATATTCGTAAATTGGCACACAAAAAATATTGTATATTCGCGACAACGTATGCGATTTAACTGAGCTTCCGAATATGTAAAACCAAACATCAATTTTGATTGTACGGAATACGTTCACATGATCGATTTAGAGGGCAAAGCATTGTTATTTGAACCGCCATTTACCAGGAAAATTCCAAGCATTTAAAACAATACCTCGAATGTGTAGATGATGAAGATCCACCATTTCCACATGACCAGCGTCATGTCCAGTTTATAGCTAGTGTTGCTAATCGCTCAATTGACAAAAACCGTGAAGGTATAATGGCATCTGTATCTGAAGGCCGAAAGAAAGTGCCTCGTATGGAATCTCGAAAAGATTTGGAAGGCAATCTTTGAATGAAAAATACACTGAATTGGAATTTTTGATGTGACATCGTTTAAAACAATAATTGCTTTCTTCTGGATTCATACCATGTCTCTACCAATACAATTACTTTGTACTTTAAATGAATTTCTCATAATTTTCAATACTGAACAAACAAAAAAGAAACCTTATATTTTTGGATAAAAAAAGTGGAAAAAAATAAGAAATAGAACATTTTTATGATTTTGCGCTATGAACAACTGAAAATGGTAATTTGTCAATATTTTCACGAAAAACTTGCAATTTCACAAGGCCAAAACTGCCTGAAGGAGCGTTCCAATGCTTTTGCAATGTACTAGAGAGTTCTTAACTATTGTCTTGGCTGCAATTGGCTTAGTATTGGATCGAAAATCTCAATGGTTTGGCTGTTATAGGCCAAAATATAAAAAAAAACGTGACAAAAGTCTGAGAAAAAACTGCAAGTCAAAATCGGGAAGCTCGATTTTCACCGTAGACGTATGGTCTAGTGGACTTTTTTTCTCAGTACAATCCCAAGAATCAAAAACACGAAGCGCCCATTAACATTTTTTTCCTTCCATACTAATCGCCCCACCCTAATGGTTACTGTCTACAACGATACCCAAAATGGGAATTGGGAATATTTTTATCCATAGAACTGCAATAATTTTAAAGAGTAGTGTTTTAAATTTTTTTATTAAATGGGATATAGGCGTAGTTGAAGGCAAATTTGGAAATATTTGGCTATGCGAATTTCGTGTGCAAAGTATGGGAAGTGAGAATCCACACATACATTTCACATTTTGATAGAGCTATTTTAATATAATTTCAATACGAAAAAAATCAATGTTTAGGTAGGCGTGGTTGTGGGCGGATTTACAAATATTTTCGTCTGTGATATAACCAATTACAACTAATGTATATACAAAATTTTGTTGGTATACGATGACTCCATCTTAATTCTATGCAAATTTCGTGTAAAAAGTATGGGAGGTGGTCGTGGCAAAATAATTTTTATTAATTCTCACGTATATTACACATATATTACATATTTTTAAGTGAGTTATTTTGATATAACTTCAATTCGAAAAAATAAAATATTAAAATGTTTGTGCTATATAAGAGGTAGGCGTGGCCATTGTTAAATTCCGCCTAATTTTGGTCTGTAGAAGGATTATTATATATACACTCCATGTACTAAATTTAATCCATCTATCATTATGTTAAGCAGAGATATTGACTTTTGTCCTCAAAAAAGTACTGGCTGGCCCACTATGCGTCGGTGTGACAGACAAATGCTCGAGTATACAAGGGCTAAGCAGTGATTTAAGAGTTTTCATTAAACTTTTTTCTGCATCCTTATAGATGTTTGTTTTATGCAAGAACCTACCTAAAACAATAGATGCTACTAACAAATCTGAAAGTACGCATAGGTACACAAAACATTTTGTTGTCATCTGACTACACGGATAAAAATTTTGGACTACTTTTAAATCCAAACTTTGGACTAAATGAATTTTTAATTCAAAAAGTTATATTTTTTAATCCAAACATTAGTTTAATGTAGCTGGGTCTCAAACCCACGATCCTGCAAAGAACTAACTTGAATTCGTAATGATGCAAAATAAGCGAAACTATGCTAACAACTGAATTGGACGAGTGAATAAGGTGTTGGACCAACACATAAGAGGACGTGTGCTCAAATCACGAACTGGTCTGAAATTTTTTTATTTTAGCTTAAATTAGCTGGGTCTCGAACCCATGTTTCTGTGCTTGCTTACTTGCATTCGTAATGATTCAAAATAAGCGTAACTTTCTTCACAACTAAGGCCGCGTTCATAGTGGACGCTTTGGCTGAAGCTGATGCATAAAGCTGCTTTGTCAAGCTTTTTTTGATCATAGTGAACGCTTATTCAACGCTGCATAAAGTAGCTTATTGAGCTTATTGGTGTTCATAGTGCGCGCTTTATGCTTGTGGCTGAAATGCTTTGTATTCATTTGTCTCTTTGGAAAATAATGCACTCAATTGCGTTTTGCAAAGTAAATGAAAGATTTTTTGTTTAATGAGTATCTAGATTCGCGATGATCACCATTGAATGATCAAACCAATAACAAACAAGAGTTCAAAGGAACTTGAAAACACAAAGCATAACAACGGTGGAAAGTTCAGCACAAAAAAAAAACCCAAGAAGTAAGCCAGAACAACGAAAACTATGTAAACAAACGAGATAGAATACACAAGTGAATACAACTGAAAAGCGCCACAAAACGATACAACAACACAGCAACAACACAACAACAGTTCGTGTTGCAAACTTCAGCACAAATAAATCCAAAAAATAAAACAAAATCAACGAAAATGTTGTTAACAGGCAAAATAAATAAACAAGTGCCCAATAGCATTTTAAAAATGCTCAACAACAAAGCATAAAAAACTAAATTATTTTTCTGTGTGAGCAAGTGAGATGGAAATATAAGCGCTGAAAAGCATTTGAAATTAAGCTTTATGCTAGCTTTATGCTGGCACTATGAACACTTTGAGCCTTTTCCATATGATTATACACAAAGCGTTTTTCAGCTAAACCTCTCGGCTAAGCTAAAAGCGTTTACTATGAACGCGGCCTTAGTTGGACGAGTGGATAAAGTGTTAGACCAGCACATCAGAGAACGTTTGTTCAAGCCATGAACTGGTCAGAAAAGTTATTTATTTTAAGTTGATATTTATATTGCTTTTTTAACTTTTTGCGGATTAAAAAATAATCTTTATTGGATTAGAAAATTTAAAACTTTTTTTGGATTAAAAAGTAATATTTTTTTGGTGTTGTCCCATTTTCCTTGTTTTGGTGTATAAAGACATGCTAATCGAAGTGGGCGTAATCCACCCACCTGAATGACATGAATTCAAGAACACGTCAAAAAGAAATGGAGAGAAGAAAAGAAAAAAAAGAAGGAACTTACATACTAACATATTTTATACAAAGTAGTATAAAAGATGACTATTAAAACTACTGTGTTATCATGTAATTAATAGGGAACAGTTATAGAGGCATGAATGATGATTGGTGATAGTGATAAGGATAGATGCTTAGGGTGGAAAGAAGAGATTGGCTAGGGTACGCTTGAATATGTAATTAGTCGTAGGTGGTAGGTAGTGCTCGCTGATAGTATTAAATATCATACAACATCTGTTGTATATCATTGGTTCGTTGAAAGCGTACTTGGTGTGGTGCTGTGATTCACTCAGAAAACTTGTATGCCTAGTTCTCCTTATTGGGTCATTAATTGTTACTTTGTTGGAAATATATTCGCTGTCAATGTTTCAGGCAATGACATCAAATATAAAATATGAACAGAGTAGCGATCTTCTTGTTGACAACGGAATTATGTTAATGGCTTTCAGTCTGTGAACGTATGGTGGAAGGTTTATATAGTCCCGAGGGTCGTACGTATCTCTCAAGGCAAAAAGTAGGAACTGTTTCTATTCTATCACTATGCACTTCAAAACTTGGGTTGCATACTGTTCAACAATATTCAAAAATTGGACGCACTAGTGTGCAATATAGGGTTTTAGTTATCCAGCCGTTCTTGAATTCTTTTGCACGTCTTTTAATGAACCCGAGAAGCTTGTTTGCCCTGGATGTAACATGATCGCGGTGAAGATTAAAGCGCAGCCTAAAATCTAGGATAACCCCAAGATCTACATTGTGATTGATCCTTTTTAGTTCAACCCCATTTAGCTCAAAACTACTATAAAGCATTTCTTTTTTACGAGAATAACTTATAACATAGTATTTCTTCTCATTCAGAGAAAGCTTATTTTGTAAAATTATTCTGTAAGAAAACTGTGTCCGCATCAGATTTAATGACATAGTACATTTTTAAGTCGTCTGCGTATAAGAGATGTGGGATATCATACAAAACTTCAGATATATCTGCAATATATATGTTAAACAGGAGTGGACTTCCTTGAGGTACGCCTGGTGAGACAATAATCTTATTAGATAGAGTACCCTGAAATTTAACATATTGGGATCTTCCACTAAGATAGGGATACAAGCCATTTCAACAAAGAACCAGATATATAGAATTTTTCTAATTTTTTAGTTAAGATAACGTGATCAATTCGATAAAATGCTTTACCAAAATAGGTATGTATGGCATCTATCTGATGACCTTTTTCTATATAGTTAAGAACATCTGATACCATTATTATGAGGTTTCTAGTGTTTGATCGTCCTTTACGGAATCCGTGTTGTTGTTCATTTAAGTGTGGATTAACTCTTTCAGTGAGCTTAGAAAATATTTTTTTTTTCAAAAAGCTTAGGAATAGTTGACACTAAGACAATACCTCTGTAGTTTTCGATCGCTCTATTATCACTTTTCTTAAAAATTGGTGTAAGATGAGATGACTTTCAAAAATATGGAAAAACACCTGTTTGCAAAGACTTATTAAAATAATATGTAATGGTGTAATTAATTGAGCTAGGCACTGAAAGAGGAGAATTGGTGGTATAAGGTCTAATATTTAAAAGCAATAATGCTATGTTTGAAGCTTCTGTACTTTTTCACTGTGAAATATTTTCCAATGCACTTATAGAATCACTTAAGTTCATTTTAAATCTTAATACAAACTTGTATCTTTCAATCCACCTGGTTTCACGAACGCTTTTAAGCTTCTGGAAAAGTGTTATATTATGCTACTTCATTTTGAGGATGATTAAAAAATTTCACTACTTTCTTAATGGTCGTCACAGAATTTTGAATTGGTTAAGTATTCGAACTTTTTGAAGTTGATTAATTTAGACCATTATTATACACGAACAATATGTGGTGTACTTTGGTGTTCTCAGAAGAATTGCAGTAGTAAAAAAAAATTAGTGCTAAAGTGCTTATTCGTAAAAATCTTTTTATTCAGAAGAAATAACTCTATTAATCTTAAGATAAAATCATTTTCATCTTATCAAGTATTATAAATAGTTCTTGGGGGTGGGAGACTGAGAGACGATCTGAAAAATTAGATTCTTTCAAAAGATTTCATGTGTCAGAAAGAGTATTGGTATTAGAAGCTTATAAATTTAACCTTTAACTTAACTCTTATTTATTTTTGAGTTATTTTGGTTCTGAAAATATTGCCTCTGTAGAAAGCTTCTATTACAGTAATATAAAAATAAATGCGTTTAAGTGCAACAGTGTGAAAATCTAACAATTTTGTGTTAAAGTGCATTCATAGAAAATATAGTTTAGGGATACCAAGATAGGAATAATTCATATTATCAATTGCATTGTATTTAAAGTAACAATATTAGCTTAATAAAAGTTAATTGAATTCAAATAGAAAAAATAATTTGTCTAGTATAAAAGCCCGTCCTATGAAGGGTCCTCCGCACACTTCCTTTTTGGAGCCATTTGCCTAAAGTTCTCTTTTTTTTCTCTTTTTAAAGCTTGATATTGTATTCACTTGATTTTTGCAAAATACAGAAATACCACTTTAAAAAACACTTTAAGTATTGAAGCAGTGTTAAAAAATTAGTACAAGTGTAAAAAGCGAAAAAGTCGATTTTGGTAGCAATCATATATATACAAAACTTTATAAACTGGCTTTGCAACCATCACATACATAATAGCTCAGGTGTCGTTTCGCGGCTGATACGGTTACATTTTTTGGTACAATCCATCAAAAGAATTTCATTAAACTCGTCATAACTTTTTATAAAGGATGAAAAAAAAGTAGTTAGATAAATTTTCTGTGCATACCTTCAGGCTGAACATTTTTGAGGACAGTATATGTTGTAAAAGCACTGTAAAAATGGCAAAAAATTATTAGTTTGAGCGATACTGTGCACGGAGCAACATGCTTGCCTTTTATGTTTGAAGATATTGAGAAAATTAATATGATTTGACACAAACGTTGGTCGAACAAAAAGATATTTTAAAAAGTATGCATATAAAAGTGTTATCAAAACACATTTTTCTGGAAACTCAACATTTCGAAATTGAGTGCAATATAAATTGAAAACAGTTCCATCTTATAAAATCAAGTTTTTTTTTCTTCCGTAGGGGGGCTACCGAGAAGATATAAAATTGTGTTTTCGCTAATTCAGACAATTTTTCATTTCAGATCATTATGAGAGCTCAAGTTTGCAAAGAATGAGAAGCAATATTCATGCAACTAAAGCAAATATCGTAAGCCATTTCGTTTTTTCTAAGGTACAAACATTTTAAAATAAAGTTAAAAGTACTCTTAAACATAGTCAGCAAACAGATCTTTCGTATGTACTATATTTCAGGCATGCACGTTAACGTCAATTTTAACGATAACCAAAATTTTATATTTGTTTCGTTGAAGCAAAATCAAAAAATATACAAAAATAACGTTTTAGATAAAAGAAAAAAATATTTATTTCGTTTCGGAGTCAACGATATAAAATTATTTGGTTTTTTTTGTCAAACGAATAGTTTTAAAATTACGTTAATTTCAACGAAAAACATTTCCGTTTTTTGTATCGAAAACTAAAAACACATTTGGTTGAAAAAATTTTACTTTTTTAACTTAAAACAAAATTTATATTTTATTACAATTTTCTTTTTCAACAAAACGAAATTTGTTTTCATATTTCTTTATCGTTTTTAGAATAACGGAATAGTTCTGATAATCTATTTTCTATGCTCAACGACACAAAAAATTATTGTTGATTTCATTGTGCATTAGGGCGTGTCGAAAAATTTGGATCGTATTCTTAGAGTTCTCAAAAGTTGCATAGGGTGGTCAATATCTCCCAAAAAAAAATTTTAGGAAAAAGCAAGGATGTTTTAGGACAAATTTGTTTTTTAAGAAAAACGGTAATATATCACGTTCTCAAAATGCTTTGATTTTTGTAAGAAAAACTACATAAATCATAAAGTAAAAGTAAACAAAGACTTTAACTGACAATATCCTGTCTAACACGATGCCTTTCTCGATTTTTACCCATAAAGTTCTGTGTGAGAGATATTCGAATCTAAAAGTACACTCGAGGTAGCACAGAACTTTTGATTGCTATCTGATTATCTAAATTTTGGCGATTTTGCTTAAAAGGTTAATGTTTTTCTTAAATTTGGCGAATTAATAATTTGCATATTTTATGGATATGCATTTTCTTGTTTTTGAGAAATGTATACTTGAATGCAATTTTTCTACATTTTAAAAAACCATTAATATATGATTTTATATCTCAGGCACCAGAAGTGTTACCGAAGATAATTTCCTTAATTAAGATTCTTCAAATATATCTGAACATAACCCTGTCAAAGAGTATCAATTTACAACACAGGGTTAAGACCACGATTTTTTTTCCTATTTAGATTTTTTAATAAATTTTTTTCCTTATGAATTTTATTATTTCGTTAAAACACCTCAACTTAGCATTCACAAAAATGTTATATTGGGGGTTGGAAATAATTTTAAAGGTTTTTTTTCGGTTTTTAAGCATTTATTTAGAAACAACGGTACAATGTATATTATTCAAAGTATTGTCCATCGTTAGCTACAACATTTTCCCATCTTTCTGGCAGCATATGGATTCCGCGCAGGAAGAACGATTCGTCTTTTGAGGCAATCCACGAATCGACCCATTTTTTGGTATCCTCGTAAGAAGTGAAGCGCTGCTCAGCCAAGCCATGCGTCATCGATCTGAATAGGTGGTAGTCGGAAGGGGCTATGTCTGGGCTATAAGGCGGGTGGGGTAGCACATCCCAATTCAGCGCCTGCAACGTTTCCTTGACGGTTCTTGCAACATGTGGCCGTGCGTTGTCATGTTGAAAAACCACTTTGTCGTGTCTTTTGGCATATTCCGGCCGTTTAACCTTTAATGCTCGGCTCAATTGCATCAATTGTTGTTGGTAGCGTTCCCCAGTGATGGTTTCGTTAGGTTTTAGCAGCTCATAGTACACGACACCCTTCTGATCCCACCAAATACACAGCATAAGCTTGGCGCCATGAATATTCGTCTTGGCCCTCGATGTTGATGCATGGCCGGATGGTCCCCACGATTTTTTTCGCTTAGGATTATCGTAATGGATCCACTTTTCATCGCCAGTGACAATACGATGCAAAAAACTCTTCCTTTTATGCCGTTGAAGCAGTTGTTCGCACATGCAAAATCGCCGTTCAACGTCTCTCGGCTTCAACTGGTACGGCACCCAATTTCCTTGCTTTTGAATCATTCCCATGGCCTTCAAGCGTTTGCCGACCGTTGATAAGTCGACTCCCAATGATTCTGACAATTCTTGAAGGGTTTGACACGGGTCTTCATCGAGCAAAGCCTCCAATTCCTCATCTTCAAACTTTTTCGGCTGGCCCGGACGCTCTTTGTCTTCCGTATCAAAATCACCACTTTTAAACCGACGGAACCAGTACTCACAAGTAGAAATCGATGGAGCATAGTCCCCGTAAGCCTCAGTAAGCGTGCGTTGTGCTTCAACCGCTTTTTCTCAGCGCCCTGAGAACATGAGCCATTCGGATTAGGCACAAAACTTAAAGATTCAATTTTCGATCAATTATGTTTAACATTTCATAGTACTCCTAACACAATGGATCGTATGAACGTCAGCTTAAGTATTTTCAATGACAGCAATGATAAAATATGTTTTTAAAGCCTTCAGATTATTGCTAGATACTGCGATATGTTTGTACAAATTTATCCTCAAAAAATGTTACTGTTAATGCAAATTAAATTTCATTATCAGTAAAAATCTACTGGTTACTGCTATATCTAATACACTTAATATATAGCGTAAAGTAAATGAAATCCGAACAAACACAAAAATAATTAAAAAAGGTTTTAACACATGACTAACACTCTTTTTAAAATTTATAATAAAAGTTTAATATTTATTTGAAATTTACCTAAAAAATTAAATTCCGTCACGGTTTGCTTTTAGTACTTTTTTTTGGCTTCGACTTCTGAATTCCGGATGTATTTATTGTTGTTAACTCTTCTTTAATTTTATTAACTAAGCATTCTACATTTTTTGGTCGATATGCGTTGCTGTAAGCCTTTCTCTTTAGGTTAGCCCAAAAAGTTTCGATTGGCCGCAATTGTGGAACATTCGGAGGATTTAAATTTTTCGCCAAATACTCAATTCCACGTGACTTTAAAGCATCGAAAGTTGGGTAAGCGTAAGACGCCAGATCTGGCAAAAAACCATTTTGTCCCGTCGGTGATACTACCGGCTGAACTCTCCAAGCGCCCGTATGCACCATTTAATGTAAGTCTGCGATGTCACCGCCAAGCCTCCTTTGAAAAATATGGGATCCATGATTCCACGTTCTCTAATAGCCAACTATAACAAAATTTTCTCTGGGAACTTGGTCTTATAAATATATTTTTTCTTCTCTAGTGGTTTGACATTGGAAGGCTCAAAATAATATTTTTTAATTGTTATTCAGGATTTTTTTTTGCGTTGAATATTCATTGATTTCAAATACTTTTTAATTGTTTAAGTCTGTAAGACTTTGCACTTCGTCAAAGTTTTTCAGCTTTCAAGTGAGCGCGAACTTTGGAGTAACTGAACACACATTTTTTTCCACAACCGATTTTTTTCTGTGTTTTATATATTCTCTATCTCTTGTCCCATGTCTTTAAAATAGTGAAGTATTTAATTTTTCTTTTTGGTTGGATTTTTTTTGCAAAAATTAGTACAATTTTCACGACTTAATGCATATATTTTGCAAAAATTTTTATACCGTATGATCAATGGTATATGCCGTTAATTTTTTAAGTATTGAGTTGTTGTTGCAAGTTAAGTGGCATTTTTATTTTATTCGTTTAAAATGTGTCGTGTCCCGATTTCATTTACCATACATTAAAGCAGTTAAAAATTAAGTCCTAATTGGTTAATATTTTTTTAACCAACAAATTTTAATATATGATGATTATTTTTTATACATTTGCTAACCTCATCTCAAAACAATTTAATCTTGAGTTTTGTCTCACAAGCGGAAATGTAACGTCTTGTTTAAATACGATCTTCCCACACAACACATGCACACATAACTTTGTTGTCTATAATTTTTCCCAAAATCACTTTTTAAGGTTCTTCTTAGCTGTAAGTATTTATGAACCATTAAAGCAATTAAAAGTTTTACTTATAAGATCCACTTACTAAACAACTAAAACCTTAAAATAAATATTTACCAAAGTGGCAATCAACACCCTACATTTAGTTCAAATTATTGACCAATGTATGATGAGATGACGCATAGACACAGGAGCATGTTAGGAGAAGTATAGAAAAAGAAAAGTTTTCACAAGTGACAAAGAGCTGGAAACCGGAAGCTCTGGCAAAAACTCTCAAACAAACTTTGCATCACGCCACCGGATAAAGTTTATCAAAGTTGTTTATTTTTTTGTTTATTTCTCGTGTGCTTTTATTCAGGCGGTTTACTTTTAAATGGCTTTTATTTATATTAGTTTGTGAATATGTATGAAGTGGATTGTTTTTGCGCTAGAATTGAGGCTTTTTCATGTAAACGAAAATAAAGGAAAGATTTTATTGTAGCAACGGAAAATACCTTAAGAAATAAATTTATTGTCCAAATTGGGAAAAATCAAACAAAAACAAAAATTTGGTTAGCTAGTTAGTCAAAGATGACTTGATTTTGTTCACTGATTTGATGATACATCTTATGAACTTTGACATATAAATAGTTAGCAAAAAATAAAATCTTTAAATTTGTCACAAGCAAAGTTTGACAGACAAGATGATACACGGTTAGAAATCTTGTACTAAAATTGAAACTTTTCTGTACTACATATAAGTCTACACCAGCTTTGGTTTCAAATCTAGTATTTACAAAATACTAAAAAATGGTTTTAATACAGCTTTGGTTTCAAAATTAGTACAAGCTTGGATTCAAATATTTAAAAAAAAAAAATAACAAACAACGCGAGATTCAACAAGTTTCAATTTGAAATCGCAAGGTTTAAAAACATGCAGTAATATTTTAGTGGGACTTAAATTTAGTCCAAGATTTCTAACCGTGTAATATTAACTTACAACCAATGCAAAGCAATGCAATGCTTACAACCAATAATTCACTCGGCGGCAAATGGTCTTCAAAAGCCCATTCAACATTTTTTAATAGATTTTCAATTCTACGGAATGCATATGCATTGTATTGCATTTGAAGTTGCGTAGCGTGATTCTAGCGATATATTTCAATTGCTTTAACAGGGGCATATCACAGAAATTGTAACGGGTGCTTGCATTTTATGGAAAATAGAAATAATTTCTATTGTATTTTGGCTGTTAGCCAAGTGGTTTATGGATCAGTATTATGCAGGAATAAATTAATAATAATTTTATACGTTTTAAGATTAATTCAAATATTCAAGGGCTCTTTTACAAAACAGTGAATTTTGTTAACAACAATAAAAATCTTAAAATATTGTGACATTTTTTCTATTGACAGTCTGAATTTCTATTAAATAAGGAAGAATAACATAGACAGCACCTGTTTTTTCGCTGATTTAATCCTCGCAGATATACTATGCTTTCTGAAAAATCAAAAGCGATTAACTGCTTTACCAAACCAGGTATGACTCAATAGACCTCACTAGAAACCTCAGAGTCAGAGCTGTATAAGCTCAGCGATAAATTTATCTGTCTATCTAGCTATGACTCCATTTATCCGATGCTTTAAATAGATTCAACTCAAGTCTTTGCATTTTTAACCTGTGTAAAAATCGAATTTCAAAGTGTCTTGAATATTTCTAATGCCCTGGTTATTCCAGGCAAACATGTGTGGTGAACGGACTTGTTTCGTTGTTAGTGTTTTGCGAATAAAATGAGAAATTAATATTTTCTACTGCTCATTTTTTCGCTCTCACGCCAAACAATTTTTTTTGCTGTTTTGTGAAACAGAAAACATGCCAAACATTTCCATTTTATAACTGAATTTTATATTTTTTCAACAAACATTGCATAACTAGAAAACGAATATTTGATCAGAGAAGCAAATAAACAAAATTAAACGGCAAACATTTTTGCCTGGCATAACCAGGGCATACCCGATTCAATAAGACCTCATTTCAATCCAATTCTTAAAATTTCAAGTCGGTTTAAAAGTTCATTTTTTAAATGATTTAAAATCATTTATTTTCTTTTATGTATCAAAATTTTTCGAAAATATTTATTAAATATTTATTAAAACAAAAATTAAAATATACCAACATTATTGATGTATCAATACTGCACATGAACATGGAAAAACGCTACAGCTTTTATCCTTATCAGTGTGATACAAGTGGCAATTACAGAAGCTAAAGAGATAACATTCTTGCATAAAAAATAATTTTGGCGCTGTTTTTTTCATATTCCATCAAGTGTTAAATAAAACACTGGAAACAACTAAATTGACATCGCCAAAGGTTAAGATGGCGATGTCGAGCGTAAGACAGTAATTGAAGTGATAGGAATCAGGATATCAAGAAACTTATCGAGAAGTTGATATAATAATAAAACTCAAAACTTAAGAAGCTCAAGTGAAAACTTTCACGAAGGAGAAATAAGCCGCTAAAAACCTTACTCCAGTTTCAGTTTTTCGCTTTTTTTTTACTTTTACAAAAATTTAAAAACAAGCTAAAATAAAAAAAAATGTTTTTATATTGATAAAAAGGTAGTATTTTACAAGATTTTAATTACGACCTTAGTAAGTTTATTTGTGGTTTTAATGCCTTCTTCAAATCTTATAAATATAATAAAAATTTTGGCCAGTTAAACCCCAGAAAGGACTTTGACCGACCTATCTATTGATCAATTGTATTGTGCGTTCCAGTATGTCCAGAGTAGCATTCATTCACGAGGCATGCATGCTGTGTGCCAGTAGAAGTAAGGAGAAGGCATGCATTGCCATTAAAAAGAAATGAATAAAATTCGCTGAAATTCTTATTTTAACGCTATTTTATATGAACAGCATGGATGTTTTTTATATACAGTAGCATGCATTCTAAAATACGCATGCATTTTTAGACCTTAAGAATGTACCGACCATGCCCACACGGTTAGAAATCTTGGACTAAATTTTAGTCCCACTAAAATATGCACTACTGTATTTTTATAAACCTTTCGGTGTAAAATTTAAACTTTGCAAATACTAACTCACAGTTAGAATGCTTCTGTACTAGAATTTAAATCAAAATATGTAAATATTACAGCATCCATTTTAGCCTTTCGATTTTAATTTTAGCTTTTTGATTTAATTTTAGCCTTTTTGATTTAAATTTAAGTCAAATTCTTTGTTTTTAATACAATTTATGCTAAATTCTAGTACTTTGGATATTAAATTTAGATATAGACCCGTAAAAATTTAGCCTGGCAATGCTGCGACTCAATATTATAATAATCGATATTAATTGACTGGGTTCATATGCTTGTCTATCGCGCTTTTTATGTGCAGGCCGATGGCTCGGCGGTTAGAGTAGTGAGTTTACAAACTGAATGTCGTGTGATCGAATTTCGCGATGTTTGTTATTTTTTTTTTTATTTCGAAGTATTTTAATCTAAGCTTGTGCTTAATTTTTAACCAAAGCTGCATTAAGACCATTTTTTAGTATTTTGCAAATACTAGTACAAAAAAGTTTCTATTTTAGCACAAGATTTCTAGCCGTGTAGTTACAATAATAAAAAACATTGGGTTAAATTCCTATTGATTTTGGCTAAGCCGATTTTGTGTGCATACAGCATACATGCTACATTTAGTTTGTACAGAGTATCGTGGATATGAAAATAGGCATGCTGTATGTCTGCTAAGGCATGAAACCTGCATGCATGATTTTGCTTAAAACATATGAACTCCTATTGTGTGCTTAAACTTTAAGGAGTGCGATTGTAAAAAATTTATTAACAAAATATAAATATAACTATAAAATATTAATTTTACAGAAAAATACCATTTTTAAAACAAAAATAAATAAGATGAGCAAAAAAATTGCTGGGGTGAGTATTAATTAATGACAACAGCACATTTTTTATTACAGTATTAATGACAATGTATGTATACAGTATTCATGAAAATGTATGCATGCAGTATCAATGACAAATTATGCGTACAGTATTAATGACAATGTATGCATAGAGTACTACTAATTCCCTTGCGTACAGTATTAGCAATTGTGCGTGTTCACAGTACATATTCTCCTGTATAACATCGCCGTGGAAAATGGAAATGAGCTTGCATTTATGCTGGAATGCATACAAAATATCAAACGTATGCATACATCATAAATACTGTATGCATGAGTGTACTTACTGAGGTGTTATTAAATGTTTGAACAGAAATGATCGAGAACTGGACCTACGAGTTAAATGCCGATTCCGAACGGCTTATGTTCTCAAGAATCTTTACAAGTCAGTTTTTTACTCTTTGAGGTTTGCCATTGTCTGCAGAGAGGAGACGACCGAACAAAAAATTTATTCATTTGAGAAACATTCTGTCTGAGTTGGGAACTGAACCCAAGCTACCGTGGTTCTTTGGCTTAGGGGCCACGCTCGTGATTAAAATCGTGTAAAGTTCAAAGAATAGATCAGAATTAATTACAAAACAAGTGTATTGTTTGTTCGTGATAGCAAGATAGCCACGATTATCTTTCTTTAAAATACGAATATTTCTTAAATTATATTTAGCTGATTACCATGACTGTTTTCGTAACAATTGTATTATACATAAATGTTACTTTTTCAAAACGCTCCAATTTCAATGAAACCTGTTTTGTGCCAAAGCGATTTGGAATAAATCGGCTGAAAGGGACGGATAAACAGGGTATTTGACAGTATACATAAAAGCTGTACAATTTATATTCAGTATAAACTATATCTATAAAGTACAACGAATTGAAAGGTTTTTTTTAAGAGAGTATTTACGGCATATTACGAAGGCTTAGATTTGTATTAAATTCCCTTTTCTTCTTTGCTTGTCAAGATCAAACCACTCGTTCGTGAGATATCTAAATAAATGTCTGTGGAAATGAAACTATCTTTTTTTAAATTTTTTGCCAATCTAGTAAAATTTAGGACGCAGTTGTACTCGGAGGACTCCTCCAAATTCGACTAGGTCGGTCTTACCTCAGAACCAAAATTGTAAGCTCCAATTGTCATAAATTTTTCATATTTTCTTTGAAAAAGTATCTTCTTTTAGTTTACTGTATTCTCTTTACAAAACTTAAATTACCAATTTTAGGCATCCGTTTTCAGTCAATAGAAAACAAAAAAAGTATTCGCAGCGAGAACTTAAGTTGATTCCAGAAAATGCGTTTGAATAAATAACTAAATGACGAATAGTGCTCAAAGTCAGCATGAGTACAGAGAACAGTTGTGTCAACTAAGCGACAAAAATAATTTTGACAAAACCCCCCGGGCAAAGCCTGCTTAGGCTTTTTGACCGATATATTATCGAGTTTTCTTGACAGAATGTAGTATTGTTTTGCAATAGAACCAAAAATATCATTATAAAGTAATGAATTTCGTTGCTTCTTGAGTGCTAGTTGTATAGAACCCTCTTCTGTTCGAGATAGAGCAAAATAAATAGCACCAAAGTACTCACCTTTCCAGAAAGCACACGACAATCTGTAAGAAATAAGAAAAATGCTTATTATTGGGTATCCGTAAGAGATGGCGAAATTAATTTTATGTTTTTTTTAGATAGAATCATTGTCTAAAATTCCCTGTTTAATTTTTTTTCGTATCTCTTATGGGTTTTAAAAATATTTGTATAACAGCACACTCATGTCTAAAATTGCCTGTTAAATTTTTTCTCGTATCTCCTAAGGCATAAGGCTAAGGCTCCTCCTCCGACAACAACACTCTGGTCACAAATTGGAGGGTGCTACCACAACCCTCCTTCTCAGACCACAATTATATTAGCTTCAGTATAAGCTTTAATTACACTCCAGCTCAAAAGATCTTTAAAAACCCCAGAAGCACTAACTGGAACCAGAAGCATCATTAAGACTAAATTACCAGCTCCCAAACAAATTAATACGGAAGAGGGCATTGAGAGGTCCCAGAAGATTCTCTCGGCCCATCTTCTCAAGGCCTATCATGCCTCCTGTAAGCCCACGCGAACAAAGCGTAAGATCAGACCACCATGGTGGAGTCCGGTTCTTACAGAGCAAAGACGTGACCTAAAGATTTCTTTAAACTAGCTAAAATAGCTGACCAAGAGGAAATTTGGGGGGAATACAAATGTAGGCTCAAACTTTTTTAAAAAAACGTACTCAGAGCAAAAAGGCACTCGTGGAAGAACTTCTGCTCAAGCATAGAAAAAACTACGGACACAGCAAGGCTCAGGAAGCTACTCTCAAAGCAGCCCTCCATTCAGAGCCAGCTACGCAAAAACAATGGCCAGTGGACGGAGAGCAGTCAGGAATCCCTCGAGGTGCTTTTAAAGGCGCATTTTCCTGGCTGTACCGAAGCTCCAAACACTGCTATAATACGAGGACACAGAACAACCCCGCTACAGGTTCCACACGACTTAATAACATCGGACGGAATCGTATGGGCTTTAAACTCGTTCTCGAGATACAAATCTCCGGTACTAGACAGTATATTTCCTGCCATGCTGCAAACGGCCGAGTCGCAAGTCATCCCATGGCTGAAGAATATATTTAACGGATGCATCAGGCTGAACTATATACCTGTGGCTTAGAGGACAGCGAGGGTTGTATTCTTACCGAAGGCAGGCTAGTGCAGCCATCTCTATCCGAGAGACTATAGGCCAATAAGTCTGACTCCTTTGTGCTCAAAACGCTCGAGAAACTGATTGACTTACACCTAAGGAAGAATTCAATCCAGTTATCAACCAACCAGCATGCATACACGAAAGGGAAATCGGTTGAAACGGTACTACATTCCCTAGTAGTAACCATAGAAAAAGCCCTTCACCACAAGAAATACGCACTCGGGGCGTTTCTAGATATCTCAGGTGCATTCAACAATGTATCAACCACCGCAATCCTTAGTGGATTACGTGCAATAGAGGCACCACCGGAAATAAACCTATGGTTAGACAAGCTGCTAAGCTGCAGAAAGGTGCGGGCTGAATGGGGCACAAAATCCATGGTAAGGGAAGCTCGTAGTGGACATCCCAGGGAGGGGTCCTCTCGCCACTACTATGGAATCTTGTAGTTAATGAACTACTCGAAAAGTTCGCAGGTAGAGCCCCGAGGATAACTGCCTATGCAGACGACATAAGCATTATTATAGTAGGGAAATGTCTATCAACAGTAAGCTCCATAATGGAGAGCACACTCAAAGATGTACTTAGATGGTCAAATTTTAATGCAGAGAAAACGGATCTGGTTCTGTTCACGAAAAGGAACAAGATACCACAGTGGATACCACCGAAATTGAACGATATACATCTCATACCGAAAACTCACACAAAATATCTAGGAGTCGTCCTGGACAGCAAGCTGTCATGAAAAACCAACGTAGAAGAAAGGGTGAAAAAATCCACCATTGTACTATACACATCGAAGAAGATGCTAGGCAGTACTTGGGGTCTCTCACCCTTTCTGATGCACTGGATCTATGTAATGGTAGTGCGTCCTATTCTACTCTATGGGATTATTGTGTGGTGTCCTGCTGTGAACAAATCAACATTCCTCAGGCACTTGGAGAAAACTCAGCGGCAGGCAGCGCTATGCATCACGGGGCACTGAAGTCAACTCCAACTAAAGCGCTTGAAACCATTCTAAGTATGGACCCCCTGGACATACACGCAAAATTAATAGCCGGAAAACGGCGCAACATGCGCAACAGGACTACATGGTATCTTGCACGATAGTCAATTCCAAAGCACGAACTCTTCTGGGACTCTGGAACAAGCACAGCAGGCGCTCAACATATTTACAGACGGCCCCAAAATACCTACGGGCGTAGGTGCGGCTGTGTATTGTGCAGAGCCTAATATAAGGCAGCCATATAAACTGCCGAACCACTGCAGTTTCTTCCAGGTGGAAATATTTGCCATAAGGAAGGCTGCTGAGATAGCCCTCAGCATGGACACACAACTTTCTTACATTAACATTTTCGTTGACAGTCAAGTGGTGATCAAATCCATGCGCTCCGCTAGAATCAAGTCGAAAAGTGGCATGGCTAGCAGAGATGCACTAGATGCACTATGCGCTGCGAAGAGAGTGCGCATCTACTAGGTCCATAGCCACCAGGGCATTGAGAGAAAAGAGATGGCAGATGGTTTAACAAAGGAAGGCGCTGGGCTGGAATCAGAACTCGCAGAACATGTACTTACTCCGCTACAAGAGTTGTATAGGAACCTCGAAAGAAGAGCCACACAAGCAGTGAATCGTAGATGGAGAGATACGACATCATGCAAACTCTCGAAAATAATGTGCAATGCACAATGCGAAAAACGAACTCTGTTCATCCTGGCACGCCCGCGCAAAGATTGCAGGACACTAGTGGACATGCTCACTGGTCACTGCATGACGGCAGCCCACTCGAGGAACCTTGGCATCTCCACGGATGACAACTGCAGGCAGTGCAAGGAACCGAGCACAGTGGAGACTCTGGAGCACCAACTATGCACATGCCCCGCCCTACTTAGATCGAGACTAAAATACCTAGGCTCATCGACGTTCCCGTGGCTTTAACCAAAGTATCTCTGAAATCCCTCCTAAGGTTTGCGAATTCAACGCAAATCTTTAAAGACTTCAAATAAACACAAAGGTTCCTTTTGTTCGCTACCGGTACCACTAAGGACCAGAATTGGTATATGTACACAGTAAGGCCATTCTCGATTCTTTGGCCGACCTTGGTGTTCAAACACCGGTGAGGAATTAGATAGTCTGAATGCTCAGAAACCGAATAATTCAGGCGGACTTGGGTTACAACCAACTCACGAGATTTGCCAGCAGGGGTACTCCACAGGGAGGAGTAATCTCTCCCCTACTCTGGCTCATCGCCATGAACGACGTTCTTAATACACTAAACTGCAATGTGGTCAAAGTGGTGACTTATGCGGATGAGGTGGTTTTAATCGTGCCAGGACTGTTCCCTTCTACGCTCAGTGAGCTAATGGAGGTTGATCAGTGTCTGGGCTGCCAGGTATGGCCTAGCGGCCTAGATTAACTATCCAGTAGCGCAAAATATCTAGGTGTCATTCTGGATTCTAAGCTAAGCTGGAAAACCAGCATCAAACAAAGGGTAAAGAAGGCCTGCATAGGTTTTTACACCTGCAAAAAGACCTTTTGGTAGGAAATGGAGTCTTTATGAAAATGCACTAGTGTGGTGGCCTGCACTGAAAAAAGCATACAACACAATAAAACTAGCTTGGATCCAGCGATCCGCGTGTATATGTATCACAGAAGGTATCTGCTCATTCCCCACTGATGCACTTAACGTCTTGACACATTTACTTCCCATAGATCTACACATCAAGCTTACCGCAACAAACAGTGCAGTCAGACTCAGAGAGTTCTACAACTGGCGGAACAGGTCATATGGATATAGCAACATTCCAAATCCGCTACCTCAGGAACTGATTCCTAGAAACGCGGACTACGACACTCCCAGACTCGACTTCACGAAATCCTTTATAACCAAGTTTCCCACCAGGGTGGAATGCCGCAATGGGGGAATTGATCTAGCTTTCGATGTGTCCTTTTACACTGATGCCTCCAAGATGGAGTGCAGAGTGGGAGCTGGCATATACTCTGAGAAACTGGGGTGGCGGATTCTTTTCGTCTGCCAGCGTCTTCCAGGCCGATCTTTTTGACAAAAAGATGCACCAACTTATACTGTAAGATGTATAACTAACTCAATAAAAAAAAACAAGACAAAAAATATATGTCGTCCATTTTCTCTTTACCCCATCAAAGTCAACGGAGACACAATTTTTAGCCTCTTCTATAATCTTTATTCTTAAATGGATACATTGAAAAGATTTCATCCAAAACTATGGGTGAAATAATGGCAGATTTTATGTGGAATGGAATTGGAAAATGGGAATTATTTATTTTAATATATTTTTTATATATTGGGACACAACTCCCAACACGTTTAATAAACTCTTACGAAAGATTTAATAACTTTATATATGGAACAATATACTTTTCTGATCGAAATTAGAGATAAATATTTTTAGCACTTTATTAAAAAAGAAAAAATTGGATAAGCCCGAAAAATTTAAAAATAGTAAAATATTTTATAATTCCTTCAGGGTTGGAAAAAATTTTAAAAACTACCTTCAAATAATTTCTTACAAATACATGTTTTAATATGCAACGAAACATAAATAACACTTTTATTTACACTTTTTACAATCAATGCGAAAATGTTAATAGGCGGAAAGTCAATAGGTAACTACCATATCAGGAAAGTCTTTTTATAAGCAAGATTATGACACGAGATTATAGATTAGCTGCGTGGCAATACGTTTTAAATTTTTTTAAATGATATTTACTTAAAAAAGTTAAATTAGAGATAGTCCAATATAAAAAAAAAATAAAGAAAAAATGTTCAACATTCGAAAATATAGAATAAATGGGATCACAATTTTTAACTGCGGATAAAAAGTTGCGTAGTTTAAGACAGAGTTTTTGGAAAATTATAGAAAAATCGAAGGGTTCGGACTTTTTGAAAATGTCGGTTATAATCTTAAAACGTTAATAACTAAGTGTTAATTACTTTGCATAATTTTTTATTTATTTTTTTTTAAACTATATTCAAAAACAATAAATAATACCCTACTTTTTGTTGATATTGAAGTTTGATTTGAATTTTGTTGATATTGAAACACAATGCGGCTATTGTGGAACCTTCATCTATTTCGCAAACTAATAGCATTAATTTCTAACCCTAACGATATGGCCAACGAACGATGATTACTCGAACGATGACGTAATAAGTTGAAAGTCTGCATCTCTATCCATTGTGCTCGGCAACCCTTACGTGAATCTTACGTTCCTTACGTCAATCTAATATGTTGACGTAAGAAGTTGTCAAGAGTAGCATTGCCTGATCAGACATTTTCATTGATTTCTTAAGATTATCTAGTTTATTTAAAAATTTCATATGGTTTGCCTTTGTTTTTTTTTGTGTTGGCAACGCTTATGTTCACTTTGTCTAATTGTCATGACAGCTGTTTTTATTTACATTGGATTTTGTGTTTTTAACAATTCTGTTGATTTTTCAAGTGATAAGTGCTTTGCGAAGTGATTGCTATTAATTTATTACTAATTATTTTTATAAAATTGTTTTTAAACCAATTCGCGACGTGTTGCAATGTATGCAGCTATTGCAGTATTCGATTTTGAGAGGCTGGATGAAATAGAGCTCAGGGTGGAGCGACGAAGATTGCGTGACCGCACAAATGTTCTGGAATTGAAAGATGCTGAGTAAGTATATTATTTTATACTTTCAAGTGCTTCACAGCCTTCGATCACTGACCAGAAACTTGCAACGCCATAATTTAAATGAAGACATGAGTGGATGAAAGTGATATCCTCACCTGCATGCCAAAACCATGAAAGTGAAAAAATTCAGTTTTGGGTTTATGGCTATTTCTGATGCAGTTTTATTTAAGGAACATTGTACCAACATATGGAATAAGAATGTAGATCAGATCTGCTGCAATACTACAGTTCTGAATCAGAGAATGTGTTTTTTTATATTTTCATCATGCCAAAAAAATGAATGTGCCACATTCGTTTTTCTGGCACAAATATTTAAACAAAATTGGAATTTTTCTGCTTGCCAAAAAATTAATGTGTTCTAAAATCCTTTATTAGTGAGGTAGGCCAACCCAATTTAAATCATAAATCATAATCATAAATTAAAGAATTTTGTTGTGCCGACATGCGTTAAATATTTGCAGCCATTTGCCTTGTTGACAATTAAAAACAAAATCCTTTTTTTTTTGGTAGAATTTTGCAGGGAATAAGAGTTTGCAAAAGATTTGATGAAATGGGTGCATTTTGTATCGTAGTAAACATAAACATAGAAATCAGTTTTTTTACGAAAAAAATTGACGCCATTTAGCGAATCCTTAACCGATTTCGATGTTTGTAAGTTCAATGGAAAGGTATTGTAACTTTTATAAATGGCGTGAAGCACTTATAAATCAGTTTCTAATCAATGAAGTTGAATAACTTGAAATATTTTTCCAAATAGATTCGTGGCAAATTTTCGTGTGAGTAAGGTAGTGTTTCAGCAAATATTTGCTGCCGTCAGTATTCATATGAATACCACCTATAGAAACACTCATTTACCACCACAACTTAAGCTGTCAACATTCCTGCGGTTTTTGGCTACTGGAAGCTACCAAAAGTCAGTGGGAAATGAATGTGTTTCCAGTATGTCACAATCAGCAGTCGGTAAAGTGATAAATGAGTGTCTTACGATTTTCGAGGAACATTTTTGTCAGAAATGGGTTGTTTTCCAAAGGACTGATGATGAGGAAAATAGTGTTAAGGAGCAGTATTACGACAAGTTTGGAATACCAGGTGTTATTGGCTGTGTGGACGGAACACATGTCCGCATAAAGTCACCTGGTGTAAATAGCCGACATTTATTTCATAATAGAAAAGGATTCTACAGTCTCAATGTGATGGTCGTAAGTATTAGCTTTATATTTCTCGATTATATATATTCTCGACTAAAATGTTTGGCTTTTTAGATTTGTGATTTAAACATGGTTATTACATATGTTGACGCAAGACATCCTGGTGCGAATCACGACTCCTTTGTTTGGAAGTATAGTGCAGCAGAACAGCAGCTAAAGTCAAATTTTTTAAATGGAAAAAGAAATACTTGGCTTTTGGGTAAAGTTAAAAGAAACTTATTAATTTCATTATTATCATGATTTTATAACTATGAATACAATAACAATTAACACTTCATTTTACTAATAACCATTTTAGGTGATTCCGGCTACCCGTTGGAGCCATACTTAATGACTCCGTATAGGAATCCATCTGATGAATCTCAAAACCGATTCAACGAAAGACAGTGCAAGGCACGGAACGTCATTGAACGCTGCTTTGGTGTTTTGAAAAATCGGTTTCGCAGCATTATAGGTAAATATTTTTTAAATTTAACAATACTTATAATCATACTAATGGCTTAATAGGTTCAAGAGGACTTCATTATTCTCCTGAAAAGGCCACTAAAATCGTAAATGCATGCAGTGCAATCCACAATGCATGCATTTTCTTCAAGCATGAATGGCCTCCTTTGAACCTTCGAGATTCTAACGACGACTATCAAAACACGAGCACTGATGACGTATCAAACTCTGAGTTTACTAGCATAGCCACAAACATAAGAAGACAAATTGCTGAGAGCCTGCAATAAGCAAGTATTCCTATAACAGGCAGCGTTGATGAGTTGATGTAGCAGTCAACAAAACAATGCTGTCCGGTCTGCTTGTGAATTTTAGATCACTAAGACCGCTGATGAGTTGGTGTAGCGGCCAACGAAACAGCATTATCCGATCTTTAATATTTAAATCATATATAAATTTATTTTAATTTAACCCACCCAATTTAAATCATAAATAATAATCATAAATTAAAGAATTTTGTTGTGCCGACATGCGTTAAATATTTGTAGCCTTGTTGACAATTAAAAACAAATCCTTTTATTTTGGGTAGAATTTTGCAGGGAATAAGAGTTTGCAAAAAATTTGACGAAATGGGTGCGTTTTGTATCGTTGTAAACATAAACATGGAAATCAGTTTTTTACTCAATAAAATTTAAGAAAATAGCTTCTAATATTAATATTATTTTAATTAATATTATTGCTTTTTAATATTATGTTGATTTTATATTATTTAAATACAAATTCTAAATGTTTGATAGTTTAAATCATACTTGATTTAAAATACATTTAGAATTTGTAATTAAATCATATAAAATCAACCTAATAAATAACAAGGTCATTTAGAAAAAACTTTAACTTTTTAATATTATTTAATTACTATAATAAATTGGGCTTTATACGGAGGGCTTTGGCCGGATCCCAATTTATTATAGCAACAAACGACAGAAGGCCGAAACAATATCAATATTGTTTAATTATTTATAAAATTTTTAAATCTTGATTAATTTTTGAATCTGAGCTATACATCTTTAAAAAAAATTGTGTTCTAAAGAGTTTGGTGAAGTGGAAAAACAAATGTCACCACGAGATTCCTCATAATAAAATTAAGTGAAAACATTACAATTATCAAATACAGATTTTCGTGCCGCACAGTGTTATTATTGGAGATTACAATAACATCAAAATATAAACAAGTTCTTAAGAGATCATCGTATATTTAAGTATCACAAAAATTCATATTACATTATAATGTATAGAGGTACATTTGTTATATATATTTATATATGTAGCATATTTTTAAATATAAATATATAAAAAAACAAAAAAGTATAAAAAATTAACAAAACAATTCATTAGAAAGGTGAAAAGATAAAATTAAAATTACTTTTAAATTCGTTGTATTAAAAATTAAGATGAAATAAAAAGAAATTAAAAAGGAACTATATGAAAATAAAATAATATAAAAAATATAATAAAGAAGAACGTTAAGTGTTTTTCATTATATTAATGAATTCTTCTAGCGCCTGTGTCTGGCGTTCCAATATTTGGACCAATTTTGCCATAGACTCTGCAATGCTATTTGCGGCAGTGGCGATTTCTTTTGAGGATGCTGCTTGAATTTTAGCAGATTTGGCCTGCTCTCTAGCTGACTCCCCAATAGTTTGTTGGAAGTTTCTCTGCCTTCGTGGAGATTTTGAAAGTTGTCGGGTTATGCGTGGGGTCTGTGTGACATTAATGGGTGTTACCATTGTTGGTGAAACTACTCCTATTTGAGTTGTTTGTCTAGTCGGTGTCAAAAGTATGTCTGTCTGTGATTGTCTTGCTGGTGTTGCTGTTTGCTGTAATTCGTTTTGTTGAATTTGCTGTGCTGCAGGCTGTGTTGTTGGCTGTGACACAAGCTGTGTTGTTGGAGCTTTTGTTGGCTCTGCTGTTGTCGGTATTGTTCGGAATCCCAAAATTTTTCCAGAGGGTGCTGCTGCCTTAGACATTAATAATATCGAATCGATGACCTGCTCGATTTCAGAAAGTGGAGAGCTCTGAAAAGGTCCACCACCTGTCGCTTGAAGACTGCTGTTATTTTCTGCTATTTTTTTTTTGGTCCTGCTTTTTAAATCGGCCCAAATCTTAAGTGCAAGAAAAATAAACTAGTTGGGTCAAGACCATTCATAGTTTTAAAGTTATATCTTACCTTTTTCCATTCAGCAGCACTTCTTTGTGGTGGACCGTATGAGTTTACTTTAACTGCTATCTTCTTCCACAACTCATCGACGGATGCTCTATCAGCGCCATACGTAGGGGCGCCTCTGGCCAGATCTGGATGAGCTTCCAACTGCTTAACTAGCATTTCGAACTGTGTGCTTGTTGTTTTTTTTATCACTGAAACTTAACTCATTGCACTTTTTTCCTAATATTTATGTATTTGAGTTAATATATACCTTTTTTAACAGAATTATCCATTTTTTTAATAATGTTCTTCAGCAAACAAAACACAACGATAACTTAAAAGTGTTCGTTAGATTTTGACGTCTGGCTTCGTAGTTTTATTAATCGTCAGGGATACAAATTGCAAGAAGTTACAGTGTTACGGCATCGTTCGCCAGCTGATCAGCTGTTCTCGTTGTTTGATTCTGTTCGAGCTACAAATTTCAAACACACGAACGATCAGTGTTTTGTACGAAACGATTGATCGGATAGAGATACAGAATAATGCCATAAATCTTATTTGGCAAGTCCATCTGTTTGTATACAGAGTTTACAGAAAAATGTTTGCAACACGCACTTGGCAATACAAATGGTGGTACCCTTAGTTTTCATTTAAGCAAGTGATTTGTTTTAAATATTCTTAAGTTTTTAAAGGTTTTTAAGTAATTCTTCCATTTTTGAGAATTCTGTATTTTTTCTCACCATTCAATTTCAGAGGTTACTATATTTTTTCTCAAGAAGGCAGAATTTCCAAAAAGGGCAGAAAAAAATTTAGCATTTTTGTTATATAAGATATTATATAGTAAATGGGATCTAGAAAGCATGAAGCAAGCCATTGCTCGAGTTAAAAGCAATGGAATGGGAACTAAACAATCCATAAAATATCTCAAATTATTTCAGTTAAAGGCGTATAATTAGTCATTTAGTTTCGCTAATAATTTTGTTTTTACATTTTTTTGTTTTTAATTGCATTTAGTATGCAACTATTTCTTGTTTACATAAGAGTAAATGCTAGAACTGTTTAACATCTTATACAACTATTAATAATTTTTATTCTAATTAATGTGCTCTTAATTCAACTTAAGGCTTTATACCACTTTAATATTAGCATATTCTTAAATAATTGAATAACAAAAACTATAGAAAGTAGTCCATAAAATTTAAATACTCCCCAACGCTCTCATAAATGTAATACCCTAGAAATCTACGCAACTGAATTTTAAGGGTCATTGAATGTTGCACAAAGCGCTGCATCATAAATCCTAGGCAGTGTTTTTGTAAACGGCTTTTGTCTCACGGGCTCATTGTCTGTGGCATCGATGTGTAGCGATTGGATTGCGTGGATTTAGGCAATTGTTCTTGTTGCTCGTAGTATACAGTCCTTGGTTTGATGGCTGGCTCTTTTATCGAAAGTCAGCTGAGTCCCAAGCTTGAAACAATTGTAGTATATTTCTTCATATAAAGCGGACATTAATTAAAAAAAAAATACTGTCACGCTTTTTGTGTCTGAGTTGCTGAAGTCTACGTTTGAGAGAATTATCGATGCTTGAACTAGTGGAGTATATTAGGAAAAATATATTAACTCTTAAAAAAATTATGAGCTGTTAGTCTATCGCTCTACATTCTGCGCTCAACTAAAATACTATTTTGGTGACTGTTCGCACTCAGGCTATAGCTGCACTGTTATAGACTCATTGCTTTGTGCTTCGTCTCGGTGTTCTCGGCTCTAAAGCGTATAAGCAACGGCTCAACTTTTCTGTTGGAAATTGCGAGAAAATGACGCCCGCTCCTATGCTGACTCGACAAAAGCGTGAGCAACTTGTTCCCCGAAGTTCAAACAAAAACGATGGCGCACCGAAATTAATGAACAGCAACGCAGCTACGCTTGGAAATCAACTCAGTGCCTTAGAAGAGCGACTCAGTACTAATGCCAGAGAGGAATTGAGGCTTCTTAAAGAACGCTTTAGACAGCATACAGACTACCTTATTAATTCGGTAACATCTAACTTTTTCAGCAGCTTTAGAAATTTAGAGCCGGAAATGGCTTCAACTAGTGCTAAATTTGTAGAGTACGATCTCTTCTCGTTGTGACGAGCTTGCTGAACTCTTAAAGATTAATAACACCAGCAACAACAGCACAGCTATCGATTATTCTGCCAACGCGGTTCTGTTTGGAGTGCCCCTCTCTCTTAGTGAAAACCTAAAGAGTACCTTCAATCAAACTTGTAGATCGATTGATTTTCTATCTCCCCAAATTAAAGACATTTTTCGAGCCAAACCGAAATCAAATAACCAAAACCCTGGGGTTATTGTAAAGTTGTATACACCTTTCGTTCGAAACCGTGCTTTGAAAGCATTCGGTGACTATCGCCTGCATCAAAAATGCTGTCAACTTGCGCAAGCTTTTGCAAGGCTTGATTTAGATAACAATGTTTTCATACATCAGAGCCTCACTACTAACGTTACACAAATTTTGCAAGCTGCGATCACCCTTAAGCGCCACAAAAAAATCTTTAATGCTTTTACACTATGTAGCTCTGTTTACATCAGATTGCAAAGAGAAGGCGATACAATTCAAGTTTGCTGTATTGAGGAGCTTCATGAATACTCATGCGATGTCGTCGATGGAGATGATTTGGACTAATGGCACTTTTTATATTTTATACCTTTAATCAATATTAGTATTTTTTTTCCATCTTATACACTCAGACCTCTGTTTTATTTATTTTTTTCCTTTATCTTCGTCTCTTTTTTTCTGCATTCATTTCTCTTCTTCTAAAATAGATGTTTATTGTGTTATTATCAGTTTACTTATCTATATCAGGCATGATTAACACTGTTTTCAGTGGTGACGAAAATCAGAAAACGATGATTGAGATTTTATGCCACCAACGTTCAGGAGTGAAGGTTGTTCATTTTAACGCAAATATGTCTTTGAAAATTTGTCGGTAGATATTATTGTGTTTCAGAGACTTGGCTTCATAGCGATGTAAATGACTCTTTTGCAAATCTTAACAATTATAAGCTGTTTCGGAATGATCGATGCAATTAAAAAAGTGGTGGGGTCGCTATATATTGCAAGGAATAGTTAAATATAAATGTTCTTGGCAAATCTAACGGCTCAGATGTTGAATATTTAAATGTCGAAATCCATGACAACAGAACTAAAATTTTCCTTTCTTGTGTCTATAACCCAAACAGTAGTTGTTGTCTAGATCCCTTATTTAGTGAGTTATCCCAGTATGCTATATAATTTCAACACTTCGTGTTATGTGGGGATTTAAATTTGAATACATTATCCAATGACAATCTTTGAAAATAATTTTTAGACAGCTTGGTTAAAGTTGGACTCAATATAGTAAATACAACTATGCCAACTAGGTTTGCAAACAATGCTTGCCGCAGCTTATTACATGTATTTGTAGTGTCTGATGTTTCTTCTGTTTTGCTCTTCAATTAGCTATCCTTTGTATCAGATCATGATACATACTTTTCGTGTCGCAATTTCAAGTCTATTTACTATGTTTCGTTGAGTGATGACCGATAGCTGGTTTCTTAGATCGGTTGATGAGAAATTAAATTTTTTTAATGTATAAGTCTCCAATCTTTTCGAAGGGCTGTTTTCCTGTGTACACGTCGGTCAAAAATATTTCTTGCCCTGGTTCACTAACACTGTGAAAATTTCAATCCAATTGCGTAGCAAATCATATAAAAGGTGGAAACGCAACCCTACTACTCGGAACTAGGAGGAGTACAAAACATTTAGGAATGAAGCTTCATTAGCAACCAGACTCTCAAAAAATAAATTTTATCTGTCAAAGTTAAGTCCCACATTACCCTCAAAACGCTTGTGGAGTAACTTGATAAGTATTGGCATCTGTAACAAAGGAAATGATGCTTGTCAAATTCACCCAAGTTATCTGAATAATTATTTCACTGCAAGATCAATATCTGATGAACCTGCTTCATCAATTGATAATTTTAGAATTGATTCTGACTTTCCCATGGAGTTTGAATTTGTAACTGTAAGTGAACTCAGACGAGGATAGTATCTCTATGAGGTTTCTAAAATTGATATTGCCATACTTCCTTAGCCCGCTTGCGCATATAATAAACCATATCTATCCTACCTCTTGCTTTCTTGCATTCTAGAAAGTGGCAACCATTATCCCAATGGCAAAAAAATCCAGTGCGATTGAGTCAGATGACTTCAGACCAATAAGTTTGTTGTCGTCTGTATCAATGATCTGTGAGTCTATTATGGCTGAAAACATTTCTGACCACATAAACGCCCTTGGTCTGATGTCAAAATTTCAATCTAGTTTACGTCCTGGGCACATCTGCTAAACAGCTATAGTTAAAATTTTAGATGAAGTAAAAGTACCCTTTGATAATGGGCATATGACCTTGCTTTGTCTTTTGGACTCCTCAAAAGGACTCCTTGCTGGAAACTCAAGTTTAATTTTGGATTTTCCGATGCTTCTGTACGCTTATTAGGTAACTATCTATGTAAAGGCTGGGTTCAACTTCTCATCGTTCAAGACTATTACTAGCGGAGTCCTCCACGGCTCAGTTCTTGGGCAACTTATGTTTACTATGTTCATCAGTTATATATTCGGCAAATGTAATAATGTCACCTTGCATGCATATGCTGATGACTTTCAATTGTGTTTGTCTAGGACTACTGCTCTCGTTGAAGATTTATGTGTTAGGATGAACGTCATGTGTATTACCGATCTCTAGCACTCCATTCATGAATATTGAACTTCCTTTGATTTTCCTTAATGACACTGAATTAAAAATCGTAAGCAAGGTATCAAATCTTGGTTTTCAATTGAACTCCTTGTTGTCCTGTGAGGATCACATCAATTCTTGTGTAAGCAAAATAAACTTCGTGTTAAGAAACCTTAGAATGACGGCATCGTTTGTACCCGTTTAGATGAGACGAAAACTGATTTTGCAGATACTGATGCTAATTATAACTTATTCTGAAGTCGCTTATAGCAAACTCGACTCGAGATCATTACACAAGTTGCTAGTTGCTCTCGATAATTCTCGTTATGTCTATGGTTTAAAGAAGTTTGACCATATATCTCTTCCTTCTGCGCAAAATTATTTGGGCGTAGCTTTGTTAGCTATCTTGAAGCAAGAAATTGTATTTTTTTGTACAAAATCATCTACTCGCGTTGTCCACTATATCATTTTGAGAAACTTCAGTTCTGTAGGTCAAGCCGAAAACTCAACTTCTTGATATCTCGTTTTTATTACAAAAATTCTAGTAGGCTTTTTTTTCGTCAGCGCTATCAGATCATGGAATTCACTGCCAAACCATGTTAAAATGGTTTCCAACCAAAAGGCCTTTAAGCATTTGATTTTCGAACACTTTTCATAGCTTTTATCTATCTGTTCTTTGTTTTCTTTTCTTTTCTTTTCTTAATTTAACTACTTCATTTTTGCTTTTCAGCTTAAGTTTTTTTCTTTATATTATCAGAAAAAAATGAAAATTGTTGAGAAATTTATTTTATTATTATTTTATTTTATTATTATAAGAATTTAAGTTTAAAAGTTGTGAGCATCAATTTTTATCAAAATTACAGTACTTAATTTTACTGTTAGTTCTTTGCAACATTCACATCGAATATGTTCTCTTTTGTCATTGGAAACGACTTTTAAAAACTCTTAACAGTAGTCGAAAATTTGAACCGAGATTAGCCGAGTTCCAATGGCATTTTATTGAATAATCAGTGCGTGACAAAGATTACAGATGCTAGATTCAAAGTCCATAGATTCATCAGAGTGTGAAAACTTGTTGGAATTGTGACACGCTTTGGGCTTGTTTTGTTTGCCTCTCGCTCACTTGTTGCCTTATATGCCGACGAGTGTTGCCACATATTTCTAAAAATCCTGCCCTGACTTAAGAACATGATTTTCTAAGACTTGTTTTAAAATACAAATTAATTTTAAATAAAAAATAAAATTTTCAAAAGAAAATTAAATTAGTTATTGAAAAAAAGCAATCATGTCCATTTGTATATATTTATATTTATAGTACTAAGAACATATGTATCATTTAAAACCAAAAACAAAAAAATTTATAATAAAAACATTTCATTATTTGCTATATCATATATAAATGATGTTAGAATGATGTTAGAATACCATTTGATAAGGGATGCATGACTCTGCTCTGCCTACTAAACTTTTCCAAAGCTTTTGATACCGTGAACCACAACATACTATTTAAAAAACTAAAGTAAAACTTTAGATTTTCTGACAACTCAGTTTGATATTTTAATAGTTATTTATATGGTAGAACACAGAGAGTGAAAGTGGGCACTAGTTTATCATAATATAGGCATTCTTCTAATGGAGTTTCTCAAGGCTCGGTTCTTGGCCCACTTTTATTCTCTATGTTCATCAATGACATATTCAACAAGTGTAATAACGTCACAATGCATGAATATGCTGACGACTTTCAGCTGTATTTGTCCAGACCTGTTGGCAACGCCGTAGATAACGTGGGATTAAGGGGGTTCAAACCCCCATTATATATTGAATAAAAATACATATATTTCAGATTATTTTATTTTGCCAAAACATGAAGATTAATATAAAATTGTATATGATTAGTTTGGTTAGATATAAACTAAAGTATACATAATACAATATAAATACTTTACTATATTGTTTGCCTTTGTATTGATACTAGCGTACTAACGTTTGCAGAACGTATGAATATAAATTGAGCAAAATTATTCTGAACTAGGCTGTGAAATTAAAATGATAATGACGTTGCTACCTTGTTCATTTAGTTATAAGATCTGTTCCCGTACTTGAACATTCGTACGAATTCATGTTATTTTCTGCTATTTCCTGCTATTTTCTCTTCACGTAGCCAAAAAATTCGCCAAAGGGAGCGAAAATGAGCAATCCAGTCCTTTTCAAATGTTGGTATTTCTGCTACACAAATCTGGCGAAGCCGAAATTCGCAAGCTGCCATATTTTGACGTCTAATGTCAAATAAGCGTACCAGCCAATAAAACAACACAAAAAAATCGAGAAATGTGCAAATAAATTGTTTGCTAGGCACATTTAGTAGAATGCAATTAACTAAAACAGGAACCAATTTGTTCTTTTGATCTGACATTTGTCGAAATTTTTGGTTTTATTTAATTGACCAATTTAAATTTGTTGTGGTTAGTTTTATAATTTTGGGATTTTTTGGTCTTGGCTTACTTCAAAAGTTGCAACTTTTTCCGAAAATTGTGTTTCCGTACTTTTTGCAACTTTTCACGCAAATAAAACAATTTTTCGCTTATTCTCCCAAATTTTACAACTTACGAATTTTTGCTACAAAAGAACGGGAACAGACCTATTATTTAACGTAGAAGTGTATTTTATTGGCACATTTGTCAATTGCACGGTTTCTTAAGCTATATGGGGCTATCGTTAAGTGCTTACAATAACTTTGTCTCAAGCAAACCAAGTAATGTGCGCAGTTACGAGTCCAGAATATTTGGGTGCAATCCATTTAATACATAAAACATTTTCATTTACGTAAAATCTCACAATACTGTTGCAAAAATTTATAAAGATCTAATAGAATGCTGCGAACATATAAATCTTGTTGTCGAAACCAGTGCTGCGGAGTCGAGGAGTTGGAGTCGGAGTCTGAATCGGAGTCGGGAAAAATGCATCGACTCCGAATCCGGCAAAAAAATCTTGAAAAATAAATAACATTTCGCATAATTTTGTAAATTTTGTGTCAAATAATTTTCACAAAAAACAAATGCGGTAATTTTTTAATTTGGATCACCCTGTGAAATTATCTACTAGACGTTCAAAATGAAACACTACACCTATCATGACTGAAATGTCAGTGATAGCTTGAAACCTGAATTTAAACATTGTATTGTATTAACGGTTAAGAAAATGGCAAAAAAAAAAATGTCGATAAAGTCAGCAGTTTTTGACCATTTTACAATTACACCCAAAGAAGAACATTACTCGTGCCAGTGTTATAACAAATTATTAAAAATTAAAATAAAAAATTTTTAATTATTTGGTATGAGTCGGAGTTGGAGTCGGAGCTTTGATATTTTGAGGAGTCGGAGTCGAAATTTTTGGGCCCGACTCCGCATCCCTGGTTGAAACATTAGAAAATTTTTGGATCAACGAAAAAGAAGCATTTAATGATATATATAATTAAACTGAGATGCTGAGATGCTTTTAATAACTTGGAATGGAAATAAAAAATAAAAAAAATTAAGCTTTTCATTCCTTTCGTATATCAGTTTGTCAATCAATTAAAATTCCTATTTCCAAAGCATTTCCAAATAATTGCAAATTTTTAAAGCATAAGTCCGTCAAAAGCTTAATACTACATCTTTTCAAACTGCTATAAGGGTCTCGTATCAAAAAAAAAAATAGATATACAAATTTTGGAAACCGAAATTGAGTTAAAGAAAACTAAATGGACCAACAATAGAAATGAGGGTTGCAGAACAACTCCAGAAGCACTAAGATTATATTGCGGCGACAATTGTAGCTGCATGAAATGGATGCTTCCGCAATTTTAAAAGTTCTGGAAATAATTGTTGTTTTACCCTATAGTACAGCTTCCTGTGAACGTTCCTTTTACACATTAAAGTGTTTGAAAAGATATGCTTCGAAATGCTACTGGAATGGAATGCCTTACTGATTAATCGCTATTAAATACTCATAAGGATATTTCTGTGAACGAGTAAACTTATCGATAAATTGTCTTCGCGCTGTACACAATTGGCTTCGTATCTACAACAATGTATGTATAAATATGTTTATCTTTTTAAAATATCTTTACGTTGCTTTACTTAAATAAATACTTGTCGTCCTGCAGAAAGAATTTAAATAAATAAAATTTTATTTTCTCTTTTCACTTCGACTGTTGAAATCAGTTAAGAAATTTGGAAAGATCCTAGGCCTTTAGAAATCCCTACGGAAATAAAAAAAAAATATTTTTTTGCTTCAATAACCCACTCCCCCTTAGGAAATACTTTTCTATGGCCTTGCCTGTCGGGTTAATCGAAGATCTATGTGCCAGAATGAATGAAAATTTGTACACTGTAGCAGAAAGGGCTGAAGCTAACAAACTTAAACTAAGCCCACTAAAATCGTACGTATTACCTATCTCTAATACCTCCATATCAAATCTCGATCTTTCCTCAATTTTTATCAGCAATGTTTTATTAATAGTTGTAAGTAAGGTTAACAATCGTGGCTACCAAATAGAAACATATTTGTCTTGTGTAGATCACATCAACTCTTGCGTGAGCAAGGTCTATTTTGTATTAAGAAACCTGAGAATGACTGCAGCATTCCCGTCATTACGAGACGAAAAATATTCATGCAGCTGCTGATGCATATAATCACTTACTCGGAAGTAGCGAAATGCAATCTTGATTCACGGTCATCTTACAAGCTCCTAGTTGCTCTGAATAATGCTACCCGTTATGTTTATAGACTGAAGAAGTTTGACCATGTGTCACTTTTTCCGCACAAAATTACTTCGTCGTTGCTTATTTCACTATCCTGAAGCAAAAAATTGCTTATTTCTACATAAGATTATTTACTCGTGCTGCCCACATTACCTTTTTGTAAAACTTCAGTTCTGTTGGTCAATTCGAAGTATGAACCTCTTGCTGCCAAGTTATTATTAAAAAACTCTAGCAGACTTTCTTTCACCAGCGCAATTAAACAGTGGAATTCTTTACCGAATAACATTAAAGTTGTTTCCAACCACAGATCTTTGAGGCGTTTAATTTTTTAATACTTCTCATAACTCTAATCTATCTTCTTGCTTTCTATCTTCTCCTATCTCTCTTCTGTACTGCTCAATTTTTAATTGTTAAATTTATCATATAATACATATTTTTATCTCAATAATCTTATCTCATTAAGTAATTATTTTGTTTTAATTTTACATATTGCTTAAACTTGTTGCATATTATCTTCTAACCCGTAATTAATTAATTTAATTTCTAATTTTTAATTTTGTTTAACATAAGTGCACCTAATCACGATCTACTTTTTTTGAGGCATTGAAAAGACTTATTCTTATATGCCAACATATTTACTCAATAAATGAAAATGAAAATTAAATATTTAATACTGAAATACATATTATAATCAAACTTTGTCATAAATTCTGATGAGTGGTTTAAGTATAGAGTGATTCCATTGCTTTTATAAAAAAAAAAAATAAGTTCTCAACCTGACCCATTCCAATTTGGTTTTAACTTTGTATACACGTAGTGTGGGCTACAATTTAGAAAATCAATTTGTAATTTTTATTTTTTTCGAGTGGTTACTGAGTTACAGGTACTCAAAAATTGAAAAAATTCGTTTTTTTTTATTAAGGACTGTTTTTCATTTGATCATAACTTCGGTTAAGTTTGAGATATAGCAACGATTTTAGATTCATATTAAAGATATTCTCAAAAGGCTTCTTTTGTATGATAAAACTTAAAAATTTCTCAAATATTTACGTTATTTTTTTTTTTGCATAAAAGATTAAAAAAAAATATTTTTGTGAAAGTCATTTTTAAAAATTTTGAAAAAAAATATATATTAATTAAAGATAATTTGTCTAAGTTCTCTCAAAATTGCAGAATGGGACGACAATGGGAACACTATTAAAATAATTTTCGAAGTAAACTTACTTTAAAATTTATGCTCAACACAGCAGCTTGGGAGAAAGAAACAAGAACTGAACACACTAAAGTATACCATATGTGTGTGTATTTGCACAGTGCGTCATCCGTGCTTCGGTCTAAGCTAAGCAGAGTTGACAACCTTCTTCGAGATAAACTCTTCTAATAACAATTAAAATTAAATTTCACACAACACATTCATGCAGCACATTCAGGAAAAAACCTACATAAATAAAAATCCTAACAAAAATTACCGAATGTCCTTAAATCTCAATAATCGCCAGCTCTGTGAGTGCAAATGAAGTGCTTCAATATTAAACTTTGACGTCAGTGTTTGCTTCAATATCAATTTACATAAAATGTATAATTTCAAAGTTTTGTGTTGTAATCCTTTTAATGAAAAAGATCACAAATTCCAAAGGTGCAATTTACGCTCGATTTCTCAATGAATGGTAGAAAAAGTTACCTTCATAACACTTGAACATAAGATATGTGACAAATGTAGAAAACAAATTTTATAAATTAAGCTTTTTCAATTTTAATTGTTATTAGAAGAGTCTTTTTCGAAGAATGTTATCAATTCTGCTTAGCTTAGACCGAAGCACCGATGACGCACTGTGCACATACACACACACATATGGTCTACTTTAGTGTGTTCCGTTCTTGTTCCCTTCCTTGGTCATCCTATGAGTTCTTGTTCCCTTCCTTGGTCATCCTATGAGCGATTTGGGAATGCTCTCTGAGGAGCAGTGGAGTGCTCCTTATTGATCCAAGCTAGGTGTATTTTGTGTTCTCTTTTAACATTGCTTGTCCTAGGAAGGGTAGCGCTCCCTTTAACATCCGAGAGGAGCTCAAAAGGAGCGATCAATAAATGATCCAAATGGATCAGCAAAGGAACATTTATTTTTTTTTATTTACATTTAGGTTTACTTCAAAAGCTTGGCTTCCCTAGCTCAAGTAGACTCAAGACATTAAGGTTGCGAGGAAACTACTTGACCAAATCGTGAGATTTATAATGCCATTACAAATTACGAATTGTTTTTGATTCTTATTAAAAACTGTACTTTGATTGCGTCAGTTGCATCAGTGGATGGAAAAAACGCAATTATCGTTGGCTGGTTGCACTTCACGACCTCAATGTTGAAACGACGCGAATCGAATGAAAGGAACATTTAAAATATTTTTTTCACAGAAAATAATGATAGAGTTTCCAAAAGAGCACATGCTCCACTTGATGTTCTTTTTTTCATTTATTGCTCGCCTATTGATCTTATAAAACAGTAAAGGAACACAAGAGCACAAGTGCTCACTTTTTGATCCAATAAAACAGCAAAAGAGCGCTCCTTTGTTGCTTCTCATGGGAGCGATCGCATATTTTTTACTGGGTTGCTTTCTCGCAAGCTGCTGTGTTGAGCATAAATTTTGAAGTAAGTTAACTTCGAAAATTATTTTAATAGTGTTCCCATTGTCGTCCCTGAAATTTTGATAGAACTTAGATAAATTATCATTAATTAATATATATTTTTTTCAAAATTTTTAAAAACTTTTATGCAAAAGAAATAACGTTAATATTTGAGAAATTTTAAAGTTTCATTATACAAAATAAGCCTTTTGGAAATATCTTTAATATGAATCTAAAACCGTTGCTCTATCTCAAACTTAACTGAAGTTATGATCAAATGAAAATCAGTCCTCAAGAAAAAAACCGAATTTTTTCAATTTTTGAGTACCCGTTACTCAGTAACCACTCTAGAAAAATTAAAATTACAAACTAATTTTCTAAATTGTAACCAACACTACGTGTATACAAAGTTTAAACTAAATCGGAGAGGGTCAGATTGAGAGTGTTGTTGAAAAGCAATGTAATCACCCTATATACAGTTGCATTAAGGTACTATTACAGTGTGTAGCTATAAAAAACACCTTTTTTATAAATTTTTTTTTTACCTAGTATTATTAATTTTAATGATTCAAATTTTTTACATAATGAAGATTTATTCACGAGGAAATAAAAAAAAATTTGTTTGTCTTTACAGTTGTTGTTAATTTTGTGCAGGACGTTGAAGTTAGCGTGTTTAAAAAATTGTTGGATTTGGCTTCTCGTCTCCAGCATTTACAAAGCGTCTGAAAGTAAGAAATCAAAGTGCATTCTTGAGTTAAAGGTTGTAGTTGAGCACTTAACCTACTCAAATAAAAAAAAATAAAAAATTAAAAACGTACAAAAACGTAAAAAAATTGAAAAAAAAATTACAAAAAATCTCCTTTTTTGCCGAAACTTTCAGTCATACAAAAATATATAAAAGATTTTTTTATTTTTATTGGCCTAGTGCTTAACAGAGTCTATAAGGATCACAATGAATCAATTTTCATCGAAATCGATCTAGTAGAACTCCAGATATCTTAGAAGCCGAATCGGAAAACCTTGTTTTGAGAAAAACGCGCTTAAAGATTTAAATGTTTTTGAATATCACGCGACAAACGAATTTAGTATACGTTATAACATTTTTCGTATTTGATATTTTTTCCTAAAATTTTGTTTATGTATTCTTAAGGCCTTACAGAATCATATTCTAACAAAAAAAAATTGGTTTTTAATTTTTTACACACTGTAATAGTACCTTAAGTTTTTCTAAAAAGTCTGTCGATTAAAAAAAATCCCAAACAAATGATTTAAAAAACACGTTCTACATTTGAGCTGCGCAGAAAACAAGTGACGTAGGTCCAATTTTTTCGTTAATAGAGTAATAAACATTAAAGTGAACAGCAAAATAAAAACTTTTTAGGGCTCCGAGTTAGAAACTGTTACGTTTCATTACACAGGGAAACAAAAAATAAACGTTTTTCTGCGGCATAAGTTTTTGGAGTCCATTAAGATACACAGGATAATGAAGTTTTCATCCTATAATTCACATTGTTTGAATTGACGCTGGTTCTCGCGATCAACTGCTATTTTAAAAATAAAGGCGGTTTTCTTACAGATTTTAACATAACTCCAGAATGCCTCCAAGTTACAACTACACTGTTTTTTAATTAGCCGAATAGTTTCAGATATATTCAGAAAGTTCTTCTGAAAAAAACATTTTTTATGCAAAATTTAAAATTTTTGTTATTTCATAATTCATGATTCAATTATATATGAGGTTAAGTAACCATGAAATTGTTCTCATACAACAACAAAACTTGGATTGTAAAATGTCAAAGTAAAACAAAAAAAAAAAAACAAGTAAACAATCAAATTAAAATTTCTGACTAGAAGTCAAACTATTGGATTTTAATATTAAATTTGTGTTTCAAATAATTTTTAAACAATTTTCTTGGAGTTTGAGTTTTTGCTACTACCTCAAAATGCCGAAAAAGTACGCGATTCGCCAAAACGTGCCCAGAGACATTTTTAAACGAAAACGCTGGATGGATGGAATTTGGATCGGCGAATGTCAAAGTAAAAGATAACAACACCAAACAGCTGTTTTTGACATTCGCCGAGAGATATGTGCTCTCAGCTTACTCAACCTTATATATAATTGAATCATGTCATAATTCATAGAAAATTAAAAACGTCAAAATAGCTCTTTTTTGATATTAAGTTATAAACACACATATTTTCCAAAGAAAATGAGACACATTTCATTAAGATCCATTGTCTTGTTTTGTTTTAATTCTTAATGTCTCAAAATAAACAAACATATTCTCTTCGTAGCTCATTCAATGACAGAACCACAAAAAAAAAAGTCAATAAAAAAATACTTATATTAATTAGCTTGAAATTTTACTTATAAATTAATTTGATTCATTTAAAAAAAAAACAAGTCAGCATTGTGTTAATAGTACAAAACTAAAAAAATTATATCAATAAAAAAAGCTTGGGAAAAACCTTTTAATCTCTTTAGCTTCTAAGAAAACTGGCAAAAAGAGGTTTATTTGCACATATGGCAACACTGGTACCTACCTAAAGTGGCATTAGGTGCCTCATTTTTTATGGAATAAACATTATACAATCCACAAGAGAAATTTGACTTTGTCATGTATACCTACATATAGGTATAGCTTTATACTTGTATATTCTCTATACCTCAGTGCACCGACATGCAAGGAGCAGGTAAAATTCCAGCGCTTGATCAAAAACTTTAGCCATGGTAACCAACGTGCCTAAAATATAAACAAGTGATTCCAGAATGTACACCTTCAAGTCCCGATGGGAAACAAGCAAAGCAACAATAACAACCCGAGCAGCGGCAGCCAAAACAACAACAGCAAAATAGGTTCTTTTATGATACGTTTTTGGTGTTGCCAAAGCAAATAAAACCAAATAAAGAGCAAGCAAGCACTAATAACAACAACAACAAAAACGAAAACAACAACCAGTTCTGTAAAGCAAACACATTTGCCAAGTTAGCTCAATGAAATCAGGACAATGAAATAAGCAACTGCAGGGAAATTCATTCTCATTATTGCCTATGTTGGTAGATGGTGTTAGTTAAGGATGCAAGAGGAAATACTGACAACAGGAGCCAAAAATAATAATAACAAAATAAACAACTTGTGAAATTTGGCAGTTTCCGGAAGTATCACCATATGCTGCAGTTGGCAATTTTTTTTATATATATAAATTGAAATATTTATGTCTTTAATTATCTAAAGTCATAAATAGTACGAATGAGTCACATTTAAGTAGCAATTAATGCAAGATCCAAGCCAAATAAAATTGCCCATGAATCCTACATACAGTATTTTAAGTAAGGTAGCGCTAAAGACAAAAAGTGTTGGACCATACACTAATTATTACAAAAATAAAACAAAAAATCAAGCTTAACAAAAAAATTTTAGTTAGGACTAGATGGCTTAGTTTTACTAAAGAATTTCAAAAACTCCCTACACTATTAGAATATGAATCATAGATGTCATAATAATGTGAGCATTAGATGGGTTCAGGGCTTCATTAATTTTATTATAATACAGGGTTGCCAATATTCGAAGCGCCCATTTTATTTTTAAATAAATCAAAGAAAACACAATTTTTTGTCTGTTCGTCATGAATATCATTTAATTGGGTTCAAGTAGATTTGCTTACATTATTTCTTGAATATGATATCTCGTAAATGGTCGCCATTGGCCTCTACGACATATTGTGCCCGTTTTGCAGCATTTTCCATGGTTTTCTTCAACATTTCGATGGGAATGGCGGTTATTTCTTGACGGATGTTGGTTTTCAGCTCTTCTAGGGTCTTTGGCTTGTTGACGTAAACCTTTGATTTCAAATAACCCCACAAAAAGAAGTCTGGAGGCGTTAAATCTGGTGAACTTGGCGGCGAATCGAAATCACCATTTTTTGACATCAAACGGCCAGGGAACAATTGCTTCAAAAAATCGATTGTAGTGCGGCTTGTGTGTGGTGGCGCGCCGTCTTGTTGAAACCAGTAGTGCCTGATACGCTTTCGACGAACGATTGGCATGAAAAAATTGCTTATCATATCGCGATAACGCTCCTGATTGACAGTAACTCTGTGGCCATTATCATCTTCGAAAAAGAACGGCCCAATGAGCATTTTAGCACAAACACCGCACCAAACAGTGACTTTTGCATCGTGAAGAGGTACCTCTTGAATCTCTCGTGGATTTTCAGTGGCATAAATACGGCAATTTTGTTTGTTTACCGTTCCGTTCAACTGAAAATGAGCTTCATCGCTCATTAAGTTGAGTTTTCACTATTGATTTGTTTTGTTGAATGTAAATTTCAACAATTTAAGAGCGTTCGCGTGGCATGTACTGTTCCATTGTAAACATTTGCTTGGAATGACGCTTCAAACGCGGTATGTCATTAGTCGATTTGGCATCACTGCGGAAAGTTACAGTGTTGCCAGATGGGCGCTTCGAATATTGACAACCCTGTATTTCAGAACCTTCCTGTACGGGCGGAATATAAATCCTACATATCATAATTATATGTGAGTCAAAACAAAATCGAAAAATGCCAAAAAGTGGAAGGGCGCCACTTTTAAATTTGTTTAAACATTAAAGATATACTAAAAGCTACTAAAAAATTCTTTTTAGTAAAATCGTTCGCTTAATTCAAATTTTAAATTTTTGTTTGGTCCTATGACCCTAAACCCTAGACTGCATCAAAATTTTAAGAAATCTCTTATTATATTTTATTTGGCTTACTAACAAAAAAATTTATTAAAATAAGGTCATTATATTAATAAAAATTTAGTTTTTTGTGAAATCATTTTAACAAAAGACAGTATTTTTTACTTTATTTTGTAAGTTCTGTATTAGCACATTTTTTTATCTCATTCTTAGCGTCAGAGTCGGGACCCGCGACTTTACCCGTATTTAAGCGACTGGGTGTACTTTAATGACATGCAGAACCGATTTATATTTGCTTCTATTTGCCTTAAATTTTGAGTTATTTGCAATGACTAAAAGAAGCACCGTTTTCAAAGCGTGCGGCTTTAAGTAATTTTGAGGGAGGTGAACTTTTGCTTATAGAATTTAAGAAAGAAAGTCGCTAGAAACTCATTTAATAATTTGAATTCATTTTAAATTGGCAATATTTTTAATTTATCTCATCTTTGGTAGAGAGCGAAATGAACAAATGCATCATTTGTACTCAATGGACATTTCGAAATTGAGCATCGACATCACATACTCAAACATTTTTTTAATTTTTCTTTGCAAACGATCTCACCAAAGATAATCTTGTGAGTATTTTAAGCGCTAATATTAGCTGCTGGTGTAACAACAAATCTTATTATAAATCTTATTTCAAACTTACTTGACCCAAAGCTCTGAATTTAAACCTTGACAAATCTTATCGAGATGCTGACGAGACAGTAAGGAATATTGTTGTCATAAACGATACTTACTGCCAAGATCAATACAAATATCACTAAAACAGAAAACGAAAAACAGTTGGCTCTGCAAGTGATTTAAAGTCACCGGATGGTTTATCCTTGCAACATTACAAAATAAGAGATGCAAAAAGATATGAAAATACGAAATTAAAAAATTGATTATATATAGAAATATATTTGTTAATATGGTTTCACAAAAAACTTGATTGCTGGCATAATAGTGACCCAATTTTAATAACGTTTTTATAAATAAAACACACAAAACAGTTCATAAGAGTGTGTTTTTATTTTTGTGCAGAAACTGTAGTATCTCGTCAAAGGTACGGTTAAAAATTCAAAATCAATAAAAAAATTATAAAACTCTTGACTCAATATGAGTTTTAAGATCCAATGTTAATTGTATAAAAAATCCATTGGCATATTTGAATTAAAAAGCAATTTTAAAAAGCATGTTTAAAAAAAAACTTTCTTTATCGCTTTAATGATTATAAAAATTTATATACAAAACATTGAAAAAACAGCTCGTTAAAATCACATTATAGAGAGTCGCCTTTCTAGTTTTTGAACTTTTTCGATTTTGACACACATAATAATGACATGTAGGATTCGGAAAATTCTAAAATATAATAATAAAATTAATGGAGCCCTGATCCCTGCTCAAGTATTGAGAATTTGTTGTGAAAAAAAAAATTAAAAAAGGAGCATCAACAAGTTTGTTTGCATTAAAAAAATATCTATATTTTAAAAATATCAAATCTGCATGTAATATCATATAAATTGATTAATTGCAACTTGATTTGTTTTAAATGAAATAATTTGAATATTGAATGAGAATATAAAAACTTAATTATGTAAATATACATAAAACTTTTAACAGTCTGTTAATACAAACTTATTCAATCCAATCATTAATTTTTCTACAGGTTTTCATTATTCAAAGAAATTGTAGTTTTAGAAACAAGTGATTTAAATGAAATGGTTTTCAGAAGGGCTTTCAATCCCGAAGGGTTTTCGCAAATCTTTTCGATCGCAAAATTTCGGGATTTTATATTCGTGATCGGGATTTTTCAGGATCAAAAAATGCTAAAATTTTAAAGTAATGGTATTGAGCTGTATTAAATGCAGGGACCATACAACTTTAATAACTTTTCTCCTAATTTCTGCGTTTTGGCAAAAAGTATCGCATATTATTTTTTTTTCTTTCTGATTTTTAAAATAGAATTACAAACGTAGTCGTAATTTATACTTAAAGTATTCAAACACTCAAAAGTTTATAAGAGAACACCAAGACGAAATCAGAATTACTAATGCAGACAATGGTAATAACACAGTTGTAATTTTTTATATAGTAATTAGTAGCTACGTTCCTTCCGCCTTAATATAATCGCGAAAACAATTTTTCTCAAAGCAACTTCAAGAAAAACGACTCGTAGACGGCACTGTTGCAGTCAAAATTCAATTCAAACAAACTATCATGATACATAACTATAAGGCCTTTTACACATGGAACTATTGAAAAGTAATGCAACTACAACGCAATAGCTTAAAAAGTTGCAAGCCACTCCAATTTTAAACTGAATTTCAACCTTTGCTTTCAGATAAGCAAATCACGTCGCAACGCTACATTGAAAAATTCTAAACAACACAAATACATATTAATTGAAGGAAGCTTTGTTAAATAGAAACAAGAAATTAAAGTAGTTAGAGCGATTCGAGTGATGAAAATGTTATTTCATATTTTTATATGCGAAGAACTCAACGTGAAAATAGAAATTGGGTCGCAGCAAAAAAACGGCAGCAAACTGATGCTTGCAACTGCATTGAACTGGTAGATAACGTGTTGTTGTGCACATGTTGCTTCATATGAAGGCTTCGTTATAAATACATTGGTTTGCAACTTTTGTTGCAGTTGCATTATTTTTTTATTGCTCCATGTGTAAAAGGCCTTAGATGTGTCGTTCACAACTGTTGTCAACTGTTATAGCAGCGATACTTTAGTGAATGATGTTTTTCTCTGACTAATTTATTTAATTATATTATTTATATTATGCAATTATATAAATAATTTAAGTGCAATTGTTGACTCTGCCGAATGCGGCCAATGTGCGTGACACACGCTTTGTATTTTATTTTCTTTTGTTTAACATTCAATGGTCGCGGCTCGTGAGAAAAAAGGTAGCTGTCAAGGCTACATAATAACGATTGTATTATCCAAAGAATTATTTAAAAAATATAAATGGCAGCTCAAAAAAATACACAAGTGCGGCACCTGTGTTTCAAATTTTTTAAAGGCTATACCCCTTTGCATGTAAAAAAAATAATCTGCATTATTCTCAAGCAAATAGAATGCAGCTAATAAAAAAGTTAAGACGTTAAACTTTATTATGAAAACAAAAAATATTTTAAAATATCAAATAATATTTTACTTTATTATAAACTTAAAAATATAAACGTAAATAGTAAAAAAAAACAAACAACATTAATTTATCTATTAAAAAATTTTTAAAATAAAAATTCTTCTTATTCAAATAAATTAGTAAGCGGTTAGTAAAAAGTATGATGTGAATAAAATATTCTTTTCATAGTAAAAAAGACTATTGTATAGTAATAAAACAATTGCTACTTTCAAAATTCCATGATAGTTGAACAGCCTAGTAAACAGTCTTTTAAGATCACAATCAAAACAACCAGAAAAATTGTCTTTCAAAGTGTATAGAGAGATAAAAAAAGAACAAGGTAATTTCGATAATAAGCAAATTAGGGACATAGTGTTTGGAATCCTGGGATTGCGGGAAATTGGGTCTGGATTCCGAGATTACGGGACTCGGGATTGAAAGTCCTAGTTTGTAGGTAGGCCCAAGATAATTATTTGAAGAGTGCAAAAACAACAACAACAACAAAAAGCAACAATATCAAAAACATTTAAAATCTGGATGCAATGAAGAATTACCAATAACACGATTTGGCTCTGGATTCCGAGATAACGGAACTCGGGATTGAACGTCCTAGTTTGTAGGTAGGCCCAAGATAATTATTTTAAGAGTGCAAAAACAACAACAACAACAACAAAAAGCAACAATATTAAAAACATTTAAAATCTGGATGCAATGACGAATTACCAGTAACACGATTTGGCTCCGGATTCCGAGATTACGGAACTCGGGATTGAAAGTCCTAGTTTGTAGGTAGGCCCAAGATAATTATTTTAAGAGTGCAAAAACAACAACAACAACAACAAAAAGCAACAATATCAAAAACATTTAAAATCTGGATGCAATGAAGAATTACCAATAACACGATTTGGCTCTGGATTCCGAGATTACGGAACTCGGGATTGAAAGTCCTAGTTTGTAGGTAGGCCCAAGATAATTATTTTAAGAGTGCAAAAACAACAACAACAACAACAACAAAAAGCAACAATATCAAAAACATTTAAAATCCGGATGCAATGACGAATTACCAGTAACACGATTTGAGAGATTATGGAACTCGGGATTGAAAGTCCTACACAGTTAAAAATTTGAGGGTAAATTTTATCTTTTTTATAACATTTGTGTGGTATAAACATTTTTATTCCAAATAATTTATAAATTTTATACCACTCAATATTATAAAAATAATAAAACAAATATAATTTAAAAATTTTATATAGATATCATATGTAAATCAAAATATATTCTGGTTCGAAAAAAAAATTCACCGAAATTGGAAAATTTCAAAATATAGTGGTTTCGATTGGTCTGACGAGAAAAATGGTCTGGAAAAATTTATAAGATTTGATGGTATAAATTTTAAAACATTTTTGGTTTGGATTTATATGCATACCAAATAGTATAAAATTTGTGCTCATATTTTTTACTGTGTAGTTTGTAGGTAAGCCCAAGATAATTATTTGAAGAGTGCAAAAACAACAACAACAACAACAAAAAGCAACTATATCGAAAACATTTAAAATCTGGATGCAATGACGAATTACGAACACGAGTGCTGGCAGAATCCGCGACAGCGAACTAATGTATGTGTACACTGTAAAAAGAATTAATCAAGTAAATCAAGTTTTTTTTAGATAGAATGGATTCTGATTTACCCAGCTTTAACTGCGTGCAGGTTTTCAGATATCCTTTTTTTATTATTTTGTTTTGGAATTGAATTTTTTTTTACTTTCTTTTTATGTTTTTTTTTTGTAAATTTTTTACTATAATAAACTAGCTGGTCTTGTAGACGTTGTTCTCCCCTTTCCGGTAGTGGACTTTATGACTGCAAGCCTCATTTCATTACTCAGTTTCGGCGGATCTATATTTCAAAGGAGTATTAATTATGAACCAGCTTTCACGGTCAAGATGTAATATGACATTTCAAACTGTTTCATGAATTCTTAAAGCTCCTTCTAATGTTCAAGATATAGTTAAATAGATAAAGCCACAGCAGTTACAGAACCTGTAAAAACTTTCCGAAAACTCCTCTTTGATGATTGTAGCTCTTAATAAGCGATTATGACGGTTTGCTTGTGAAGTATCTCAAATCTTAACCTTACCTTGATATTTTAAAAGATTGAAATCTTAAAGCTGAGTCCTTGAGTCTTGCTTAACCTCTTTGCTACCACGGCCCCGTTGCCAAACGCCAATAAAATGTTATCATAGAAACTGCATGTGTAAACTGTGGTCGAATACCGAATTCCAAAGCTGTGCAGCCTAAAACTCCCAAGAAATTTGATATCGCACATTCGGGTTGCATGGGAAGTGCCACTCCCCCTTTTACAACGCTCATAAAATGCTATAAGTGAAACTGCATATGTAAATTGCAGTCGAAAACTGAATTCCATGACTGTGCGATCTATAACTCAACTGCTATTCAATTTCTCAAATTTGGGTTGTATGGGAGGTGCCACACCCCCTTTTACAACTCCATACAATTTTATCAGTGAAACGGAACGTGTAAATTTTATTTTTTTTCTAAATCTCTCCTGAAATAAGGCGAACCAGACACAAAAAAAAATTATTTAAATCGGTTGAGCCATTTTCGAGCCTTAGCAAGACTAACGCACAGAAATTGATTTATATATATATATATATATAGATTTTTTAGTCTTATAATAATTTTTATTTGCTTTTAACTTAATTTTTTATATTTTTTGTTTTACTATTAACTGAACTGTTATATTATTAGGATTAAAATCTTTTTATTCCTTTATTATATATGAAAAAATAGGCAAACTCCCAGTTTTCTGCAAATTCTTTTCTTGTAATTTTTCATGGGTGTAATAACCCGTATAAAAATTATTTATTCTGATACAATATAAAAAAGTACCCACCTGCAAATATTCAATAATTTTTTCTCAATGTGTATTAAAATATAATGCATGCTGTTAACATCTACAATGCGAATGCCAAAAAAATGCAAAACAGCAGCGATTGATGGTGCCAAAGAACAAAAACAACAACATGCAAACGCAGAACAGCTATCAAAAGCTTATCTGTTTTAATAAAATTTAATTTTAACTATGCACTTGATTTGGAAGTTTGGAATTTTGAAAACTCCCATACAAAGAGTCGTCTTCATAAGGGGTCGTTCATAAACTTACTTACTTACTTAGTTGGCGCTACAACCGTATGTCGGTATTGGCCTCATCTAAGAATTTGCGCCAGCCATTTCTGTCTTTCGCTTGCCAGTTGCAAATGCCAAGCTTCGTCAGGTTGTCCTCTACTTGGTCTTTCCAACGAAGATGCGGTCGTCCTCTTCTGCGTTGACCGCCGCTGGGTACCTAATCGAATGTTTTCTTCACTGGAGCATCGTCTTTCATGCGCTGAACATGACCAAGCCAGCGAAGCCGCTCGATTTTAATGCACTTGACTATGGCGATGTCAGCGTACAGCTCATACAGTTCATCATTCCACCGTATTCAGTACTCGCCATTGACGCAGATTGGTCCGTAGATCTTACGAAGAATCTTTCTCTCGAATGCTCCTAAAGTCTTTTCATCTAAACTGCTCAGCGTCCATGTTTGTGATGCGTAAAGTAGGACGGGCATGATGAGCGATTTATAGAGCGTGATTTTCGTTCGTCGAGAGAGGGCTCTGCTTCCCAATTGCCTACTGAGCCTAAAGTAACACCTGTTGGCAAGAGTTATTCTTCGTTTGATCTCAATGCTGATGTCGTTGGTTGAATTAATGCTGGATCCCAGATAAACGAAGTCTTTCACAACCTCGAAGGAGGTATTGTCAACGGTAACGTGGGTTCCAAGACGCTGGGACTGTTTGTTTGTTGGCACTAAGTATTTCGTCTTATCTGCATTCACTGCCAGACCCATTCGACTTGACTCTCTTTCTAATCTGGAAAATGCTGGACTGACTTCGCGCGTATTATGGCCAATGATATCGATGTCATCAGCATACGCAAGCAGCATAACACTCTTGTAGAATATTGTGCCACTACGTCTCAGATCAGCAGCTCGGATGATCTTTTCCATCATTATGTTGAAAAAGTCGCACGATAAGGAATCACCTTGTCTGAAACCTCGTTTGGTAATAAATGGTGGGGAGAGGTCCTTCCCGATTTTAACTGCACTGCTGGTGTTGCTCAGTGTCATCCTGCAAAGTCGTATTAGTTTTGCAGGAATGCCAAATTCAGACATGGTGGAGTACAGGTGCTTCCTTATTGGGCTGTCGAAGGCGGCTTTGTAGTCGACAAAAAGATGGTGGGTGTCGACTTGTTTTTCTTGAGTCTTCTCCAAGATTTATCGTAGCGAGAAAATCTGGTCGATGGTGGACTTTACAGGTCTGAAGCCACACTGATAAGGTCCGATCAGTTCGTTTACAATGGGTTTTAATCTTTCACATAAAACGCTCGACAGGACCTTATATGCGATATTAAGAAGGATATTATATATTATCCCACGGTAATTGGCACAGATAGTGGGATCGCCTTTCTTGTGGATTCATAAACTACGTTACCAATTTAGGGGAGGGGTCGGGTTTTTAAATGCACTATGATAAGTAACAGTAGGGGTTTGAGATATTGTAATACCAAAAACTTAAAAAAAACTCAAAAAAAATCAATTTAAGATTATTTAAGGCTAGCTGATATTAATCCATTGTTACTCTGGAATGTTATTATTTTTAAAATTGTTTTAATTTGAATTTTCTTTTTAAATAGAAAAGACTTGCGTTATAAAATAAGGAAAATTTGCCTTTTAAGAAAAACCAATTTTTGTGATTTGAGTAGTTAAAATTAGTAATAGTTTGAATTTAATTCTCCACGAAAAAAACCAGAAATTAGTCTTGAATGCTAAGCATGTTTTAATACTTAAAAAAACAACATATTGAAAAAATTCAAATCGTTACAAAAATCATATAGGTACCATTACATTTTTCTTAATAAAGTATCAAATTTTGTGTCAAATATCAACAGTTTTTTTTTTTAAATAATTCGTCATAAGAAAGAGTATACAAAATTCAATTTTAAGTTATTATTGTGTTAACGGCAAAAACAACTTTTAGACCCGTTCTTGGAAGAAACAGAAATTTGTTGGACCTTATTTGAAATAAGATTGAAAATTGCTTCAAAACTTTATTGTGCAAAAACTTTCTATAGTTTTCAAGGTATGAGAATGTTTTTGGTGTCAAACAAACATAAAATTCTGATAAATTATTATGGCCCTAGGACCTGCACATAGTAAGTAGCGTTGTTTAGTGACTTCTCGAGTTAGTAAGTTATTTCTATTTCCAGTACCGAATGCGTGAGTATGTTGATTTAGATATGTAGCATTATAGTTTATACTTCATATGTTCATAAAAACTTACAGTATCAGATAGAGTATAGATAGATTCTATCTAGGGATTAGACTTTTTTAAACTCCTCCACATAAAGTTGATGGCTAAAATATGTCAAGTATGAATGGACTATAGACATATATATGGAAAACTTGGTGTCAACACTGAGCATATTTTTGAATTTATAAAGTTTTATATGATAATTTCATACAAGGTTGCTACTTAGGGTAAGCCTCAGGAGAACTTAACTTTATCTGAAAGATATACCATCTTTAAGCTGAAATTTTTAAAAGAATGCTGATATAAAAACTTTCCTATGTCCCAACCAAAGACGTAAGGAATCCAAATCTCAAGTTTAAGGGAAATCCATCCAGAAATTTTCACGTGATGCGCGTACAGACAGAAAGATAGATGCAAATGTTAAAAATTACATTTTTGAAATCCACATCCTTCAAAATATTCAGCGCAGAAAAAAATTCCAAATAACATTATATGTACAGATTTTTTTTACAGTTTTATTATATGTATAGATTTATGCATTTAACAGCGCAGGTTCACTGATTATAATCATAAAAGAAAACAAACAACGTTTAAATCGGCTTATTAACTCTGTCAAAGACCACGTGAATTTCTTTGCATTAGAAATCAGGATACACCTGAATGGGTCGACATAGAATCTAATGAAGAATTTGAAGAATTCTCAACAAAGTTTCTTATTTCATATGTCATGTTACTTTATGGAGGGGGGGGGGAAGGGGTTTTGAAATGCACTACGAAAAGTAACGGAGGGGGAGGGAGGGTAAAAATGTGTTTAAAATCGGTAACGTTGTTTATGAACGACCCCTTACTAGTTTTAATTTACATAATGTTATTCATACGCCACTACATTTGCATCACATGTTTAAAAATGCGTACTTATTTTTTTGTTATAGAACTAAAAGTAGGAACATATGCAGACTGTCCTTTTTTACATCGGACTTGTGCTTAACATTACAAAATACAAGTCCCTACCTTATACGGATGTCGTAAGTTAAATTTTGCGGTTTTGAGATTATCATACATTCATAATACTCCACTCTCTCTTTTTAATTGTTTTATCAGTTTCTTCCCAAACCTTATTCTGTCATATTCGTCTGCAAAGTCATCAGTGCCTCTGACAATGACGAACTTACTGCTAGCTTGCTGGCGGCGCTGGTACGCTTGCTTGCTTATGCGCGGCTATAACTTTTCGGATATGGGTGGTTCTTGCCAAGCAGAACTAGCAGCAGCGAAAGACATAAATAAAAATAGTACCTGTCTCGATACCTAAACTGTCAGCAACTAGCAACTAGTCAAACCGACGAAAAGGAAAATTAAACAAAACCCGATAAACCTTCACGGCTCATTGTTAGATACCCGGAGAGGAACGACCATGAGGTCTTGGTTGTTTTTACAAGCCGGTGTGATGGTGTTATTCCATCGGCTCTGACCGCCCGCCCATAAACGGCTAAATGCCAACCTTGGTGATCTTAAAGTAAATTTTATAAAATCAACCCAAAGATAAAAATACTTATGTCGCGCTCTTTAGTCCACGCCACCTATCCCTTCTGAATTAACTACTCATTGGGTTAACTTTTACTTTTTTCCCACTATGTAACATAGGACAAATGCATTCTGAAGCAAAAAGGCTATGACGCCTTTGTTATTATAATTATTTTGGCTTATGTTGATGAAAATAAAAGATTTAGATTATATTCAATCCAAAACTGGAGAGAATTTATTGATTCCATTGTGAAGATATTGGATGCTATACCTTTAAAATCGTCTCCCTAAAAGTGAAGTTATGCTACAGACGACATCCATATTATAGGGTAACGATATGTCACGCTACTTCTTTCAATCAAATTGAGTTGAAAAGTATACATGATTCTTATTTCAGGGCCGTAGTTGTGGGGTGGAGGAGTGGTTGAAGGAAGGGTTTAGGGTTTAAATTTCACTATAGTATCGAAAGATTTAAAATTAATTAATCCAAAAACGACAAACGAGAACATTTTTAAAATATTTTGAAAAAGTATGTCCTGAACTAGAAGAGACTATTTCTATAAAAAGTTATGTTAAATTAAAGAACATTTTATCTTACTTAACTTGTAATTAAATTTTATTTCATAAAAGGAACAATAAAATTTTTAACATAGCAAAAAATCGATTTTTTAAGACTTAGCACTGTGGAGACCCCTAAAGGTCTTATTAAAGCATCTTTAACTTCAGAGTAGGTATGTAGTAATGCTTTTATTTTTCCACTTAAGCTCAAGGCTTTAACTGGCAATACATGACAACATGCCATTCTTTACATCCTAGGATTGGAACTTTTTTTATTTATTTTCACAATCAACGTTTTCTTTTTGCCTACATTTCATTTCTTTGTTTAGTTTTTATCATTTTTCGTAAATCGAATGCCTTTTGTTTTATCTGCTTGATTGATGCATAAAAGCTAAAAAATGTATGATAACTAATGAGGCTTTCATGTGACATGTTAAGCAACAGCGTAGATTTTTTGAAAGCATATTTCAAACAAGGATAAGCTCAACAGAAAGCACTCCAATCACGAGGCAGCCAAGCATATGTCAGAAAAACCTTCAAAAAGAATATGACAAATTTTTAAACCAGAAAATGCTATCCTTTAGGTCTATTTTTTAAGAAACCTTTTGATAAAAAAATAAATAATAAGTTTTTTAATATTTAAGGTTGTACTGTAGATCTAACTTCATGTCTTATCTACCTGACAGAATATCTTAATTTTTGGTTTTTAAAGCTTCTTTTATCTGTTGTTCTGATACAAAACAAATTATACTTTTACTAAAACAAACTTTGCTATTTTCATTTAATACATACCCTGCAAATGTTACTAGTAACTAAAAAGTAATAGTCGCTGCATAGTAGATGCACTGTAACAATAAGTGCATAATAGTCAGTAGCAGCATTTTAAAAAATCTAAAAACATTACTTAAAAGTTGCAGAAGGGAGAATATATTTTATAAGGGTGTTTTTTATAGAGTGATACAAGTTTAAATCATAATCAAACATAGTTATATGTTAAAATATCAATGAAGTGGATTTTATTAGATAGAAAATTTTATGACATTATTGTTTAAGTATGATTTTGGCCATAAGGCTGCCACGACTGGCAGCACAATCTGGAACACCAATTTTCACAAACTTTTCGCAGCATTTGCGGCCGTATCTCGCCGATAAATCTTCGAATGTTGATTTCCAGGTGTTCAATTGTTTGTGGTTTATCGACGTAGACAAGAGATTTTACATAGCCCAAAGAAAATAATCCAATGGAGTTAAATCACACGATCTTGCTGGCCAATTAATTAGACCATTTCGTGAAATGATTTTTCCGTCAAAAGTTTCCTTGAGTAAATTAATTGTAGCGCCCGCTGTGTGGCATGTGGCTCCGTCCTGTTGGAACCACATATCAGCAAGATTAATGCCAGCTAATTGAGGTACGAAAAAACTTCGAATCATGTTCCTATATCGTTCACCATTGACAGTAACATTCTGACCATCATCGTTTTTGAAGACATATGGGCCAATGACTCCGCCAGCCCATAAAGCGCACCAAACCGTCATTTTCTGTGGATGTAATGGTGTTTCGACAAAAGCTTGTGGATTCTCTTCACTCCAAATACGACAATTCTGTTTATTTACGTACCCATTCAACCAAAAATGGGCTTCATGGAAAATAAAATTTTCCATTGAAATTCAAAATCAATATCAATTTGTGCTTCAGCCCATTCGCTTTATGGAATCTTCCATAAAGTGGAAGGACAAAACCCCGGTTGCTGAGAACGGCGACGAATTGATTGATTAGGATCATCTTCAATGCTTTCCTGTACAGCGGCAACATATTCTTTAGTGCGCACTGTGCGGCGTCTCATGGGATGCACATTATCAGTAACAGTAAATGTGGTCCGAAAACGATCTATTGTTCTTCGAATTAGCAGCTCTGACGGACGTTATGTACGCCATAAAATGGACGAAGTGCACGATAAATTTGACGAACAGAACCATTATTTTGATTAAAAATTTCCATAGTAAAAGTCGATCCATAATGAAATGTCGAGGCAAACTAAACTAACTAAAAAAGCAACTATCAGCTGTTAAATGGGTAGTCAAATGAAGCAGTGATGCCAACTCAAAGTTGTATCACTCTATAAAAAACACTCATCATAATGCAATTGGAATAAAAAATGCATACTCTTAGTGATGAACACTGTATTGTTCAAAAAGCGAACTCCAATCCCAAATTGAGTGCATCAAAGTAAACTATAGAAGCTAAGAACTAGCTATCTATATCTATCTATATCTATACTATTATATAAAATTGAAGCTAACATTTTTTGTCACAGGTTAACTCCAACAGTAATGCGCCGATTTTTATGAAAAAAGTTTTAAAATATCATATTTGTACTACAGCATCTCTATGTATACATATGTATATTTAATAAAAGTGTTAAGTTATTTATAAAATCATCCCAGCTACCAAGTATTGCTTATTTTCTTTTAACGCGTTTGTGCTGCGAGAGTTTTATAAACTCCTTACTTTTCTCTATTACTCTCTTTTTTGCTCAGCTAGCTCAAAAAAAGAGATACCCAAACAGACGAAAAGTGAGATACTTTTAATATAGTGCTGCGCTCCAATAGAAGAAATGTCTTTTACTTTGTTTGATATATTTTATCTTATGGCCTGCTTGTATTTATATAAAAATAATAAGTTCTAAGGATAATGTTAATAAGTATTTTTATAACGTTATGTGTACTGACGAGAGCACATACAATATTTTTAGCTCTGGTTGGCTTATTGGCAGCGTTGTGAACATTGACGATTTTCATTTGACGATTTTTGGAACTAATTATGACGTGACGATTTTCTTTCATTTATATGCCAAAAATTACGATTTTTAGTTGACTCTATTTAATTTTACTATTAAAAATTTAAGTTGGCAAGAGATTCAAGTTCAGATTAAATTTTAATTATAACTAAACTTGGGTCGTGTTAGCGTTGTTGCTGTTGCTGTCAAAATGTAACAATACTGTCGTGTGTGTACTTTTATGTTTCTTGTTGTTTGCCGCTAAGTGCAGTTCAATTAATTTATATTGCTGTTAAAAAATTATTCTATTTTGCAGTTTTTATTGAAAAATAAACATTATTTTTCTTAAATCTTGATACAAAATTACCTTGAGGGTAAATAGTACCTTGAAATTAAATTCTAGTCAGAGTCTTATATGAATTTCAACCTCATATTTATCTTATAATTTGTTACCTTTAATAATACAGGGTTGCCAATATTCGAAGCGCCCATCTGGCAACACTGTAACTTTTCGCAGTGATGCCAAATCGACTAATGACATACCGCGTTTGAAGCGTCATTCCAAGCAAATGTTTACAATGGAACAGTACACGCCACGCGAACGCTCTAAAATTGTTGAAATTTACATTTAACAAAACAAGTCAATAGTGAAAACTCAACGTGCTTTCAAAAAAATAAATAAAGTGAAAAGTGCGCCTTCCAAGAAAACAATTTATCGTTTGTATGAAAGATTTACAACTGGTAATACTTTTGGTAACCCAAAGAGGCCAAATAAAAAGCGACCAAGGCGATCGGATGAGAATATTGCAGCCGTACGAGCCAGTATTGAGCAGTCACCAACAACATCCCAAAATCGCCGTTCTCAGCAGCTCGGCATTCCCCGATCCACTTTTTTTTCAATTCAATTCAATTTATTCGTATAGTTGAAAATATAAGTACACTAAGAGCTATGCTCTTTTATAGTACAACAGAAAGCATTAAAATGATTAACTTACTTAAATCTTTTAATAATAACAACTCATTTTAAAGACAACTAACTTAATTTTAATACAATAATGACTTAATGACTTTACAACGCATTTTACGTGTTGATTTGAATTTGTTTCCGTACAAAATTCAATTGGTAAACAAATTGTTGCCTACCGATAAGCCACGTCGATTGGAATGGGCCCAAAGAGTCATCGAAATGGCTGAAGAAGACGAGCAATTTTGGCATAAAATTATCATGAGCGATGAAGCTCATTTTCAGTTGAACGGAACGGTAAACAAACAAAATTGCCGTATTTATGCCACTGAAAATCCACAAGAGATTCAAGAGGTACCTCTTCACGATGCAAAAGTCACTGTTTGGTGCGGCGTTTGTGCTAAAATGCTCATTGGGCCGTTCTTTTTCGAAGATGATAATGGCCACAGAGTTACTGTCAATCAGGAGCGTTATCGCGATATGATAAACAATTTTTTCATGCCAATCGTTCGTCGAAAGCGTATCAGGCACTACTGGTTTCAACAAGACGGCGCGCCACCACACACAAGCCGCACTACAATCGATTTTTTGAAGCAATTGTTCACTGGCCGTTTGATGTCAAAAAATGGTGATTTCGATTGGCCGCCAAGATCACCAGATTTAACGCCTCCAGACTTCTTTTTGTGGGGTTATTTGAAATCAAAGGTTTACGTCAACAAACCAAAGACCCTAGAAGAGCTGAAAACCAACATCCGTCAAGAAATAACCGCCATTCCCATCGAAATGTTGAAGAAAACAATGGAAAATGCTGCAAAACGGGCACAATATGTTGTAGAGGCCAGTGGCGACCATTTACGAGATATCATATTCAAGAAATAATGTAAGCAAATCTACTTGAACCCAATTAAATGATATTCATGACGAACAGACAAAAAATTGTGGTTTCTTTGATTTATTTAAAAATAAAATGGGCAACCCTACATATAGGAATGATAATGGGTTTACCGGATACGCAATTTGTAGTCTAGTATTATTTATCCAAATATGTCTGAAAATAAGAGTTCTGCTATTATTCTGTTCGCAACTGTAGATATATGAGGTGGCATACAGCCACGTAAATCTTCTGAAAATCACTTTGAATATGTATTTAATACAATCAAATATACTATGTGTAAGTTGTTTATTTCATAGACATAAAGTATGGAATAGTTTGTACATAACAGTTCCAGATGCGAATATTTTCTTGTTTCATACTTTTTAGAGCATAATTTTTAGAAGTCTGGTCTTAGGTTTTTGAACTTATTTTTTGTCATTAAAATCTACTAGTTGTCAAAAGAAAAGAAAAAGGACAAAGTAAATAATACGCCTACTTTCTGTATTACGAATATAAATTCTTAAAGGGTTTTGATAAATAAAGTTCTTCCTTGGATGGAGAAGGAAGAACTAAACTCCAAACTGAAAGTACACACACTTTTATTTAACATAAACAAAAAAACCTATGCGTAATAGAATAGAAAAAAATAAAATTGAATTTTTGTTTTAAGATGGCTTGACTGAATTAAATTAGCCAGTAACATAGTTTAATCATAGATTCCTCATTTATTTTCAAGTTTTTCCACTTTTTTAAAATGGATCCTATAAAAAAAAAAGTCGTTTTTAAAAAAGACCAATGATCGTAGAAGGTTTTTTAGTTTTAAGGAAATGCATATCTTGTTAGAGAATATGTTCATGCATATACTTCACAGGATATATGATATTACATCTATTATGCAAAAACATGTACGCATTCACAAGGCCTTCAGTGCAATGATACTGTTGACATCATTTACCAGGGAAATTACTTTAGAAGCAGAAAAATCCATTCAATTCCAACTAACAATACATGCATGAAAATATGTTTTTCACTATGGATATCACAACATTCTGATTATGCAATAAACGTCACTGACAACTGACAAATTCCAATCAATGTGACTTAATTGTGATTTAAAACAATGGGCTCTTCTTTATTTTGAAAAACGTCAAAATACTATATATGCATGATGCTATCAGGTTAGCTTTTTTTACTGGCTTTTGCTGCATGCGGTCTGCTATATATTTTGTCGTGAATATGAGTTTCACAAAAAAAAAAAAAATTAAAATCCTGGTTATTATCTCTACAGACTGCGTTTTTGTAGTGTTCTTGTTTTTGTCTTTGTAAAATTTAGTATGTATAAAAACAATGTCAGTAGTTTTTCTCATTTTGGTCATGTTTATATCAAAAGTTATGGCGCATTTCCGGCATTTTACAACAATTACTCTGATTGGTGTTTTTTTTCTCATTTTGTACTTTATTTTGGCAGTGTTGTTGCATTGAAAATTAAACATCACGAGAAATGCGTGCGTTTTTCTCTTAATATTTTCCACCAATGCTTGTATGTGTGCTTGTTTTTCGGTCGTTTGTTTTTCCAACACTCTTTGGCTGTGAGTGAATTTGTTGTTTTCGCTGGTATGTGCACTATTTTGGGTGTACGTACACACTGCACACTCTGACTATAGAATACTTTAATGTCCGTTCACTTAATAATTGCATTTTTTTAGATATTCCGCTGAGTAACTTTATTTTGTTGATGGGATGAATACATATTTAATTTTAATTCGGTATTATAAATGCTGTGCTGATGCTTATGAGTAGTGGCCAGAAAAAATTAATTCATACTCTTCATTGATAGACGTGTAATATTGTGACCTCGGTTAATTGAAATTGTGAAACTAGACTCGATTAAAAATTGTTATTAAAATTCTTTCGAAAAATGGAGAATTTCAAATATCTGAAATTAAATAATATAACATCAGAGTTACAATATTTCTCTCTGCACGCAGTTATAGTTCATTACGTGTTCGTTTTTTTATTTCTAACACTTGAAGATAATAAAAAAAATGTAGTGTGCTAGAGTATATTCACGAAAAGTATATAAAACTTAAAAAGCTTTTGACCTGAGATTCTTAAAATACTCCTTCAAGATATCTTAATTTTTATAACAAATTATGTTGAAAGTGTAAGTACTCTATTGAAATTTTCACATGTACGTATAAACAGTACCAAGTAAAAACATTTTCAATAACATAATTATTTTTTAGAACTAACGTAATTATTTTTAAAGCCTTTCTTCAGTTGAATCCTCAAGACATCGCAAATATTTGATAAGTTTCTGAATTCATTGCAATTGGATTCTAGAAAAAATTCTATCGACTGCTTTTACCACACAAACTTTTTGCATAGCAAACGATACTTGGTTTGAATTTTATTCGAGTGCATTTTTAAAACTATCCTTCTCGACTAATGTTCAACTACAACGAACGACAGTTATTGAAATTCATGTGCAAGGAAAACGCACGCCGGCTACAAACATCTTTCCGAAAAATCAATTTGAATTTTATACTAGACAGACTTCAGTATGTACATATATCTTTATAATGCAAATAAAAAATTAAGTATTTGTTTACAACAAAACATAAAAAACTTTGCGCAGCATCCAGAATTCAAAGCCGTTTTCATTTTTTATAATGTTATTGCAATATTCGCGACACGCTCAATAAGTACACACCAGAGATCTGCAACGGATAGCTTTTTTGCGACTCTAAGTATATCCGAAAAAAATAAGTACAAAAACCTACTCACCCTAAGCGCACGCAACTCGACTCATATTCTCTTCTCGGAAGCTAGAATGCGGCGGCTCAAATAAATATGAGTATCCTAAGTCATGAGTCGGATCGGGAAAGATCGGGTTTTTTCGGTTCATAAATACTTATGGTTGTTGTCGTCTTGCTGATACTTATCCTACTTGCCGAAATACTTATAATCGACACAAGTAGCCGAATCACTCGGCTCATCTGCCACGGATATGAAAGAGAGCGCAGTAGAGCGCAGCAGTAAATAGTGAGCGAGTTTTTTGTATTTGTTTTGTGCTATTTTTTCCTACGCATATCTAAATGCTGAATAACAGATGTGTTATTCTTGTGTTGCTTTTTGTTTTTATCTTACACAGTGAAAGCTGCGCATGAGGTAACGTTGTTAAGGCTTAAAAATAATACGCAGTTTCGATAGTATCGTAAGTGTCATTCATTTTCTGCAATCAGCAATTATTATTAAATTTGTAAAGTATTTTTTTATTTTTCTGTAACCTTAAGTTACCAAATCACATGCGCATAATTTAAATTAAACCTCTATTGCACGTGTTTACGCACAAGAAGCAAACAGACACGTGCGCCGCACAGTGGTTAAGCCCCATAAAAAAGTTGTCAATAAATAGAAGGACTCATCGTAAACCAATTAAATTTTGTGTATTATTTGGATTTTGCCTTATTAGAATACACACAAAAATATTTTTAAATCCGGCCTCAATCACGCCTACCTCCCATACAACACAAATATTTAAAACGCCATCTTTTTTTTTGTCTTAAACCAGTACAAGAACCTTTTTGTCAGAAATCTTCAATATAATGTCTATAATAAAAAAAGTATTTTTTGCCACGCCCACCTCCCATACGAAATTTTCCACTTCACGTGTTTTTCCGTATTCCAAGTTCTATGAAGCGCAGCATCTAAACTGTTTAAGTTAAAGGTTTATAGTATTCAAAAATATTATTTGCTTGCTTTTTATAAAAACAAAAAAAAAATTCATCAAAAAAAAGCTTGTCGTTTCGTTTGTATTCCAAAAAAAGGAGTTAACCTCATGCTTTTTGCCACAAATTGGCACTGGTTGGAAATGTGATACTATCAGCAGTTAAAAAAGATAATAGCATACTTTTTAGCATTGTGATAAAGTGAGCACAGGTCGTGTAGCAAAAAAACATGGCTTGCATACACGGAGAAAACTGTTTGCAAAATTAGTATTGTGGTTAAGCAAAACTTGCGCTTGATTCTAAGCCACTTCAAAATTATGCAAAATTTTAGCAAAAACTAATCAAAATGTGCTATTCCAATATATAATAACTAAGCAAATATTTGCTTGAATTAAGTAAATATTTGCTATTCCCATTTATAATAACTTAGCAAATTTTTGCTGAAATTAAGTAAAAATTTTAAATTAATCAAAATTTTGCTTTTTCCTAAATAAACGAGGAGTGATTGCAATTTAGCAATCTTTTTCATAAATCACATTGTGATTGAGCAAAGTTTTGCTGATTTGCTTTTAAGCAAAACATTTGCTTGATTCAAGCAAATTAATTTTCTCCGTGTACGTATTCTAATTTTGTTGTTTAAAATCAAAGAATATATATTTCACTTTCAGCTAATTGAAGATGTTTGAAGAGCTTTTCTTGGCAAGGGAATTTGAATGTTTGAATAGTTTTGAAAGCATTTTATTGCGAAATTCATTAAAATGTTTCATATTAAGCTATAAGATAATGTGAATTAATTTAACTTTATACATATCACATTACTGTTTTACTAATTCAATTTAGTTGTAATTATTTAAAAAAATATTTAATATATATTAACATAGCAAATTAATAGACTGAGAAACACACTATAGAATACTTAAGTACTCTGCAAATATATAGTATTGCAAAAGAAGAATAATAACATTTTAAAGCATTTATCGTGTTTAGTAAGTAAATGCTTTCATTATTTACATTAAAAATTTAACGATTTTAACTCGTAAGAAGTGATCGTTAAACAAAAAATGCCTAAAATCATACTAAAGAAAATGACTATAGTAATAAACCTTGAGACTAAACATATCTATATTTTCTTCTAAACGTATTTACCAAATGTTGTTCAAGGACGCAAAAAATTCTGTCAGTTTTTTTAATCGCTCAACTTAAAGTCCAATAAAAGCATTTCTTTATTTAAAATATCGTCGACATCCATAGATAGTTATGTTTTATTCTGCAAATAAATAAATTTACGTTTTTTTTTGTCATATCAACTTTGCATAAGAAATTTATTGCAAAAAAAAAAAAAATATTTCAAGAATGCAAAAAACTTTTTCAATAATGCTTTTTGTACTTAAAAAAACCAGAGTGCAATACGTTTTCTCAATTGTCTGTAATAACTCTTTCGAAATTGTTTCAACATTTTTACATCAATCGTATTTTAAGGCGTCTACACAGAAAACCTATATATATATATTTCTGATAAATATTTTGAAATCATGCGAGTTTGAATATTCTTAAACAACGCAAAGAAAAAAAATCACAAAAAGAGATCATCAGTTTTGGTATTTATTTCCAACTTTTAACCACTGTGCGCCGGCCTTTTAGTTTTGTTGTATTTTTGTTTATGTCTAACAAACCAAAATCACAAACGTTGTTATTGTTTCTTTCTCCATAGAATGCAACAATAAAATACCAAAAACTCGTTTTCGAGAAAAAACAAACAAAAAATGAGAGCTCACATGGCCTGCAGACAAATACTTACGAAAAGTGCATACGCAAAAAAAAAACTAACTAACGCTAAGAGACGTTGGCAGAGAAGGAGCAGTACTCAGAGTACACTCAAAATACATTCGGATCGAGCGCTTTTGTAATAAACTGACTCAAAGCACTCATTGAAAACGGCTCGAAGTGGATCGGATCACGCCGCTCTCGGATATGAGAATGTACTTATAACCGAAAAAATGCTAATGAGCCGAATGCCTATAAGTATTTTACACATATTATTAAGTATGGCTAGAGTTCAGAACAGCACGACACTCGGGTATGATTTGAGTATCCGAATTCTGTCGGATACTCATTGCAGTTCTCTGGTACACACACATATAGTCAGCTAAAGCTCTGACATAAGCATAACATAACATATGCATTTGTAAAAGAAACTTCAACTCTAATGGATTATGCATAAATGATAGAAGATCCAGGTTAAGTCAATACTTTAGAGTTATCGTCAATATCATAATCATCATGTTCGTTGAGTAAAATAGGAATGAGTAGATAAAGAAAGCAATGACTATTTTCAAACTGACTCTTTCCGCTCAATCTTAATGGATAAAAAAAAATTATGCTTTTTATCGAATACAGATGTTTTTGCCATTTTTGCGTTTAATGATTTAATGAATAATGTTTAATTATATATGACATAATGAATTACTATAAGAACAAAACATGAATTACACTACTATAAGTTTTAAGCTTAACAACTATTTGTAAGCTTCGTCAACACTTGTTTCGTTAACCTTCTTTCATCTTATTTCCAAGTCTTGTTTATATGAGTTAACGACACTTAAGCCGAATATTGCCAAATATCAAAACTTGCAATTTCAAACATACATACTCCACAACATCCGTTCCCATAATTTCTGCTGACGCTATGTCTAGCGCTTTTCGCAGAAATGGCCTACGTGCAGGTGAACCAACGACAACAACAATAACACCAGCAGCAGCGACATAACAGCGCAGTTTTAGGCGATAAGTAAATTTAAGCTTAGCTTTTAAGTCAGTCCTTTGTAATCAATAAAATAATAAAGTTGACTTCGGTCTGTAATATTAAAAAAATATTTTTTTTAAGTTTTCTAACACGGAAAACACTAACTGGCGCCCGAGCAGCTTAAGTGTTACTAAAAATCGTTACAAAGTGCCGCTATTCACTGCGATTCACCACCGTAAAAAGGAAAACCTCCAGTGTATAAATAAAAAAATACTTATATTAAATAAATAAATTCTATAGCAATTTTAAGAAAAAGAAAGATTGAGTAAAATTTTTTGTAATAAAGGTCTATTAAAAACATTTGTCTTTAAATAGAAATATTTAAAATAATATCAAGATTTTAAATCAAAATCATACAACTTACTCACACTGCGATTCACCATAATAAATAAGAAAGAAAATAAATTTTATTTTAAATTTTGTGGAAAAATTCTAAAAAAAAAGATGAATAAAAATTAAATTAGAAATTTGAAGAATAGAATTTTACTCTTGTGAAAGAAAATATCCGTAGCTAAAATAAAAGAAAATAAATAAACCTTCTTAATTAAGCAAACATGAAATATTTAATGAAAAAAATTATTATAAAATAATATATAGAATAAAGTTCCAAAATAAACAAAATTCTAACACTGCTAATCTGGACTTCAGACCCTCCAGTGTATAACAAAAAATTGAACATAAAATAAATACAGAAACAACAGAATAAAAAATACAAAGTTAAAAAGAAAAATATAAAAAATGAAATTGAACTGTAAGTTGTAGCTCTAGAAGCCGGACCTTACAGTTATAAATAAAACTAAAATATAAAAAACAAAAAATAAACAATAAACTTAATAAAAAAGGGTCAATCCTATTTATTTTTTTTTTTTAAACAAATATTGCTCGAAACTAAAAACGTTGGAAATTCTACAGCATGTAACCTTAGCAAAAATTTTGCATATTAAATTTTATTAACAATAAGAAAAATTCAGTATGGCCAACGAAAATAATTTGATCAGGCCACCAGTGTTAGGTAACCAAACCCAACAACCATCCAACCCCAATCCCACTCAAATCCACCCGTCACCCGAACTAGCGGAATTAATAAAAAACATGGTCATTAACGTAGTTCAGACTGAATGTGCCACCATTATACAGAATTTAACAAGACCAAACCCAGAAACTATAACGGATCAAACCATAGACTACAGATACAGAGACGAATTATCAGAAATAGACAAAATACCTGATGTGGTCAGATCCTTGAGAGAATTTAATGGCAACCCAACAGAATTTGGAAGTTGGAGGAAAAGTGTGGACAGAATTCTGAAAATCTACGAAGACCAAATAGGCAGGCCGAAATATTTTGGAATATTAAACGTTATCAGAAATAAAATAGTAGGAAAAGCGAACCAAATATTGGAATCGTATAACACCCCATTAAATTGGAAAGCGATTTCCAAATGCCTTACTACCCATTATGCTGATAAAAGGGACTTAAGTACGCTGGAATACCAGATGACGTGCTTGATACAAGGTAGGCAATCGGTAAAAAATTTCTATTCGCAGGTTTACTCTCATTTATCTTTAATTTTGAACAAGATATCATGCACAGAAATGAGTCAAGAGTCGATGGAAATGTTATCACGAACATATAGGGAAAAAGAATTAGACACGTTTGTAAGAGGACTTTCAGGAGACCTTGCCAGACTGCTTGGTATGAAAGAACCTTCTGATTTACCAGAAGCTCTTCATTTATGCTTAAAATTGGAGAATCAGAATTTTAGGGCAACACACGCATACAATTATCAAGGTCAAAACTAAAGATCAGAAAAACCACGTTGGCTACCACCTCCATTGCCACCACGACAATAATTCCAACCGCAGCATCAACAAAATTACCCACAAAATTTCTCGAATTATCCGCAGCAACAACATTTTCACCCACAATTGGCTTATATGCCACGAATACAACAAACATTCACGCAAAATGTACCGGAACAACCTCCTCAATGGCCAAACCAGTCATTTAACAGAAATTACGGCAATCAATATCACTATCCACCCGGAAGACCATTAGCACCAAAACCACAACCAAAACCGGAACCGATGGACATAGATCCCAGTATTAGAACTAACGTCATAAATTATGCAAACAGACCAAACTTCCAATATGCAGGAAAAAGACAAGATAAAGACAACCTAACGAACCCACCTTTCAAAATTCAAAGGAATTTTCATATTACCACCAGCCAAGCGGGAAACCAAGACTCTTCTTTAGAAAAAAACTATTCTTCCAATTATAACGAACAGACTGCTTCCGAAAATTTTGACTATCAATAGAACCCTCAATATGAACCTGACAATTATGATGCAATTGACTTCACGGACATACATTTTTTAGACTAAAAAACTCTTCGCTACCTTACTTTGAGTGTAAAACGAAGAGTGGAAAATTTTTGAAAATCTTAGTAGATACAGGATCCAACAAAAACTACCTACAGCCACAGCTCGCCAAAAAAATTATCAAAAACGACGACATTTTTTTTGCAAATTCAGTAGGTGGACAAATAAAAATCACACACCACACTTACGTTAACCTCTTTAATCTGCCTCATACAAATTTAAAATTCTTTCTTCTTCCATCTCTCGTGTCATTTCATGCAATACTAGGAAACGATAGTCTTAAAGAGCTATCCGCCATCATTGATACAAAATACAACCTTATGACAATCAACAACTCCATTAAAATTCGACTAAAACAGTTAGTTTCACAAAACGTAAATCTTATAAAAATATTAGGTGATCACTTGAATGAATATCAAAATCAAACAATGCAGACACTTACACAAAACAACACGAATCTTTTTTCCGAACCAGACGAAAGATTGACGTATACAACAAAAGTCTTAACAACAATTAGAACGAATACCGACACCCCCGTTTACTCTAAATCATATCCATACCCCATGTCCTTAAAAGAAGAAATCGAGAAAGAAATCAATAAACTTTTAAATGATGGCATTATTGGAGTCTCAAAATCTTTATACAATTCACCAGTATGGATAGTGCCCAAGAAACAGGACGCGTCAAAAGAGAAAAAATACAGAATGGTAATTGATTACAGGAAATTGAATGCAATGACAATTGCAGACCGTTACCCAATGCCTGATTTCAATGACGTTTTACCCTGTCTTAGTCAAAACAAATGGTTTTCAATAATTGATCTGAAAAGCGGTTTTCACCAAATTCCGCTCAAGGAAACTGATGTCGAAAAGACAGCATTTTCAATAAATCAAGGGAAATATGAATTTACCAGGATACCATTCAGTTTAAAGAATGCACCTGCGATATTTCAACGTGCACTTGACGACATTCTGAGAGAGCACATCGGAAAAATATGCTTCGTCTATATTGACGACATAGTAATATTCAGTCCAGATGAAAAATCTCATGCAAATCATATCTCCAAGGTTTTCGAAACTTTAGCAAAGGCCAATATGAAAGTACAGGTTGATAAATGCCAATTTTTTAAAAAAGAAATAGAATATTTAGGTTTCGTTATATCTTCTCAAGGTGTTTCCACCAATTCAACAAAAGTTCAAGCAATGGTAAATGTACCGTGTCCCAAAACGTTAAAAGAACTCCTTTCATTTTTAGGACTCTCGGGTTATTACCGAAGATTCGTCATGGATTATGCAAAAATCGTGAAACCGCTAACAACATTACTACGCGGAGAGGACGGAAGAGTATCCAAGAATGTTTCTAAAAATAAAGTCATCGATTTAAATGAAAACGCAAGATAGGCGTTTGATCAAATAAAGAACGCATTAATTTCAAAAGAGGTCGTATTAGCATTCCCAAATTACAATAAAGAGTTTCATCTGACTACGGATGCCTCCAACTACGCCATAGGCGCGGTATAAGAACAAGACAATAGGCCAATAACCTACATTTCTCGAACACTCAGTAAAACCGAGGAATCATATGCCGCTAACGAGCGCGAGCTTTTAGCCATTATATGGGCTCTAAAAACGTTGCGAAACTATCTATATGGTACCGCAAAAATTAAAATTTTTACAGATCATCAGCCTCTAATTTATGCTCTTAGTAATAAAAACGATAATGCAAAGTTAAAACGATGGAAATCAATACTCGAGGAATACGATCATGAAATCATTTATAAACCCAGAAAGTCAAACGTAGTAGCAGACGCGTTATCCCGACCATCTCATATAAACTCTCTTTCAATAGCCACTCATTCTGACGAAAGCTCATCTCATAATTTAATCACCACAACAGAAGTACCAATAAATGTATTTAAAAATCAAATTTTCATAGTAATAGACCAAGAAAACTCCTATAAATTTTCAATTCCATTTCCCACACACCATAGACACACAATAAAGAGACAAACATATTCAGAGCAAGACCTAATAGACATCCTTAAACGATATCTTAACCCCTCTGTAATAAACGGACTATGTACATCAGAAAGTATTATGGGTACTATTCAAAACTTCTATCCAGACCATTTTAGGTATTATAAAATAAGATACACTCAGTTAATTGTAAATGATCTAGTAATACCAGAAGAGCAAGAGCAGTGCATTTTAGTAGAACACCGAAGAGCTCACCGCAATGCAATAGAAAACAAAAATCAATTACTTGAAAAAGTTTATTTTCCTCACATGTTAAACAAAGTTAAAAATCTTGTTAAGCAGTGTAGAATTTGCAACGAACAAAAATATGACAGACATCCACCAAATCCAGTTATTTCAGCAACTCCCATACCCCAATATCCAGGACAAATAGTACATCTAGACATTTACATAGCAGAAAAAAGACTTATTCTTACAGCAATAGACAAGTTTTCGAAATATGCCCAGACTAGAATCCTTCACTCAAGAGCAGTAGAACACGTTAAAGAACCATTGAGACAATTATTAATGACATTTGGAACCCCAGAAATGTTAGTTATTGACAACGAAAAAGCTTTCAACTCAGCATCAATAATGTTTATGTTAAAAGACCAGCTAAAAATCAAGGTTTATAGAACACCACCATATATGAGTAATACCAATGGTCAAGTGGAAAGATTCCATTCTACATTATCAGAGATACTTAGATGTTTAAAAAAGGAAAATATAAGTGAAAGATTTGAAGAACTTTTAGACAATGCTGTTTACAGATATAATTTAACCATACACTCAACGACAAAATACAAACCAATATAACTTTTTTTTGGTCGAAGAGTTAGCACAAACCCTGAAATTTACGAACAAATTAAACAAAGCAACATACAGAAACTTAAAGCAAAACAAGATTTATACCTAAAATTTCACAACAAAAATAGGAAAGATATAATAAACTACACCCCAGGACAGACAATTTACGTAAAAATTAACAAAAGACAAGGCACAAAATTAACACCAAGATACAAAACAGAAATTGTAAAGGAAAACAGAACAAGCACAGTACTAACAGGATCTGGCCGGATTATCCATAAAAGTTTAATCAGAAATTAATTACAGGTTACTTATAGCAGTTGCTAACGGACAAGTACAAATATTGGACTATAGCAAATCACAACTTATCACTATCGACATCGGAGCAGCACAAATTCAAACAAGAACGTTCAAAATTATACATATAATAGAAATAAGTAAATATAATAAAATTATTTACAACACTGAAAACACAAGAGATATTTTAAAAGACGATAACAATAACTATCCAATTCTCTTATCAATAATTCAGCAAATAAAACTACACATGAAAAGGCTAAATATTCATAGTAAAATAGAAAAACGAGCTATTAATATATTAGGCAGCGCATGGAAATGGGTTACAGGCACACCCGACCATAACGATATGGTAATATTAGAAAACAAAATTAATGATATATTACAAAATAACAACAATCAAGTGGTTATAAATAAACTAATTGAGAGTAAAATAAACGAAATTACAACAATAACCAATAAAATTATAAAGATTCAGGAAAATAGCACTAGTAAGTTCAAAATAATAAAATTTATTTTGCTTTGAAAATTAAATATAAATAAGAATTACTTAAGGAAGAAATAGTTAATATTGCCTACGCGATTCATTGGGCGAAAGCAAATATTGTTAATTCTTTTATTATAGCTGATAGTGAAATAAGGTTAGCAGAAGAAATGTTTAATAAAGAAAATATCCCTTACGTTAACATAGATGAGTCATTAGAATTTGCTGATGTTAAAATAGCAGCAAGTAGAGACAGTTTAATTTATATTATAAGCCTACCAACAAAAAGTACAGAAAATTGTAAGAAATTAGAAATCAGGCCAATAAGGAAAGGAAAATATATTAACAAAATAGATTTGAAAAAGATTTTAGTATGTTCTAATGAGATATACGGATTAAAAAATGATTGTAAGAATTTTAATAATTTAGCAATATGCGAAAAAATAAAATAGAAAATATAACGAGTAGTTCATGTATTCCACTATTACTTAAAAGTAAAATGGCAAATTGCACTAAAATAAATAATGAAGAAAATAAATTGAAGAAATAGAAGAAGTATTTGATGATATCATACTTTTGAATGATTTTAAGGGAAAAATAAAAATAAACGATGAAAACATTGATCTAAATGGAAGCAATATTATTAAGCATTTTAATCAAACAATTGAAATAAATAACAAAAGATATTTTTCCAAAATTGTTAGTAGTAATAAGCCATTGCCTGCAATGTTACAATTAAATAAAAACGAGAATATTTTAGAAGAAATGTTATCTTTAGAAATGTTGAAAAATCTAAATGTGAATAGTACTAAACATATAGAACAACTTAAAAAGAAAAATGATATATATTTCACTGTAAATGTAATGTTTTATATATCTGGAATCTTAATCGTAATCTTAATTATTATTAAATTTAGAAAGAATAAAATAATTATGCAAGAACAAAAAAATGCAAATAAACAAGAAATAAACTTAGAAAATATAAATGAACATTTTAAAATATCGAACGAGGACGTCCGAACTTAAGGGCGGAGGAGTTAACGACACTTAAGCCGAATATTTCCAAATATCAAAACTTGCAATTTCAAACATACATACTCCACAACATCCGTTCCCATAATTTCTGCTGACGCTATGTCTAGCGCTTTTCGCAGAAATGGCCTACGTGCAGGTGAACCAACGACAACAACAATAACACCAGCAGCAGCGACATAATAGCGCAGTTTTAGGCGATAAGTAAATTTAAGCTTAGCTTTTAAGTCAGTCTTTTGTAATCAATAAAATAATAAAGCTGACTTCGGTCTGTAATATTAAAAAAATATTTTTTTTAAGTTTTCTAACACGGAAAACACTAACTTATGTAAAAAACTTAATAACATTTATAATGAAATTAAAGCGAACACTTGAATTTATAACAAGAAACAAGAAAGTATTCCTTTAGCTCCGCGCGCAACGAATATTTCATATAAGTACATATATCACAAGTTAAAACTAAAACTAAACAATTGAGGTATAATATACAGCCATGGAAAAAGAAATAGCATGCTAATCATACATTGCGCTTGCACTCAAATAAGAGTAAATGCAAAAACAATTTTCAAAAAATTTGTTTTTGCAACAGTTCTTAAGTCTTAGCTGAAGAGAATAACAACAAACGTTTACAGTTATGGAACTTTATTTGTTGTTGGTAATTAAAAGTCTTTCTGTGCTGGAATTATTGGATGGAAAAAGAAATAGCACACTTCATTAATTAATAGTTCATCGCATGATCACTGAACCAGTCCAGTTATTTGTAATTAATTTAATAAATAATAATAATCAAGTAACGTCGAAACAGTGAGAAATTAAAAAAAATGGGTCATGGAACACATTGTACTGTAGAGAAAAGAAAGATTATAGTTGAATTGCGTGAACAAGGCAAAAGTATTACAAAAATTTCTAATTTATTGAAATGTTCTCGAAAAATGGTGTATAATGCTTTAAAGTTAGTTCAATTGGATCGATCCTGTTTGTTAAAACAAAAAGAACGCAAAGCACTGCGACGAAAAACCACTTCACGAAAGGATAAAGCTATTGTGCGTAAGAGTAAAGCTGATCCATTTAAGTCCTCAAAGGAAATTTCCGTAGAAATAAAAGAAGAATATGGTGTTGAAATTACGCCAAGGCTTGTTCGCATGCGTTTAAATGAGGCACAAATTTTTGGGCGCATCAGTCGAAAAAAACCACGCCTCTCAAAATCAAATATAAAAGCCAGAATTGCGTTCGCAAGAGAACACGTTCTGAAAGACATTTCTTTTTGGAAAAACGTCGTTTGGACCGATGAAACTAAAATAAACAGATCAGGACCAGATGGCAGATCTATCGTGCACCGACCAAAGTGCCAGGAATTCCATCAGAGATACACTCAAAAAACTATTAAACATGGTGGTGGTAGCATAATGGTTTGGGGTGCATATTCATGGCATGGTATAGGCCCCATTGTCAAAATAATTGGTAAAATGGATCAGTTCCAGTATTTAGATATACTAAAGAATTCTTTGGAGCCATACACGTTTGAGTCAATGCCACTACGGTGGATATTTATGCAAGATAACGATCCGAAGCACACGGCTCGGAGTGTAAAAGCCTGGCTTCTGTCCGAAAATATTTGTGTGCTGAAATGGCCGGCTCAAAGTCCAGACCTGAATCCTATAGAGAATCTATGGAATGATGTCAAGGTCAAAATAAGACAAAAAAATTTTAGTAATATCAGTGCTTTATGGACTGGCATTCAAGAAGCTTGGTACTCCATCCCACAAGAGAGATGTCAAACTTTTGTGGAAAGTATGAGCCGGAGATGCCATGAGGTCTTACAAAATAAGGGATACAGTACCAAGTATTAACAAGGTAAATATAAGAAATCACGTAAGGGACAGTAATTAAGTGATATTTTTATATTTTTTCCAGATTAATGCTAAGTGTGCTATTTCTTTTTCCAGTCAAATATTAAAGCATAGAGAGACTTTTTATTTTTTATTTCAACTTAAGATACATAGCGAATAATGGTTAATATTTTTCTTTCTACTATACCTCAATAAGTATTATAGATATAAATGTTATGGACATTTTTATTGTAACTCCAATAAAATGAACACAAACCCAAAATTTGACAATCGTGCTATTTCTTTTTCCATGGCTGTACGTGTAAAAATGGAAAAACCTCAGCTTGTTTTCAAACATATTTTGAGGTAAAAGAAATTGTTATATTTTTTTTTTTTTAAAAAAAAAATGTATTCAGGTTATTTATTGTTCATAAAAAATATTTAATAAAAATATTCTTTTTTTAGCAATTTTCTGGATTTCTATAGAGGTAGCTAAAAATGAAATTGAAAAAAAAAACATCCAAAACGGTTCGATAGATAACTCCAAATTTATTGCTTCAGTTTCAATGAATGTTATTTAATTTTGTTTCTAATTTTTTCCTTTAAGCATCCCACCTAAATTCAAGTACCTATTTCCTTTTATTTTTTTTAATTGACAAAAAAGCGCGCAAAAATCTATTTTTTTAAAACTTTTTACTCAAACTTTCACCATAATTTCAAAAAAACCCCCAGTGGTCGTTCGTAGGTGGGATGATCGATTATTGACCTATACTTTAAAATGAAATTTGATTTGTTTGTGTCATATACATGGGAAAGGCCATATCTATCGAACAGTTTTGGATGTTTTTTCAATTTCATTTTTAGCGACCTCTATAAAAAGCCAGAAAATTGTTAAAAAAAAAAAATTTATTAAAGTAGTTTTTATGTACAATAACCCGTATAAATTTCAAAAAAATATAACAACTTCTTGTACCTCAAAAAATGTTTTAAAACAAGCTACTGTTTTTCTCTTTTAACGCGTATATTATACCTTAAACTTTAACACAATCCAAAAGTGAATAAAAGAAACATTAAAAACTAACATTTAGACAATACACTAAAGTTTTTAAAAATAGTTGAATTAGTAAAATGATCTATTAAATTATAACATGAATTAAATTGCGAGATTTATATCAAGTAAGCTTTTAAAAAGGCAACAACAACAACTCTGTATAGAGTCAATCACTTAGCTGACCAGACACAGTCTGTTTCGGAAATCGCTACATTTTTCTCTTCAGTAGTCTTTGAGTGATTAAGCTGTGATGAACTCACTCTTTAAATAAGTATATGACTACGCAGATTTTGGAATTCATTCTTTTGAATTTTATGGCTGCTAATCATATGACATTTCAAAGCAGTAGGCTATTTATAGATCACCGCCATCAACTCTACCAAGGTTGCTATCTGTTCTAGTTGCTTCTTTATTTATTTCAATATTCATTGGGGTTCGACAGTTTGTCGAAATGCACCATAGAAATGAAACGAGTTTTTTTTTTCATCCAGATCAGCAACGCCCTTCGCCCACCTCCTATACAAAATTTACAATAAAAGTGAAATCACTGACAAAACTGTTTGCTAAATTTGTATTGTGGTTAAGCAAAACTTGCGCTTGAATCTTAGCCACTTCAAAATTATGCTAGATTTCAGCAAAAACTAATCAAAATTTTCTATTCCAGTTCATAAAAATTTATCAAAATTTTGATTAAATTCAAGCAAAATTTTGCTCAGTTATTATAAACTGCAAAAGCAAATTTTTACTTAATTAAAGCAAATATTTGCTATGCTATTATAAATTGGAATAGCAAATTTTGATTAGTTTTTGCTGAAATCTAGCATAATTTGAAGTGAAATAAATATTAATATTAAATTAAGTTGAAAAACTAACATTATCCGGAGACTTGAACCTCGTCCGCGTGAGTGTAAGTGCATGGGCTTATTCATTCGACCATCGCAGTTGTTAACCAATCGTCGCCTTATTTTCTTTATTAAGAATAAGCGTGTGCTTAAAATAAATTTTATTGAATTTAGTAAAAATTTGAGTTTATAACAACTTAGCAAATATTTGCTTGAGTTTAGTTGAAATGTGCTATTTGAGGTTATAACAACTTAGCAAATATTTGCTTGATTTTAATATAATTATGCTTTTTCGTAAACACATAAGGAGTTATTTCAATTTAGCAATCTTTTTCTAAAATCACACCGTTATTGAGCAAAATTTGCTGATTTGCTTTTAATCTTGCTTGATTTAATCTCAAGCTTGATATCTTGAGTTATAGAAGGTGTAGAAAAAAAAATGAACTCATTATTTTATTTACATTTTTTTAGCAATTACTATATTCAAATATCATCAAAATCTGCCACGCCTTTCGCTCACCGCCCATACGCAACTCGCAACTACCATAAAAAACTATCATCAAAATCTGCTATACCCTTCACCCACCTCCCATACAAAATGATGAATAAAAGTGCAATATCTCCAGTTGTAGAAAGTGTAAGAAACAAAATTAGCTAACTTTTTATTAATCTAGATTCACATAATTACAATACAAAATTCGCCAACCTACCATGCAAAATTATAAGAAAAATTATAAGCAAAGTATAAGAAAAGAAATTAACTTGTTCCACTTATTTATCATATAATTATTTTATTCAGATTAGCCACGCCCTTCGCCCGCTTCCCACACAATATTAAATAAGGTTTATTAGTTAAAAAGTCTTTTTTATTTTAATTCATAGGTTTGTCTAAATTTCAAATATGGGCATTTCCAAACTGGCGTTACGAACGATTTGTACGAAGCAATATTAAATAATGCAAATGTCTTATTTTTAAAAAAGCTTTTTTATATTTGCGTAAGAATTAAGTACCACTATATTAAGTGAAAACAATGACAGAAATCGACCCTTAAGCATTGTACTATGTTCAGTTTCATGTAAAATTCCACTCAAATATCTATACAAAATATGACAGCTGCGAGACAAACGTGGAAATTATAACAAATTTTCGTCAGAGCAGTACTCTGTTCCGCTGCGTGAAATTATCGCAACATGTTTCTGAGCAACGTTTTTTCACAACAATTTAATTGTACTGCCCAGGGTTGATGAATGACTTTTCAATTTTGGTATACAAGTTTAGAGAAAATTGTACTAAATGTAAAAAGAAGTATGGAATAAGTGTTGTATACCCCACGCATACTGCGATATATTAACTTTATCACTCCGTTTGTAGCGCTGATAAGGAGGCGTGGCAGGTATAGTGGATTTCGCTAGGTCCGTCTATTTACACGATTACAACCGCAATTTTGAAGTTATCGTATTGAAATTTAGTATATGTGTTTATGTTAAAAAACGAAGATCATGTTCGAGAATGAGCAAAATCGGATGAAAACCACGCCTTATTTATAAAAAATTCAAGTTTCTGAAAATGCTACAAATATTTATGTAGTGACTAGAATTTTACATATGAGCTCTCAAGTAAAATATTCACCAAATATTTCAAATTTGTTAAAATCTGATAAAAACAACCCCTATCCCCCATACACGTAACTTTATAAGATCTGTAAAATTTCTAAAAATGCCACACAAATTAATGTCATGACTAAAGTTTTTCTAATAATCTTTGGTCACAAAAATTAAAAATATAATTGAAATTTTCAAAATAAAAAAAAAACATTGCCTAGTTCCCATACAAAGTGACTTTGACAAAATGGTAAAATATCTTTACATGCCACAAAACTAAAGTAATTACTTGAAGTTTTGCATGTGAGCTTTGGTCTCAAATATTTACCATATATTTCAAATTTGTCAAAATAGTATAAAAACCATGCCTTCCTCACATACAAAGTAACTGTATGAAAACGGTTAAGTCTCTAAAAATTCCGCAAAAATTAATTTAATAAATAAAAATTATGCACATATGCTAAGAACATTACAATTCACTTTGAGTTTGGAAAATTTTATAAAAACTTGACCAATCTCCCATATAAAATGACATCATCAATGTAGCATATCATTTATAAATTTCACAAAATATTTAAAATGTGTGTATTAATGGCATATTTAACACATAATCTTCCATATCATTAATGTGTTCTGCATTTGAGTTCTGGCAAAATTGGATGAACACCACAAACGTCCTCTATACGAAGCGACGTCAGCAAACTTTAAAAACATGCATGATTAAATACATACTGTGGGGGTATGTTTAAGCTTCAACCCAATCGAAGATAATACCTAATAAGTTTTTATTTAAATTTAAGTGAATGTTTTTTTGACAGTTCAGTTCATTTACCTTATAAAAAATAATTACAAATGTTTTAATTAATAACAAAGTTTTTTATAATCACAAAAAAGAGCACAAGTGGTCATATTGTCGTTACAAAAATGATCTTGCGAATCTGAAAAATTATATTTTTCATTTGTAATGGAAAATCTATGGAAAATTAAAAATTAAATTTTAAAAAAAATTAACTTTATTTGATTTTTTTTTATAGTTTTTACTGATTTTATTTTATGAATATTATATCGTCGTTACAAAAGCGAACTTCCGAATCTGAAAAATTAAATTTTTCATTTGTAATGGAAATTCTATGGAAAATTAAAAATTAAATTTTTCAGATTCGCAAGTTCACTTTTGTAACGACGATATAATATTCATAAAATTAAATCAGTAAAATCTATAAAAAAAAATCAAATCATTATAATTTTTTTATACTATAATTGAAATTAAATACTATTTGAGTGTCTTTCAGAAGTAGTTTATGAGAATGACTCTGGTAAGCGATTCTTTATAAGGCTAAGACGAAGCCTAATACATACTTCTCACACATGTGTTTAATTCTCAACTTCAGAATAAAGGTCTGAATTCAAGTAAATAAATTCTTGATTCAAGTAAATGAAACCTGCATGTTAGAAACAATAATAATACGTTAAATCATGGTATAAGGATACAGGAGCATTGAGAGTTGCTTATTTTCTCTTCTACAAGTTAACCATCTAATGTCAAAAACAGCGCTTAGTGAAATGAAGCAAAATTTGAAGGAAGTGTCAAAAACGAACATTACAAAAATTCAATGGTCGCTTTCAGCGGAGTCGACAGCTGGCAACAGTTGTGATGTTTAATTAATTAACACAGAAATAACGCAACAAATTGGAGAGTGAAATCTTTGCAATTAATTTATTTAAAAATAAAATAAATTGGCCAATTTCAGCCCTTGGAAGGACTTTGGCCTAGCTTCTATTGATCAATTGTGTTGTGCGTGCTATTAAATGTTTGATCACAAATGATCCACAACTGGACCTACGTGTTTTATGCTGACTCCGAACGGCTTATGTTCTCAAGAAGCTTTTCATGGCAATTTTTACTCTCTGAGGTTTGCGATTGTCTGCAGAGAGGTGACGGCCGAACAGAAAAATTAATTCAATTGAAAAAACTTTCTGTCTGAGCTGGAATTGAACCCGGGCTACCGCGGTTCTTTAGCTTAGGGGCCACGCGCTCTATTCACTAGGCTATGGCCCCCACGATTAATTTATTTACATAATATAATAATTAAATTAAATAACTTACAACTTGGCTAGCTACTGTTGTTAGAAATTTTAGCTACAGGCTCAACATTTTTCTGCCAGCTCTGTTCACAACAGTTGACTTCGCTGAATGCGGCATTAAGAATTGTGAGCGGTGAACATAACAAATGTTACTGCTACCTGGATAATTATGCCGTGACGTTAAATATGCTTGATTCAGAAAATTATTTATCTGTGTGATTATGTAAACTATCCAATTTTATCGTTATTTGGCCGGTACATGACTCTGATCAAGAATTTACTTACCTTTTACACCTGGCTAAATGCGCACTAAATTTAAAACAAAATATGGTAAATGAATTTTTTTTTGTTACATCTATCATGCAATAAAAGTGCTCTTAGCAAAGAACTCTGTTTCACTCAACACTCGTAGCACGACGATGACAATATCACAGTATTAGACGTTGTTGTTTTCGCTTGTTTAATGTTCTCCATTGTAAAAACACTTTCAACACATTACCACCTAAAGAAAACTTCACAGATTTCAAATATTTAGAAGCTCAAAAATATTTGATTTTGATCATTATATAGATAGTGCGGGCATAATAAGTTTTATGCTCCCGCATATTCACTTCGATTAATTAATTAGTTTTTTAACAACAACAACCACGGCAAGAATCGCAACAACATTAGTAATAACAAACATTAACAATAAATGTTACATCAACAACAACAAAAACAAATGTGCACGATTACATGCTGCAGCTGTAACTATGATAGCGCATTTTATGCCACAGCAAGGACCAAAGGATTTACGTGTCCTTGTGATATTTATATACACTGAACGCGAGCTAGTGTCATTGTAAGCACCGGAAGTGGTGCAGCACATATAGCCGCTGTTGACACCAAGCTGCTGCATATGTTTGTGTGTGCGTTGTTGCTTACGTGTGATTCTGGTGTCGACAGTGAGTGTGAGCTGCATAATTTATGGCTGCAGTGATAAGACGGCGAGCGTGTATTTCGATGATGTAAATGTGGGAATAAATTGCATGTTAATGTAAATGTGATGCATCTAGTGTGCGTGCACATATGACTGTGTGTGTTTGAAATGAGCAGCATCTGATTCTAATTGAATTTTTCGGGAACTATTGGAAGCTATGAAGATTCCAAGGATTTTTTTGCTGTTTAAATCGAAATTGGTTTTTATTTGCAAGATCTTCAAATTGGCTGGAAAAGAAGTAGGTATAGAATTCAATCTTTAAATGCTAATGTTCCTAATGACACAGTTAAAGTAAAGATTTGCTTTGCAAAATAGAAAAGAAAAAAGTTTAGAAAAATCGTAGCATATTAAAATAAATATCGTTCTCACAGCAAAAATTGTTTTGTTCAAAATCAGAACTAACTTTTTCTTTGTTGTTTTTTAAGAAAAATGTTTGAATAACATTTTAAATAAGTAGTTTTTCAACCCCTGATGTGGAGTCTCAACCATTTTGATACATTTAAAGATTTGTCATTGCACAAATCTGAGCCTAGAATAGGATTATAGAAAACCTAGGAACAAGTGTTTCAGAAGCTTCCGCAAAGGTTTAACCCTTATGTTAACGGCAACATACCTGGGTATGTTTTGTATTTTCAAAACGCTGTAGCTCTGAACTGGATAATCGGATCGACTTGAAATTTCGTGATATCCTAGCGAAAACTGTTTTACGCTATAGTCAATTTTGGTTAGGATTGGATCATCCGTTTGGTAGATAAAGCCCATTTACAAAGTTGCACCCTTACAACAGCATACATACCTGGGTATATATAGTAAAACGCATGCAAATATGATAATATAATTGAAAAGTATAGTTTATTTTGAGTGAAAAAAATACTTATGGTATAAAAATTTTTATAAATTATACAATACTTATCAAAAAAATTTTAAAAAAACTACGAAAAAATTTAAAATTATTGAAATTCAATTACATCTATCGCAATGCGGCAAGTCTTTGGAATGCTCTGCGCACACTGGTTTGTTGCATAATGTGCATGCTTTACGAGTAGGGCGTCGTTTGGAGCAGATGTAGCAATTCCCCTTTACTTTTAGGCGTCCCGTTCTATCACGCTCCTCCGCTTCATGGGCTCCAGCATCCACAACTCGGATGGGCCTACCTATCATGGCTTCGATGGCGTTGCGCGTTGAAAAAACTCTGGATATTCTGCTGTTATTCGCCTTTCTCTCTATTTCTGGCTTGCATAGTTGCTCGCTTAGCGGATGGAGAAACATCCTACGGCGGCTTGTATATGACTTCAGGTGAGTGTTGTTGTCAGCGTATAGTATGTATGTAGCAACGTCCACAATATTATAAAAGAAAGCCAAAGACCATCTATTTGTGCGCCGCTTGGTACTATATTTGGACAAGCACATGTCCATGTTATCAACTCCACCTTTGGTTTTGTTGTAGTCCAATATAAGCAATGGCTTCTTCTTAGAACCGGCCGTTTCTGTTATATAATGAGAAGTGGACAATATTACAACTGCCTTGTTTTTCTTGGGCACGTACGAGCACATCGTAACGTGATTATAGAACCCAAACATTGACGATTCAGCCTCACGTCGTTGGGGTTGGCAAATGCTGCTGGCACAAATGTACGCCTTTTGTTGCAAGTTCCCAATATAGATAAATTATTGTCTATCATCAAAGATTTTGCCAAGTTGTAGCTAGTGAAAAAGTTGTCACATAGAATATTTCTTCCACTTCTACCAAAAAGGTTGACACATAAATCTTTGACTACTCTTTCACCAACGTTTCTTTCACGTTCACCAGACGGTGCCATTCCTGTATAGATTGGTCCCTGCATTGAAAAATTAAATTCAATTTAGTTATTTATACTTTCAACAACTTTCAATAATATTGATAGTACCTGCAATGGATAGGACGAAATGGAGTCGCACACCCACCACACTTTTATCTCATATTTGGCAGGTTTTTATGGTATGTATTGCGTGAAGCCAGTTCCACCACAATAAGCATACAATTGTTCATCTACGGTGACGTTGGCTCCTGCCACGTAATATCTACGAAGACAGCTGTTTAGCATAAAAAAAACGTCCGATATTGCTGCTGCTTTGTCAGTTTGTTTGCTTTGCTGGCGCGTGTTTCCATTATCAAAACGAATGAAGCGGCTAATTTCCCAAAATCGTCGCACACTCATTGCAGCACGATATAATGGATGTGATTTAGTATTCCCCAAATCTTTCGTATGCACGTAACCAGAATGTGTAACGCCACTTAGCAAAAGTACGCCCAAATATGCATCAAATTCACTTTATGTTATGGGAATCCATGATCCCGATTCTGTTGTTGGATGTTTTGCATTGTCATCATCAAAGAATTGCCTTGCCTTTCGATTTGATTCACGAATAATTATGTCGCATATTTCGTCTGACATTATCAATTTGAACGTTTCTGCAATGGTCAAACCTTGCGTTGCCCGTACTGGTCCAGATTGTGCACTTCTTAGAATGTTGTGCGTACGGAATCTTACAGGTTGTGGTTGTATCGAAGACCAAACATTACCATCTCTGGCAGTAAAATATTCCCCAGTTTCAATTGGTGCATCTTCAAGTTCTTCATCAGAATCACTGTCGTCCTCTGGGTCATATTCTGGTAACGTGGGCTCTTCACAGTCTGAGTCATCACCACCAATATCACCTACACATTCATCTAAAGCCTCGTCACCAACTACTGAATCGTGTTCACTTATTTCTTCTTGGCTCTCTTCAAGCGTTTGACGAATAAATGCGTGCTGTTCTTCGTACGAAAGTGCGCTTAGTTGTCGTGGAGTAAGCCATTTACCATCTACCATTTCACTTTTATTTTATTTTTTTATTTCCACAAAATAAACAGAAACGTCTTTTCACTTCGAACCACAAATGTAAACTAATTTTGCTGACGAAACTACAAGGAATGAAGTTTCTGCAAATTTCTTTTGTCTCTTTACCAGGCAGGTACACATTCAACTAATCGCTTGCGTTTCACGTTTTTTCACTAATACACTCACACATTTGAGCTGTTGGTACACTAAATGTGTGAGTATATTAGTGAAAAAAATATGAATCGCAAGCGATTAGTTGAATGTGTACCTGTCGGGTTATAACGGCATGCTATTTGCCATACAAAACGTATGTACAATGACTAAATGCAAGGGTAAAACTGGTTTTGAACCTTTTGTCTCTTTCTAACAAAATAAAAAAAATATGCAAGGTTAAAACTGGTAAAACTGGTTTTTAACCTTTTGTATCTTTCTAACAACATAAAAAAAATATGCAAGGGTAAAACTGGTAAAACTGGTTTTGAACCTTTTGTGTCTTTCTAACAAAATAAAAAAATTATGCAGAAATGCAAAAATATCTTTAATTTTATTTTTATTATTAAAAATAAACAATATTTCTAACAAACAAAAATAAAAATAATACAGAAATTCCAACAAATGAGTTAGATATTAGCATTTATATGCTAACGGCATGACATTCCCCATACAAAACGTATGTACATTAAGGCGCCTCAAAAAAAAAAAGTGGTCCGGGTCACCTCCTGAAAACAAACTTTGGTTTATTTTATGATGATTCCCAAAATATTGCAACTCTAGCTTTAGCCGTTCGTGAGCTGGAATGGTTTGAAACAACCTTTAAAAATCGCGTTTTTGATTAATACTATTTATACCACACTACCTTAAATGTAGTACATGCAATAACAATAGAGTTCAGCTACTACAGCTTTTTCGCACTTTCTCCGCATTAGATCATCTTAAGAACCAGCCCAAATATCATTAAAACATCTCAATAAGGCCATTCACAGTTCGAATACGCTGGTATGCCATTTGTTCGATCTGCTATTTGTTCGCCAATTTACGAAAACGTATTTTGCTTCGTTGTTGTTTTGCATACAAATGCAAATACGTAGGCACGCGTAAATAAAAGCAGCCCTTGGACGTGCTCTTTGTACCTCGTATTTTTATGCTCTGTCTACAGCCGCATAATCACATACATCACAGGGTTGCACAATCTTTTTATACGACAGTCACATGGCGAGGTGCTCACAGTTTGAACAATAACAAATGCTATAAATATGATTTGTTAAAAGTACGCTCAAACCGTGAATAGCCTTAATGATACTGATAAGAGTGGTCCAAAACAATCCAAAGTGAGAAAAATTTACCCACCATAATATGGGTTGGGCTCAGGGACAACACAAGACATAACAACTAACCATGCGTTTACATAGATCTAATCATACATTAGTTTTCAATCTACTTTTGAGTTGACCTTTCGATAAGTTAACATCAAAAAAGCTACAGTTGTTAACAAAGGTACTCATGCGATGTCAAAAAAATTGTCACAAATAGTGTAAATCGATGAAATGCATAGTTTTGTTTTTTTATTTTTTTTTAAATCTGCCCACACACTTAGTTATTGAGTTATTTGCAGTGATTTTTTCAATTTTTTTCAATGCAGTTTTTATAAAAATATATATAACTTCCCCATTTATAGCCTGATTTACCATTCCGTGGTATCATTGGAAAGGTACTGAATGCTGCTTTTCATTTCTGTCGTTAATTAACCCTTATAAGCACTTTTATAAAAATGCATTTTATTTTTATTTTTTTGTGATGGCCTTTGCCTCAATTCCTGAATTTGTTCAAATATAAGAGAAATAAAATTAAATCATGTAGATAAAGAATGCATTTTTTAAATGGACTTTGGAATAAAGTATAGGAAAATACTTTATTATACTTAGACAAAACAGCTAAGAGTAAATTTTACCACAGTTCTTATGAGTAGTCACTTATGACTTTTACATGACTTTTAGGTTTGACAATGAGTTATATTATATTATATAAATGTGAGTTTTTAGAACTACACGACTCCAATGAAATTGTAAAAATTCCTGGTAATGAAAAGTTTTTAAAATAATTGTTATGCTTTTCTTAACAAACAATTTTCAGAATTTCCATGTCATTCACAAAATACGGAACGTTTTGTACATGTGGTAAGTCAATCCTGCGTTTCGGTAATTGATAAGAACAGACCTGCACATATTGCAAACAAGATTCAATCGCGCAAGCGTTACTGTAAAATTGAATCACGAAAAGATTTGGAATAAAAAAAAAATTGTTTCTTTGATAAAACTCTAAATTATTTTTTTTTTATCTTTTAATTAGCGACTTAATAAATAACCACAAATTTTTTATCATGTTGATAAAAAATGCATTTTTATAAAAGTGCTTATAAGGGTTAATTAACGACAGAAATGAAAAGCAGCATTCAGTACCTTTCCAATGATACCACGGAATGGTAAATCAGGCTATAAATGGGGAAGTTATACATATTTTTATATAAACTGCATTGAAAAAAATTGAAAAAATCACTGCAAATAACTCAATAACTAAGTGTGTGGGCAGATTTAAAAAAAAATAAAAAAACAAAACTATGTATTTCATCGATTTACACTATTTGTGACAATTTTTTGACCGAAGGTAGTGTGGTATAAATAGTATTAATCAAAAACGCGATTTTTAGAGGTTATTTCAAACCATTCCAGCTCACGAACGGCTAAAGCTAGAGTTGCAATATTTTGGGAATCATCATAAAATAAACCAAAGTTTGTTTTCAGGAGGTGACCCGGACAACTTTTTTTTCCTCCATACAAGTTGAGGCGCCTTAATGTACATACCCGGGTGTGTTGCTGTTGAAGTGCGTAAAGAAGTTCAGCTGTTGACATAAGGGTTAAGATAAAATAGAAGGAGACATCCTATAAATTTGGTATATAAGTTCGAATTAACTAGCAAGAACCACTGACAAATATATTTCGAAATCCACCCACAACCACGCCCATCTCCCATCAACACCAAAATTTTATGCTATCTTTTTTTTGTATTAACTCTAAGTTGTATTATAATTACTTAGCAAAAAGTCTGTGTATTTCCTGCCCAAAATATTAGTTACAGGCTAGAATTTAAATTTTAATTAAACACAAAATATTTTTATTTAAAAGAAAAGATATACGCATTATTTCATTGTTGTTATAGTTACAAAACAAGTACAGTTTTATTAATATATAACGTAAGGTGCCAAGGTAGGTAACAAAACATGTAGAAAAGTCAACATTAGGTTGCTCATAAAAATAGGTACACACAAAAAATCTAAAGTGATATGAAGTTTACATAATGATAAATATTGTATTTATTATATTTTCGATAATTGGCCTAATATCCCATGTAACCACCCTCATTTTTGAACACTTTCAACATTCTTCTTGGCATACTGTTGATAAAAGCTTGGCAAGTGTCCTTGGGTATTTCCAGGGCAATACCTGTTGAAAACTTTAGAGAGAGTATTTCTCCTCCCTCTTTTACAGCAACGCGAAGTTTTCTGAAAGGTGTTTTGGCGCACCCATGCAGGTTCCAGGCTGTCGTAACATACCTCCATATTGCTTTTTTGCGGAAGTACGTCAGAAGTAATTTATCGAATAATGTCGGTAGCAACTTATTGAGGCTCGTCAGAAGCATGTCAAAAGCTTAACTTTTAAAAACTTAGCGAAGCACTCCAGAAGCAACTTATCGAGGCTAGCTGAGCCTCGCTTACTCTTCGCCAAGGCCAAGAGTAGAGTAGAAGTTATAACATATATACTTTTTTTATTTTTTCTGATTAAAATCGTAAAATATAATTACATATATATTATTTTATTCACATAGTATCCGATAATAAAACGTCGATATAACTTGTTTCACAAATCGATGCATTCGATTGTAAATTTCACCGCCATTTCACCATCTCCTTCTTCACCCTTTATCCCCTCCTTATCTGCTTTGCGCTTTTTCCTTGTGGTGATATTTCTAACGCTAGAAAGTAGCTTACCCGTATTTTGGATTAAACTGTCTTTGTAGCGCTGTACCGAATCGTTCATTATTTTCCGAGAAAAGTTTCAATTGCATTTCTATATAATTCGCATCGCATCTAAGCACCAATTGGAAAAAAAAAGTCAATTGTTTTGGTGAAAGCACTGAATTTTCCTTTGGGCTGATCAGTTCGCGTTAAGCCGGTTCAAGATATATTAGTAAAAACGAGAAAATGCATTATCGACTAGATTGTAGCTGATTCTGTCGCCAGATAACCGACTCGCTGGATCACAAACAGATTGAAATTTTAAGAGCTAGTGGACAGTAAGTAGAAAATAGGATATATCAATTCAATTAGTAAAAAAAAGGAGTGGAATGGGACTAAAAACTAACTCACCTCAGCTGATTTTAACAGCGTAGTCCCTCGATACTACTTGATTTTGAAAGCAGACGCCGCACGGTGGGGCGAGGCCATACAAAGGGTCGGACATCGCATATTGCTTTAAATACTTGATTGTAACTCTGGAACTATTTGACGTATTTTGACCAAATTTAAAACATGTCTTCTTAAAATAATTTCGCATGAAACCCTTTAACCTTTATGGACGTAGAGGGTCTAGGAGACCCAAAAAATTGATGGTAAAAAAACCATTTTTTTGTGTTTAGCGATATTTCGTACCACTGTATTATTACAAAATGTGCTTTTAAATAAGAATTTATTAGCTTATTACATTCAAAAGATGTTTAAAGACAGCATAAATTTCTATTTAAAACAAATTATATGTAATATTAAAAGCAAACAGTGATTTATTAATACTACACATAATTATACAATATGCTTAATATTACACATTATCTGTAAAACTTATGTTTTCACTTTTCTCATCAAAACGCTATGTTGCTTCAATCAGATATCTTTGTGATGATTTTTTATTAAAACCAAGGCTTGAAAATACTGGATCTGAACTGAGCAGAAAGGCATGCAAAAGATCTGAATTGCAACCAGATCATGAAAATTTTCTCACTCACTTCACTCACTTTACTAGTATGGATGTTATGCCGCAATCAAAGCAAAATATTTTTTTTTCCATTTACAAAAGGTCACTGAGCCTGACCGGTAAGGGTTAAAAAAAAATATATGTATCCCAGACTTGTTTTTATATCCATTCGCAAGTTTTTATCGCTAATCAAACTGAATCAGTTCCAATAGTTACGCTGTAATAGGCAAACTTTGTGAGAAATGCTATAAAAAAACCCGAGGAATGCAGTTTTGATAGTAAAATTCTTAGAAGGCGCTATAAAAAAATTTCTTATTATCATTATTTGTAATCTAAGGTACAACCCTATCCATTTTTTTTATTTTTCAAATTTAATAATTTTTTTAATTTTTATTCCTTATCGCAATAACGGGAACGCAAAAAACTTAAAATCAAAATATCTGGTTTAAAAATTTAGAGTACACCCTTTAAATAAAATTTAAAGATCTGTCCAATCAAGCAGTTTAACAAAATGTTAGAGGACTTTAAAAAAAAGACTATATTTTTTTTAAATTACAAAATATCAACTTTGAGGCTTCGCAAAAACAAAAGTACGCACTTAAAAATAAAAAGCTGCCGAATTTAAATAGATCAAATATATTTTTATAGAAATGTATCAAAATATTATAATAATTTGCCAGTTGCACTTTTTCTGGATGTCCAACCCTTTGTATGGGATCATCCCACCGTGCACCGTCGTACTTCATTTGTGCATCAAACGGCCTCTAAAACACTTGCTATTAAAAGCGATTTATGAATTTCTCAAAAATGGCTTCGACTTGTTAGCACAAGTTTTTAACTTAAAAGGGCTTCCTCGAAGCAAGCGCGGAGCTACGCCCCGATCGCCACACAAAGCTACTTGAAAATGCTTTTTATATTCCTTGATAATCTGATAATGGATTTACAAAGTTGATTTTCTACAAAACTTTGGATTTATATTAATCTTTAGTGCTGTATCCTTATTCTGTTACCTGGAAAACATTACATTATCTCCACAAGATGTAAGAAAACTATGTAACAGATATTCGATATTCTTCAAAGAATCTCCAGAGGCTTAAGATGAAATGTCAAAAAAGATAGATACGATTCAAGTACTAGTGCTATACACTCGGTTGGCTCATTTTTGAAAATTAGAATATCCTGAATTTGAGAAAAATCATTTGAGTCTCTAGGCACCGAAAATGCTGATGAATTTTCCTCCAAAATCAGTTTTTTTTAATTTCTTTGATAGTAATTTTTAAAACACGTACCAAATAACCGAAACTGTTTGTGGTAATTGAGCGTCAAGTTTAGGTAGTATTCAGTAAAAAAATCATTTTTATTGGTTTTCATAACCAGTGTAAAAAAACTAAAAAATCATAGTTTTTTCCCAATGGCAAAGTTGAGACAAGCATCAAATGATGAAGTTCCTCATCTTTTTTTATTATCTTTGATTGATTCTGGTCTTGAGCGTCATCAAAATTTTGATTATGCTCGAAGTTAGTTTTCGCTATCGCAGAAAGTTAATTTTTTAGCTGGAAAAAAACAACAAATTTGGTTTCATTCAATCATTTACTTTTCGTGTAATCTAATTTTCGGAAGTTTCTCAAAATTGCGCAAATATTATTCAATTTTGACAAGGGGTTCATTGGAAACTTTTTGTGAAGATCTATCGATTAAATCAGTGAGTAAGAATTACTAAATTCATAAAAAAATTAATGTGTTGGTCAACAAATAAAAAAAAAAAATTGGAGGCAAATCCATCGGCATTTCCGGTGGCTAGAGACTCAAACGATTTTCCTTAAAATCAGAGTATCTTAGTTTTTCATCCCAAAGGTTCAGAAATTGAGTGTGCTTTTTGACATAATTTTTTATATAATTATTTTGTATTACATCCTATATACTTCAAGCCACCCTACTATGTACTCATTTAACTGCTGCGATGCGGAAATTTGTCCTCTTCTTAAAAGTCTTTTTAAAATTTTATTAACATTGACTTTAAGTGGAGAAACTGAATTTTTTCAAGAATTAAAATATAATTGAAACTAGTGCTAGCACTGTTGAATGATTTCAACTATCAAACAATTCGTTAGAATATTTCTTTCATCCATTTACTTAAAAAAAAATAGTGCATGAAACTATTAAATGATTTAAACTATCGAATAATTTACTCATTCATTCGAATTAAAAAATATTAACTAGAATAAAGAACTGTTGTACGATTTTGACTATCGAATAAATTATTCATTCATTCGAATTATAAAAATAGTAGCTAGTACAAAGAACTATCAAATGAGGTTTGCTATCAGTTCTAGTATTCAATCCTTCGACTTGAAAAACCTCTGAATAGCTAGCTATTAACTAGTGTGATTTCATTATAATTTTCATTTAAGCACAAATCAAGCAGTGTTGTTAAACGTAAGTTTTCAGTTAAATTTGCTGTACTCACAATTCGTTCAATCAGTTGAAGGTAAGCAAACGAAGTGCAAATGAAAAAACAGTCGAATAAAAAAAAATTATCGAATGAATGAATGATTTGAAACTATCGAATAATTTGAATATTTTTATTTAATAGGTCCCATCAATATTTGAAACATACTCTACGTCAAGAGAAGAAAGATTGAACGATCTTGATTTATAAAATATTCATTATGACATTAAAGTGACTATGGATCAAGTCGTCGATAGATATGGCAAAACACGGAAGCACAGATTAGATTTCGTATCGTGATTAGATTTTTCAAACAAGACTTGGAAATTTTGTTGTTCATTTTATTTAAAAATTGAAGACAACAATTTTATTCGTTTCTTTTTATTTTCATTTAAGTTATGTAAGCTTTTTTGTGTTTCATACATATGAAGTTTATATATAAAGTGACTGAAGACTGGATAACTGGCCTTTTATTTGAATTAATCGAAAAACTAATTTTTTTTAAAAATCACCATATTTGTGTTATTTAAGAAACAGGTTTTTATGTTTTGCCAAATTTAAATTAGATTGCCGTTTTTAGTGATGTGCATTATTATCGAAATATTTTTTTAATTAAATTTTTTCATATGCTTACTACGTTATATTAGCGAGCATCGCCAATATCTGCAACTACAACTAAGTCACATTTTTTGGATTGCCCCTTCCCCCAATTGGAGTGTTTGGATCCGCCACTGCCTCGAAGCAACAAACATAACTTCACTGCACGGAAATGTGTAATCCTGGATAAAGTGGTTCGCAGGGGCTTCCGAAACTACCGAAATGAGTTCATGCTCCAATATTTGAAACCTGCATTAACAAGTGCCATTTAAGCCTTATCGAGGAACAAAGTCTTTAACCTCCATGCACAAGTGCATTAGAAACGAAATGGAGGTTGAACCTCTTTAAATTTCAAAATTTAACCTTTTGGAAGCTCAAATATTTGTTGGGTTTTTTTCAGCTCCCCAACTCATCACGTTCACTTTATGATCTTCAAAGCATTTTTTAACTAGTTGGAAGTATGATTTAGGTCGTTGTCTTGCTGAAAAACCCAAATCAAGGGCATGTTTTCCTCAGCATGGGGTAGTATTATACTCTCAAGTATGTCCTTTTACACGACTGATGTCATTTTGTTTGTTATACGGAATATCGGACTTACCCCATTCCAAGAAAAACACCCCTATACCATAATATTTCCGCCTCCATGTTTTACTGTTTTTTTCGTAAAACGAACATGAAACTCTTTGCCTTTGGGCTGTCGAATATTCCTATCTGAGTCGTTTCCAAACAGATTTACTTTCATTTCATCGCTCCACGAATTTTTCTCCACTTTCACCTTCAGGCCTCGACCAGTTAACATGATTCCTCGCAAAACTTAGCCTAATTATCTAATTTTTTCTTCGCATCAAGAGAACTTTTCTAGTTATTCGCCCTGGCAGGTTAGCTTGTTGCAACCGTCGCACAGTGCGCTTTTTTCGATTTTAGGATGACATTTGCATTATCTCAGAAACTATAAAAGCTAGGGCCATGAAATTTATAAAACAATGAGTTTTAGCTTAAATTAAGTAAAAGCACAAAAAACTAAAGTTCTAGGTCAACTGCATCGCCTACCTCCCATACAAACCATATTTTTTTTAATCAAAACAAACCCGCATAAAATTGCTTATTTATGTTTTTAAAGAGTACATTTAGTTTATTTAACTACACTTAAACGTCATGCTAAAAAGATTTTTAATCTAATAACTTTTAGATATGTCTCCTATAAAACAATATTACCAAATTAACGACAATTAAAAAAAAAATTAAAAAATGGTTGCTAATAAAATATAAGGTCACAACTTGCTTTAAATTTTGAATTCTATTTTATTTTTCTTTAAATTTAAGAGTACCTACCAATTGTCTTGGAAATCAGTGCATTTTAGGGCAAATTTTGTTTCTTAAGACTTTTTTCAAATTAATTGGTTTTTCTTAATAGCAGCTAGATGCAGCAGATTTTTACAGAAACAGAAAGTAGAAGTACGATATCTTATGATAGTTATAGCTTTTGACTTTAATAATGCTTAATTAGCAAGATATTTTCTACTAAATTTTACTTTAATTTGCATTCCTTGAAAAATGTATGGTTATTTTTTAACGATTTTTTTTTGTTTATTGACATTTTTTATTGTATTTTATATTAAGTTCAATGGCAATAAAGACATAAAAAAGTCCAAAAAACAAAACCTTGAAATATACTTTGTACTCGAAGTAATTATTGTTTAAACTTGATTTTATTTTTTGGGTTTTATTGAGCTTATTTTCGTTAAAAAAGCTTAAACTTTGACGAATTTAATAAAAAAAAACCGTACAATACATACTTGTCATGAAATGAGGTATGATGACAACTCTTATTTAAATTTTTAACTTTGCAAATAAAATCAAATACCGTTAATTTGAGATATCTGCTCTTTTGTGTATCATAACAAAAAGTTAATATCGTGTAGTTCTAAGTGGTTTTCGTAATTCCATAATCCACATTTTCTGCAAATAATCGAGAGCGCCTCATATTGCGCGCTGTATGAGAATAATTAGTGAATTATTTTGTTATTAAATTTTATTTTTATTATACATTTTTTATTAAATTAGACAGTCCGACAAAATGGAACGAAGTTGAAATACCTGGGAGATAATGCTAATTTTTTGGTTGGTCTTGTCGAGTAAAAGAATGTTCTGTACTTGGAATTTGTCGGACACCCCCAAAATCTGGACTTATGGTAAAAAAACCGATTTGGCCTACCTTTGCCCACTTAGCCTATAAATAACCTGACTGTCAACAAACTTTAAAAATTTAACCGGATCCTGAAAGACGATACTTAAACCTTTCCAACGATATGTATACTGCTTAAGACAACTTGAGAAAGCTGTGTGTATTTACCCTGCAAATACAACTTTTTTCAATTTTTTTGGCTTTTTTAACTTTGACGATATTTCTATATACTAAATTATAAAACGAATACACTTAAATAATATTTATAAACAACTTAAACGCAATTTAATTTTTAAAAATCGGTCAGTAATTGACAAAGTTATTAATTTTTCATGAAAATCGATTTTTTTTTTGAAAAATCCATTTTCAACATGACAACTCAAAAATGTTTGCTTGACCGTTTTCTTTTTAAGTCGGCATCATTAGTTTCGCGTTGTAATGGCCAGCAATACTCCGAAATCATTTTAATTTTATTTTTTCTTTCAAAATGTTTTTCTATTGTTGCCATTTCTTGGTAAAAATGTTCTCCTTGCTCATCGCTGAACTGGCCCATGGTAGAATAATACAGGTTGTCTTGTGGCTAATCGCGATCTCTTTGACAATACTACCAGCGTTGTCAAAATCAGTTTTTTTTTTTAAAGACAACAAAGATATCAGAGAAAAATTAAATTACTGTTGTGTTTAAAAACTTGAATAAAAGTGAATTATTTTTTTTTTAATTAAAATTAAGTGCGTGTTGTGCCAAAAACATTTGGGCAAGGAACATGGGCCGAGTTTTCGTGTTCCAGCTGACGAGCCTAGAAGACAACGATGGAACATGGCATGTACCAAAAATTTTAAAAAAGATGCTCGTGTTTGCTATAGACACTTCCACGAAAATGATTTTTTGGAACCTCATATTAATTACTTCGACAGCTGCACTAAATCCTATTTTAATTGATTGATTCATAAAAAATTAAAAAAGCAAAATAGTTTCAGCCATGATAGATTCTTTTTAATTTTTCCTTTCTCATCGCATTCTCATCGGTTTCAGATTTTGTGTGAGCTGTCGGTTGCCTTTTGAAAGTTATGGTAGTTCGCTCTCAGCCGTGAGACTACCTCTATTCTTCTACCAAGAGCTGGCCTTTGTTTTATATAAAATATTTCAAATTTATGAAGGCGTGAAAAACAAAACGTCAAATAAAGAAACAATCCATTTTTTTACAAAAGAAAAGCTCTCATTGTATATTGTTGTAATTTTTACTTCTTCCACTTCTTATTATTTTTTGAAATGTTCCGATTTTTTAAAAGCTTAACTTAACCCTCCATTACTATCGCAGGGTCGATTACACCCATAAGTTTAAAACATAGAAGAAAATTAATTGATAGGTTAAAGGTACGAACATTATATCAAATGTAATCTCTTTCTATATATTTTTCTACATTTTATAACAAAATTCAGTACATTTTTTTAAATAAATTATAAAAATAACTCATTTTAAAAAGTGACTGGGTGGCTTACACCCACGATAGTAATGGCGTTATAAAAATTATGGGTGTTTTACACCCACGATAGAAATGGCGTTATAAGAACTTTGGGTGTTTGATCCCACGATAGTAATCATGATATTTTATTTACTGCAAACGTGTTATTTATTCCTCAAGTAAAATAAAAAGGGTTTAATAATAATCCTTTTCTGAGCAACATATCGCTCATTTACTTCAAGACTGTCCTAACTCAAAAAAAGTGATTTTGCAGAAACATAGTTCAAAGTTTTCAATTTACTCCAGCCTTGCAGGAGAAAAATAATTTTTTTTTTATTCTCACGCGGACAGTGTCTTACATACTAATATGCAATTTTTTACACAATAATAATTCTGCATCTTTAACAGTCTTGAAGTAAATGAGCGATATAATATTTAAAATGAAAGCCGTTGCTCGACTCTAACAGCTTCGACAATTTCACCGTGTTATGTAAAACAACAGAAAACAATTTTAAAACGCGGACGTGTTTATGCGTGCAAGATCTCATTGCACAGAATCGCAACAAATTTGAACGTGTTCACAGGGCTTTGGTCATAATATGCAATTATTGCATTATTCAATTACTTTTGTCAGTCTTCCGCGATCGCTTGATAAGTTTACATAAGAGCAGAGTGTTGTTGCGCTAAAAAATATTTTAAAGTATGTCTAGCTACGAAAGTCAGCAAGCCAGATTAGAATTACTATTGGAAAATATTAGTGATGATGACAGTGATGTTATTGGTGGTGAATTAAGTGGTGATGAGGACGATTTACTAGAAGTAACCGGTCATGAATCGGACACTGAGCAGGAAGGTGAATCAGACGCAGAAAATAATTTAGAAGATATTGATAATATTTATGGTAAGGATGGCTCAATTTGGAAGAAAAGTTCGTTTCCTCGGAAAAGAACTCGAGCAGAAAATATATTCGTTGGTGATACGAAGCTGCCAGATTCCTCAAAAAATGTTAAAACGCCACTTGAAAGCTGGGAGCTGTTTTTTACTTTTGTCGATGATATTGTTGATAATACAAATATATATATAAGGATACAACAAAATAAGTACCAACATTTAAAAAGTGCTCGGATTACAGATCTAATAGAAATTAAAAGTTTGTTTGGTATTCTTTATCTAACGGGATTGCACAAGTCTTCTCATGTGCATGTGAGAGAGCTATGGGCAACAGATGGCACAGGATTAGAAATTTTTCCCGCTACTATGAGTTATGCACGGTTTCAATTTTTAATGCAATGCATACGTTTTGATGATATCGGAACTCGTCAAGAAAGACGTAAATTTGATAAGCTGACTCCTATACGCGAAATTTTTAAAATTTTTAACGAAAATTGTGAACAAAATTATATTGTTGGCCCCTATGTGACAGTCGATGAAAAGTTAGAAAGCTTTCGTGGACGATGCAGTTTTAGACAGTATATACCCAACAAACCAGCAAAATATGGTATAAAAATATTTTCTGCTGTTGACTCTACGTCATTTTACACGTCAAAACTTGAAGTTTACTGTGGGGAAACAGCAACCTGGCCCATATAATTTATGTAATAAGCCAGAAGAAATAGTAAAACGATTAACAAGCCATCTTCAAGGCGTTGGCCGAAATATAACTGTGGATAATTGGTTTACGACGTATTCATTAGCTATGTATCTTTCGGATCATAAAACAACATTGGTTGGGACTCTAAGGAAAAATAAACGAGTAATACCACCAATGTTTACTGTAACTAAACATAGAGCGCTAAAATCAACCATTTTTTGTTACCAGAAAAAATGTACATTACTATCGTACGTGCCAAAAAAGAATAAGTGTGTTTTACTTCTTTCAACATTCCATAATGACGGAAAAATAGTTGATGGTCCGAACAGCCTACCAGAAGTTATTGCATTTTATAACAAAACGAAAGGAGGTGTTGATACTACTGATCAATTGTGTGCTACATACAATGTCGCCAGAAATGCGCGCCGGTGGCCATTGGTAATATTTTTTTCTTTGCTAAATCTAGCTGCCATTAATGCTCGTATAATTTTGTTAACGACTGAAAATCCTCCTTTAAAGCGTAAAAAGCGTTCTCTGTTCATAAAAGAGCTGGCATTAAGTCTTGTTCAAGCTCAGATTGATAGACGAAGCAAGTTGAGTAGTATACACACCAATTTAAAACTTTGCATCCAAAAATTTACGAGCAAAGAATCTGACATCGATCTGCCTCCACAGAAAAGAGGTAAAGTAGAGAAGCCGAGTCGCTGCCAAATATGCAGCTACGCAAAAGATCGCAAATCCAAAACAACATGCTACAATTGTGACAAGTTTATATGTAAAAGTCACACGATTCACCTGTGTGTCAATTGCCACGGAAAAAAGCGTCAACCCCTGCAGACAACAGCTCCACATACGACGATATGTATTCGAATAACGAATAATTAAAGGTATATATTTCAAAAAAATTTCATTAAAAGCAAAAAAAAATGTTAAATAATTTTTTCGTTATACATCTTTTAGCTTTTCAATTTTGTCCTCTTAAAGATCATGACAACTAATTTGACCTCAAACTATGAAATAATCCAAAACTCTTTAATTTTTTATTTATTTTTAGTTCTCAAATTACTGTGACTTTGATGAATTTTTATTAAAATGAAATATTAATTAAACTGAACGAATTTTATGTTAAATAGAATAAGAATGTACATAAATTAAATAAAAATAGAACCGTTTTACTTATTTTATGTTTTTTTTTTACAAATTCATGACTTTAAATTTATGGGTCGATTACACCCACGATAGTAATCACGTTACTCCGAATAGCGATAGTAATGGAGGGTTAAGAGAATGCAAAGAGCATAGAAAAGAGATTGTAGGTAAAATGTTTGTCAGCGCAACCTGCTGTTTGATGATTCGCGAGAGAAAAAGTCCGCAAAAATAAAATGCTTCTCTTAAGTAAAGCTTTTAAAAATTCCGCATTTAAAAAAAAATGAGAACAAGTTACAATTGCAACCACATTATGCAATGATAGCTTAACTTATGTCAGGAATATGTAATTTTGTTTCTTCATTTGACGTTTTGTTTCTCACAGCTTTAATTTGAAAACCATTTCATATAAAAAATTTTCTAATTAATAAAAAATAGTGTGCAACTATTATTAAATGTGAGAAAAACCTAATAAATTTGCTGCATTTCCGATTTTTAAATAGATATCAGTTATCGGTATAGTTTTAAAGATATCATATTAAGTTATCTGTGCTCCTATAAAAATGTGCAAAAGAACACGAAAAACGTTGTGCAGGAATTTTTGCAAAAATATTGTTTTAATCAATAACTCAGTCAATTACTAGCCGAGTTGTAAAAACTAAAATGCATCGTAATTGCTACTAAACGTGTTTGCGTAGAACATTGGGCTTAGAACAAAAAGTGTAGTGTCTATGTAAAATAGTGTGTACAAAAATCGTGAAAGTTGGAAAATATTAAAAAAATTGAGTTTGCCGGACAAATACACATAGATTCATCAAGTGTTTATAAAAAATATGTACATCTTTTTAAAGGTCTTAGTTTTTTCTTCTGGAATCCGGTAAGAAACTGAAAATCGGTGCAACATTGGCTAAGTAACAGCCTTACAAGTGCGCAAATATACAAAAACCGGGTTTTTAACGGTAAATCAAGAATTTGGGGGTGTTTGGCAAATTTCTGGTATGCACTCTTGTTATACTCAACAAGACCTACAAGAAAAATGGTAACACTTCCTAGGTAATTTGGGCTGTCGCACCGTGTTATCTATGTTATGTTGATTTTCTAAGATTTAAATACAAAATCTAAATGTTCGCTAGTTAAATCATTCTTGATTTTAAATACAAATTCTGGTTGTTTGATAGTTTAATATCGTTTATTGAGCTTTAGGTCAGGTTAGAACAATTAATTGCTGTAACGAATTTTTTCTGAAGAAAGAATTCATCAGATACAGGCTTCATCAGAAATCTTTGTGATGCCGGCGGGAATCGAACCGGGCCGTGCTTGCCTCGTGCAAGCGCATTTTAGCGCACTACACTACAGAGGCGATGAGATTTCAGTGTCAATTTCTCAGTTTTTCTCCCTTGTCTTGTTGTTGTTTTTATTTTTGCATTACTTCAGTTTATGCTAACGTTATTATATGGAGTCCAACAGTCTGTTGGAATTCACCACTAACAAAGCATGGTTACTGAAGTTAGTTTTAGATTTGCTGACAAATCTTCAGGCTGTTTCAGTGTGTTTTTAGTCGGGTTCAACCATACCATAGAATTTGTATTTAAATCATAGAAAATCAACAAAATAAATAACAAGGTCATATAGAAAACTTTAATTATCTATGTAATAAAAGAAAAAAAAAACGTAAGAAAATAATTAAAAAATGGAAAAATTAATAAAATGATATGAAAAAAGACACAGTTTCGATAGAATCGTAAGTATAGACGTAGAATTACTTTTTATACAGTAATAGAGAAAAATTCTAGTTTTTTCATTTATATATTTCAAAACTATTTTAAAGCATTTAATCTTCTAAATAAAAATTATTCAATAACAAATTTGTTGTTGTTGTTGCCTTCTTTAAACTTACTTGATCTGAAAAGCTCACAATTAAATTCATGTTATAGTTTGTTTTTTATAAAAAGTTTTCGTTTGATATTTTTAGTGATGAATTTGTTGTTCTTGTTCAAAGGCAACAACAAATTTGTTATTAAATAATTTTTATTTAAAATATGAAATGTTTTAAAATAGTACTGAAAAACATAAATGAAAAAGAAGAATTTTTCTCTACTACTGTATAAAAAAGAATTCCACGTCAATACTTACGATACTATAGAAACTGTGTCTTTTTATTTTTAATTGTTTGTGCATATGGGACTTATTGTGGTTTTTTTAATACGAATGAGATTTTTGTTTTAAATGCATATGGAATTTGTGGTGGTGTTTTTAAAACGTATGGTATTTTTGTGGTGATTTTAAATGATCGTCATGTTTTTGTACCTTTAAACCGTTCTCTATATAGTTAAAAAACCCTTTTTTATACTTACCATGAATCGAATTGAAATTAATGTCATATTCGATTGATGCGCTTATGTCGTTTGTTCTTATCTTTTTTTCCATCTCTTTTTCACCCGTTCGCCAAAAAACTCTAAAATATGCATTGAATCTTGTATTGAAATCAAGGTAGTGCAGTTGAGTTGCCATTTATTGTTTAGTTTATTGTTGCAGCTTATAAAAACTATTTTAAGAAAGGGTTACAATTACTTAACAACAAAAAAAAAATTAATATGCAACTTAATAACTTAATAAATGGTACGCTTATATGAAACACACAATGCATAGTTTGCTGACAATGAAACGGTCCGCTTCAGTGCTTTCAAAAGTGCACACCGTTTTCAACCGAACCGATTGGCTATCTGGGATATATATATAATTTACATACATATTAATAAAAACAACAACAACAACAACAAAAGCAGTACAACAACGAAAGACATGATTATTAACCAAACGAACATACACAACAACAACAACAACCATAAAAACAGCATAAGCAGCTACTGAAGCAGCTTGTGCATTTCTCATACGAATATATGATTTTTTCTTTCTTATATTTTGCTATTTGTGACTTTATTAAAAAAGTGACAAAACGAAAAAATAGATATTCGTTTTATTTGAACTCCGACTGATATTTTGGCATCTTTATTGTCTTTGTACGATGAATATTAAAGGCTGTAGGTATACCCCAAAGTGTCAATTATCATTCCTAAATGTGCTTGAAAAAATTTTTGAAAATGACCCCCATACAAATCGCGCTGTATGTCTAGCAACTTTCACTGATATAAAAAGTTTGTATCCATATGGATACAATGTACCGAAAGGGTTAAGTCGTAGGATAATTCTGATGTCAGATTCGGATTCAGAGAACAAAATTATATAAAAGGCGATCTCTTCAGCTTTTCATATTGGCTCATAATTTAATTCGCGCTAAAACTGGCTTCTAACCCATTGTGCATCGGTGAGAACACTGGTGGGGTGACATAACGTCCACGGATAGAAATCGTTCAAACGGACACAATGTCCATGGACAATATGTCTACTTCGCTAACGAACATAATGACCATGCACCTTATTGCATTTTCAGATTGGAAACCACCCGATTTTTAATACAAATTGTTCAATTTTTATACATTAATTTTAGGTTAGGTTAGATTAGGTCAAAGTGGCCTCAATTGAGACACACTTAGGCCAATGAGGCCCATTGTGGTACCACAGGGTTGATTCCCATTCTCTATTTAAACCAATTTGAGCTGTTCACAAAGCTTAGGATTCGGTATAGCGATATTTCCGAGAGTTCTTCGAGGTCTTTGAAAAACCAATTGTTGCAAAAGTGTTCTGTTGATTCCTCCTCCTCCTCATCTCTACAGCTTCAGCAAAAGTCGTTGTGGGGTATGTTTAATCTTTGAGCGTGCTTGCCAATAAGGCAGTGCCCTGTCAGGATCCCTATCATGGTGCTAATGTGGTCTCTGCTGAGAGAAATGAGTTCTTTTAAACGCTTAAAATTGAGCTTAGGCAAAATTTGTCATGTTATATTACACGTGTTACCTTCTGACCATCTATTGTTGGTTTTGATACAGGATAGCTCATGTGTAAGGAGTTTACATGTGGTGAGAGGAATACCAAGGTTTGTCTTGTCTAAAGATAGTTGATTGGTAATACCTGTACGAACGAGTTCATCTGCTTTACAGTTACCTAGAAAATCCTTATGTCCAGGAGTCCAGCATAGAAGAATTTTGAGCTGCTCTGTCATCTAGTTTAGAGATCTGCGGTAGTTTAGAACTGTTTCAGTTGATATTTCAACAAATCCTAGGGCTTTCAAAGCGGCTTCAGAAAGTATGCAAATATCCATGGAAGATATTTCATTTACCTGAAGCCAAGTAAACGCTTCACGTATAGCAGCGATTTCAGCTTGAAATACACTGCAGTGGTCAGGGACCTATGTAGGGTCAATATTAAATTAATAATTTAAAAATTTTTAAATATAAAAACTTAAGCAGTGTTGCCGTTTTCGGTTCCTCAATTTCTACACTCCTCGTCGACTTTTTGAATTCATAATTCGTATACTACTCCGACAACAATCAGTTCGTACGCTTGAACATTTTATAATATTACCACTTTCAACTTTTATTTATATTAAAAAATCAAGGTTTTTGATACAAAGTTTGCAGTGTTTTTTAAGTTTGAAATGTCATTTCTTAGAGTGAATAGCAAAAGTGAAAAAAATTACAAAAAACAGCAATGTAAATAGCGAGATCCATCAACACAGTCATTAGATAAAATCAAAAAACTGACAACATTCAATTCGTATGATGGAAAAAACCGAGTGTTTAGTGCTTTGTTACATCGCCTTTTGCCTTAATAACATCTTTAATTCTTTTTGGCATCGTTCTCACTAGTTTTTCACACTGTTCAGAAGTTTTGGAGTCCCAAAATGTCCTGTATTTTTCGTTTTAAATCCGGTATCTTCCTCGGGGGGTCATCTCGCAACCTTTTTTTCATGACTCCCCATAGTGACTTGGTGGGGTTCAAATCCGGGCTCGAAGATGGCCAGTCAAGGATATTAATGTTGCTATGGTTCAACCAATTTTTTGTTAATTTGGCAGTGCAAGCAGGGCGCCATCTCGTTAAAAAATTAATTCGTTAACGTTGACGATATTTGGTATGGAAGGTAGCAGATTGTTTCCAAAATTTCAATGTACTTGGATGCATTTACATTTCCATCGATAAATTGGAGCTGCCCCATTCCTTTTGATGACATGCACGCCAAAATCATTAAACTAGCTGGGAACTTCACTTGTCTGTTCAAGCAGTTGGCATGAAAGGCTTCGTTTGATTTTCTTATTACCTTGCTTTTGCTTTCACCCGTGCACACTTGGAACGTCGATTCGTCACTAAATATGATTGAGTCTCACTGTAGCTGTACCCACAATTCCTTATGTTTTCCAAACTCTAATCTTTTTTTCTTTTGCGCCGCAGTAAGTAGTAGTTTTTTCTTTGCCTGCGAAATTTAAGTTGAATGCACTGATACACTTTTAAACAAAACTTTCCTTATAAAAGTAATATTCCAATTTATGCTTACATTTCTACCGATCCTCTCCGACCACATTTTTGCTAAGTTTCTCACGAAGTCCGCCTATTTTCTTTTATTATGGCCTCCAATGCTCACATTTCCCGAGCATTTACTTTTGATTTCTTGCCTCGCTCATGCTGCTGTTGCTCAATTGAGTCGGTATTTACATAGTTTTTGATGATGTATTGGACAGTTGACTTTGCTAAGCCTAGGTGATGTTCAATATTGCCATAACTCTTGTTTAAAAAAAAATTTTAATAACTTACTTTTTGATTTCTCCACTAACTGCTTTGCCACGTGTCATAATTGAAAATGATTAAAATAAAACTGCTCGTATAAAACCAAAGAGTGACAGAAATTTCTCAATACATTCTCAATTAGTACACAAAATTAGCAAAAAATAATTTGTCCCGTTATCTCTATGTAGACTCACTTTTTTCCATCGTACGAATTGAATGCTGCCAGCTTTTAGATTTTATTTAATGACTGTGTTGATGGATCTCGCTATTTACGTTGTTGTTTTTGTAATTTTTTTTTCCTTTTGCTATTACGTCTAAAAAATGACATTTCAAGCTTTAAAACTACTACAAATTTTGTATCAAAAACATTGATTTCTTAATATAAATAAAAGTTGAAAGTGCTATTATTATACAATGTTCAGGCGTACGAACTGATTGTTGTAGGGGTAGTAGTCGACTAAGCTAGCAATTTGTCGTAAAATAAAGATAAAAAAATTAAAAAAATTGATACAATTGTATTCTAAGTTGTACTTAATGGTTGAATTATATTTTAAAGTTTTGACTTGCACTTATGTTATTTTTCCACAGATTAGGGAAAAAAGAAATTTTTTCCCTCAGCGAATTACGATATCTCCCACGAAAGTTCAGTGACTTCTTTGAAAAAACAAATAAAACAAAACAGGGAAGCATTTTTTCATAAAGGTTTTATGGTTTGGTTTTATTTTGAGATCAGTTTGATAAAAATATATATATAACTAGCTGAAACCCGGCGCGTTGCTGCCACGCCCCCGTTGCCAAACTTCAATAAAATGTCATCAGTGAACCTGCATGTGTAAACTGAGTTCGAATACTGAATTCCGTGGCTGTGCGACCTATAACTCAAAAGAAATTCGATATCGCAAATTTGAGCTGTATAGAAGGTGTCACTTACCATTTTACATCACACACAAAATTTGATCAGTGAAACGACACTCGTAAATTATGGTCGGATACCGAATTCCGAGGTTGTACGACCTATACTTCCAAAGCTATTCGATATCGCAAATTTGGGAGGTGACACGCCCCATTGATTAACGCCCATTAAATTTTATCAGTGAAACAGCATGTGTAAATCGTGGTCGAATACTGAATTCCTAGGCTGTGCGGCCCATAACTCCAAAGGTATTCGATATCGCAAATCACAAATTAGGGTTGTATGGGAGGTGTCACGCCCCCTGAACGGCGTGTGTTAATTGTGGTAGAATACCGAAAGCCATGTCTGTGCGAACTATAACTCAAAAGCTATTCGATATCTCAAATTTGGATTGTATGGGAGGTGCCATGCTCCCTTGTCAAACGCCTATAAAATGTTATTAGTAAAACAGCACGGGTAAATTGTCGTCGAATACTGAATTCCGTGGCTGTGCTAATTATAACGCAAAAGCTATTCAAAATCTAAAATTTGGGTTGTATGGGAGGAGCCACGCCTCCTTCCCAACGCCCATAAAATGTTATCAGTAAAACAGCACGGTAAATTGTCGTCGAATGCTGAATTCCGAGGCTGTGCTAATTATAACGCAAAAGCTATTCAAAATATTAAATTTGGGTTTTATGGGAGGAGCCACGCCCCCTTCTCAACGCCTATAAAATGTTATCAGTAAAACAGCACGGGTAAATTGTCGTCGAATGCTGAATTCCGAGGCTGTGCGAATTATAAAGCAAAAGATATTCAAAATCTTAAGTTTGGGTTGTATGGGAGGTGCCACGCCCCTTCCCAACGCCCATAAAATATAATCAGTAAAACGACATGTGTAAATTGTTGTCGAATACCAAATTCTATGGCTGTTCGCACAGGAATGTTGAATTCCAAGGCTGTGCGAATTATAACTCAAAAACTATTCGATATCTCAAATTTGGGTTGTATGGTGTAATAAAACTTGCGCATGAATGCGAACAACCAATTTGGAAAATTTCATCGCGATCGGATGAACGGTGTGGGTGTTTTTTATGGAGTGATACAACTTTGAGTTGGCATTCAATGGTGAACGGTATAGGAACATGATTCGAAGTTTTTTCGTACCTCAATTAGCTGGCATTAATCTTGCTGATATGTGGTTCCAACAGGACGGAGCCACATGCCACATAGCGGGCGCTGCAATTGATTTACTCAAGGAAATTTTTGACGAAAAAATAATTTAACGAAATGGCCCAATTACTTGGCCGCCAAGATGGTTTGATTTAACTCCATTGGATTATTTTATTTGGGGCTATGTAGTGTCACTTGTCTACGTTCAAAGAATAGTTTTTGTGTGATATAGTCAATGGACCTATGCAAGGGAGGGAAACATTTTCGAATGCAAGAATGTCCAAGCGTTCCTTCTTTCCACTGGGAGGTGGCTTCTAGGCCGATGGCTGTATTAGCGGCCAACTGTTTAACTTGGATATCAAGTGGTGTAAGATGGAGAATTGTTTCTAATGCGTCTGTAGGAGTGGTTGTTAGGGCTCCAGTGATGCACAGATCCGCTGATCTTTGAACTTTACGGAGAAGGTTAAGTTGAGCTTGTTTTTCGAGTGCATGCCACTAGACAATAGCATCATATAGCAAGATTGGCCTTATAACTGCATAAGTTATAAACATAAGATCAATTATGTTTTCTGGTGAAAATCACTAACTCATTTTTATTAGGATTTACGCTGAGCCCACAGCTGATAGCCCAGTTGACTAGAGTATTTAGGCAGTTTTGCATAATGTCTCGAAGAGTAGATATATATTTTCCAGAGGTAACAATAGCAACGTCATCGGCATAAGCAATCACCCTGCACCCGTCTAGTTCTAGTTTAACTAACAGTTGATTTACTGCTAAATTCCAGAGTAGAGGCGATAGAACTCCTCCCTGAGGGGTTCTTCTTGTTACATATCTTAACGTGGATGCCGCACTTATAATCTAAATTTTGCACTTATAATCCTGCCAACTAGAATTTAATTCATGAATGCTATCAGTGCGGCGTCCACCCCAAGCTCCGTCAACGCATTGGTGATAGCTCTTGCCTCAACGTTATTAAAAGCTCCTTCTAGATCATTGAAAGCTATCATTGTATATTTCTTCAGATGGAGGGATTTTTCAATGATGGAGATTATCGAGTGGAGAGCTGTTTCCACGGATTTACTTTTGGCGTAAGCATCTTTTGCTTTAGATAATGGCTTCTTTTCTATCATGGATCTCAAGTGAATGTCAATTAATCTCTCGAGGATTTTAAGAAGAAAAGATGAGAGACTAATTGGTCGAAGGTCTTTTGGGTTTACTTGAGAGCTTTTGCCTGCCTTAGGTATAAAGATAACCTTCACATTACGCCATCGCTTGGGAATGTGGTTTAGGTCAAGGCAGCTTTGGTAGATCAACAAAAGCCGCTCCTTAATGATGCCATACGACTTTTGGATTTTTATGGGAGCTATTCCATCTGGTCCTGGTGACTTAAATAGTTTGAAGCTACTGATTGCTCATTCGAGCTTTGTAAGTGAGAGTATTTTTAGAGATCTGTTCACAGATGGTGACTGATATTCTTGAATTGGAGCGTTACCTATCTCTGAACATCCCGAAAAGTGGTTTCTATTAAAACATTCAGAGATTCCTTACTGCTGGTGTTCCAAGTACCATCTTCCTTTTTCATGAAGCTTGGATTGGAGGGAGCCTTAGCTAGAATATTTCTAAGCCTTGACGCCTTAGAAGGCCTGTGAGATATTTTCACAGAAGGTCCTCCAGGACTGTCTTTGTGCTTCTCCTATTAATTTAAAGAATTGATTATTTTATGATAAAAAGATTTGCCCTTGTACGAAATGTACAAGGGCATTTCGTTGTATTTCATATAAAATCATGGGGCTTTTTACATTTTTCGTTTTAAGGCAATTATTCCTGGGATAATTTTGTACAGAACTCACGATCGATTTTTATTACAAATTTTTCAATTATGGTAAATCGTCTATTTTTCATCGTTTTCAAAAAAATTACATTTTGAAATTTTTCGGTTTTCCCGAAAAGACCTGAGCTGGTGTCTTTTTAAACCGATTTGAGTGCTAGATTCACTAAATGAAGAAGAAAGGTTATGTGCATCTATCTTTTATATTAGAAATTAAGATTAGACGAGAGCTTTGGTGCAATTTTAAAAAACGGCGCGTGCAGCCCTTTAAATTATGCGAAAAAAGTAAAGAAAATCTCGAATTACCTTCGCATTACGGTACGTTGCAAAAATATTTTTTTAGATTTTGTATTTTATTAGAATAGTTTGGATCATTGCACTTATTAAGAATTAATTTTAAATAGATTAGACGGAAAATGAATTTTTGACAGGCATTAACAAATTTTCCTGATTTTCGTTAAATTTTTAAAATAAACCATTTTATGAAAAAAAAAAATTTAATTTAATGCCGGTCTAGATATAACATAAATCTCAGACGTGGTTTAAATAATTACTTCTTCTTCAATGTGTTTCGGTTTGAGTTTCTCGTATGAGGTATAGGGCGGGTCAATTTGTATGGACGAATTTTTTGGAGGTCTGGCTCAGCGAAATTCGTAAAATACATGTAATTTCAAGACTTTTTCTCCACTACAGCATATACAAATTCTGAAAAAAAGCTGTGCGGACTTTCGTAAATAGATTTTTTTCTCAATTATAAAATATGAATGTATGAAATTTGAAAGAAGTGTATAAAATGTGTATAAAAAAGATTATTTGTGCTGTCATTTCTAAGGTAAATTTGGGCGCTGAATCTGAATCTGGCATTAAAAATACATTAAATCCAACTATCAATAGAAAAAATCGTGATTTTTTATCAAAATATCGCGATTTTTGGTCAAAAAATAAAAAAAATGTTGGAAAATTGTATTTATTTCAAATGTAAGCTCATTTTCAAGGCTTGATTAAATATTAAACACGTTTTATTTTGATTTATGGCAGGAAATTCATTTAGTAAAATTATATTTAACACGCTTGTGTAAATTCTTTTGTCTTAATTACTTATCATAAACTTTTTCCTTTAAATTCTAAAATCCAAATTATTTTATCTTTAATTTTCTTGGGAAACACATTTAAATTTATCCTTTGTATTCAAAATTATTTTTTTTATGTTTTATTTTTAATATTACATTTCAGAATACAAGCTATATCATGGAAACCTCACCGTCATCATCACAACCCGAGCTGGACCGTAAAATAACTTCAATATTGCAGCATGATAAAACTTTATTTGGTGAAGCGAAAGAATTGAACGTTGAACGTCTACCGACGTATGGCGATATTTTGTTACATTATTTTTTCATGCAATAGCACTATTTCGAAGACAACCCACACATTTCATTCCAATCAATTACTCGTCATGTGGCGGATAAAATTGTTGAAATTTGGAATAATCTTCCAACGCCAATTATTCAGAGAAAATCCATTTGCAACAAATTAGACCGATTCATGGCTCAATATAGAGAAGCATCAAAAAACAAATCCAAATCACCCGATGTTCTTGTTGATTTTCGTGGTTTGCTAGGAAATTTGTTTTGGGTTTCAACATGTAATTGCAATTTATTAACAACGGATTGCAGATGTCAAAATACACCACTACCACTATTCATGAAAACATTTTTTGTGGACCAGATGACAGATAGAAATGTCACTATTACTGAATTTCTTCAAACGCTACCACAACCAAGTTTAACAACAGTAACAACTACAGAAGTGACTAGATCAGAGGTGGTTTGGCAACCTGAATTATCAATGGGTGCAAGTAGTATGGATTTTGAATTTGAAGAAGGAGTGGCAGCTCCAGGTGCTGTTCGAGGGCCGTATATGCAAAACGTAACCTTATCAAACTTTGCTATGGAATGCGATAGATACGGTATATCAAATAGAGCTGCGGCTGCACTCGCATCTGCATTTTTGAAAGATTTAAGCGTAAAAGATAAAAATGATCAAACGTTAATTATCGATAAAAATAAAGTTCAAAGAGAACGCAATCGTTGTAGGAATGAGGTCTTGAAAAAACGATTAGACACTTCCACGTTATTGGCATTTGCTTTCGATGGCAGAACAGACGAAACATTAGTTACCGAATTTATCAACAATAAAATTCATACACGCAAAATTAAAGAACCACATATAGTTGTTGTAAGAGAGCCAGATTCCAGATTTTTGGGCCATATTATTGTGGAAGAAGAAACCGCAGAAGCAAAAACGCATAAACTTATTGAAGTTTTTGATAAAAACGGCTTGTCATTAGATAATTTGGTAGCTATCTGTTCTGACGGTGAACCTGTTAACACTGGAATTAGAAGTGGTATAATAAGACTTTTCGAACAACATTTACAAAGGCCATTACATTGGAGTGTATGTTTGCTGCATTTCAATGAGTTACCGTTTCGTCATTTATACAATACACCAGAAAAAAGTTTCACGAAAGGGCCAACTACGTCAACAGGACGATTAGCAGCGGTTTTAGGCATTTGCGATACGATACAAGTAAAATACGATTATTTTGAGTAAATAAATTATATAATTTAACGAATTAAAAAAAAAATTCTGCTTTTCAGGTTGTCAATAATTTTGAGATAATTTCACTCCAAAATATGCCACCATCATCACCAGATTTTGATGAACGTTCTTTCTCAACAGATGCAAGAAATCTTCTCAAATTAGCAAACGCGATTTCAACTCGCTCAGTATCAATTGATCTAGCAAACATCAAGTTGGGACCAATACATCATGCTAGGTGGTTAACAAAAGCTGCTCGAATTTTACGTACGTACATAACTACGGACAAACCGTCAAAAAACTTGCGAATTTTGGCCACATACGTGATGAAAGTGTACATTCCAATGTACTTCAACGTTAAATATTACAATTCAATGGCATACGGAAGTGTTTTGTTCTTCAAATTTATACAATGGACGAATTATCTGCCACCGAATTTACTTTCCGTTGTTCATAGTGTAATGTCAGCCAATTGCTACTTTGCTAGCTCTGAAAATGTTTTGCTAGCAATGGTTTGTCACAATGTGAAACCTATACGTCAAATGGCAATCGACAAAATAAAACATATCCGAAGTGATCTCGATCGGACAACATTGAGAGAATACAAAAACCCGAAAATCAATTTTGACTGCACCCACTTTTCCAACATGATAGATTTGAATGATGATGATATTCTACACGAGCCGCCATACACAAGAGACATTCCATTGCAACATTTGACTGAAGATTATTATGATTCTGATGAGGTTATGATTAACGTCGAAATACCATGCCACATTCAAAGCACCGAACGAAATGTCCAAGAGATGACTAGAGCATCCAAACACGTTACTGAAAAACACAAAAGTGGTTTTATTGCGACATCGATGGAATCGAGAGAAAAAAGGCCCAAAACTGAGAGCAAACGAGACTTGGAGTACTAGAATTGGTACTAAATAGTACTAAATAGTAAACGAGAATTGGATTAATTTAAATGGGAGATTTGAATTTAGCGCCAAATTTTCCAACATTTTTTTTATTTTTTGACCAAAAATCGCGATATTTTGATAAAAAATCACGATTTTTTCTATTGATAGTTGGATTTAATATATTTTTAATGCCAGATTCAGATTCAGTGCCCAAATTTACCTTAGAAATGACAGCACAAATAATCTTTTTTATACACATTTTATACACTTCTTTCAAATTTCATACATTCATATTTTATAATTGAGAAAAAAATCTATTTACGAAAGTCCGCACAGCTTTTTTTCAGAATTTGTATATGCTGTAGTGGAGAAAAAGTCTTGAAATTACATGTATTTTACGAATTTCGCTGAGCCAGACCACCAAAAAAATTTGACCCGCCCTAATGAGGAACCAACAATAATTCACCCATCATATGTACATTAAGGCACCTTATACTCCATAGAAAAAAAAGTTGATCGGGTCAGTTCCTCAAAATAAACCTTGGCTTATGTTATGATGATTACCGAAATATTTCAACTCTAGAGATTGCCATCCGTGAGCTGTAATGGTTTTAAATAACCTCTGAAATTAAAAAATTTTTAAAAATATTGGCTAGTTTAATAATTGTAAAAAAATAAACTGTCAGGAATTATTGACTCAATAAAGCGCTTCCAATTTGCATTGAAAAATTGTAAATGCTTGTAATCGGATTAAAGATAATGCTGCTTATCAGGCAAATTTTTGATATTTTATTTTCATACAAAAACTATCAAAATTCAAATAATTTCATAATTGTAATTTTTTTTTAAATTTCTTACAATATTTTCGCAGAAGGTGTATATGCAAAACTTATATATTCTTTATTAAAAAATTTAAAAATTTCAAAATTAATTTTTATTAAATTAAAATATACTTTTTCTATTGTATTTCAACTGCATAAAAATAAATTTTTAAAAAATAAAAAATAAAAACTTTTCTCATTTCAAATACAAGAAAAACCAAAAACTTCCACTATAGCGCCTTCTGGAGTATGCCATAGTAAAAATTAAATATCAAAAATAGATTCCTCCTTGCCAAAAAATCCTTCTTGTCAAGTTTTTAGAAAAATATTAATAATTTTTCAATCTCATTTTAATGCCAATTATTGTCTAAATTTAATTTTAATTTATTTTTTTTAAATGTTTATTAAAAGCCTAAATTTTTAGATTTATATAAGTGCCAATAACTTTTTTGGTAAGCCAAGCCTTAAACACTGAAAAAGAATTTGAAGAATAAAATCGAACGAAAACCACGCCTACCTTTCATACAAAGTCAAGTTTTAAAATTGGTTTTTTCTAATAAAGTCACTAAAATTAAATTATGGATTTGAAATTTTGTACGTAAGCTATGATTGTTGATATTAAATCTAAGTCCGAAGTTTCACAAAATCGAATAAAAACTCAGCCTACATCCCATACAAACTGATGTTTAATATATAATAGTGACCACCACTTGGAATCATTGCACCTACATAGTAAATTTTACTATCAAAACATGTTCAACTCGAGAGTTCAACTCAATTTTACAGTAGCGTAATTTGCAATAAGAAATTTGTAAGGGACTAAACATACGCAGCTTACGGCATAAAAACGTGGAGTATACAGTACGTATAATGGGTATTATGCGACCGTGGTTTAATTTTGTTTTTGACAAGCAGTGTTTAAATTAAATTTAACATTTTAAAAAATTAAAAATACACTTACCATTAATGGATCTAAAATTTCTATAAAATTTAAAATAATTTTGTGATGCAATCCTTTTTAATACAATTACGCAATTTACTCGGTTGGTATTCAGGGTAGGATCGTGGAAGCGCTTAGTGTAAACTTATAGCTAGCTATACGCTTTCAGTCGTCTAATCTTATGTCGGTAATAAAAGCAAAGCTGCGTAAAGTCGCTCATGCAAGGACAAATTAATTTTTTTTTTATATAAAGTTTTAATAATAAAGTTTTGTTTAAGGTATAAATGTCTTTAATTCACTGATAAATAAGTTAACAAAAATTATGTGCCTTTTTCCTGCACATTCTTTACGTCGTTCATTGAATACCATTAATGAATTCTAAAATAAGGCGTTAATATTGTGCGACTACGCTAATTTTTATTACAGTATGGTTACTACAATCTAAACTACTACAATATAGCCCGTATTTGAGCCAAACCGTCTGAAACATAGCATTTTTTGGTATTTGAGGTTGGTAAAATAGGGTGTGGCAACATTTTTTTCTAAACCATTTCATACTCGAAACAAATCTAATGCCAAGATTACAGCTCAATCGGCTCAGTAGATTTGGAGTCTATAGTATAGCCATCACTCAGAAAGTATTTTGCTTTTTCTATATAAAGATTAAGGTGGCTCGAAGAAAAAACATTTATGTTCAACACTCATATTATGAAAGCTATATTCAAGAAAGTCTTAATTCCAAAAGGATTGCAAAATCTGTCTGACCGTCTACCAGAGGTTTTCTTCACCCTAACTTTTTATCACGGTGATTTACCTTCAAAAGTATGGTGCAGATTAAAGGTATCCGAAGCTCCAAAGTTGTGGATAGGAAGATTATTAGAACGGGGAATTTTTTAGTGCAATAAAGTTTAGATTTCGGGCAAAATTTTTGTGTATGTTAAAAACGCTATAAATCCATAATTTTTTAGTCGATTTTAGAAAATTTTGTAAATTAAATAAGTCCTAATGTAATCTATTGCCTAAGCAAAATTACTTGGCTTGTATTATAAAAATTTCTTAAAAGAACTAATTCTTCATCTCTACAGAAACAACCATTATCTAATGTGTGCCAAAAAATCAATAAAATTGTTTTGCACATAAAAAAAAAATTAGTATTTTTTCGTCATCAAGCCTTCTATAAAAGTACTAAATTATCTGAAATAGACTAAGAAATTCATGATTGGATTTTATATATATATACAAACACTGAGCAAAACATTTTTTTAAAATCAATTAATTTAATTAATTTATTTATTTTAATATTAGATATAAAAATGAGTACAAATAAGAACAAATACTTTCAAACTTTTTGAAAGATTTTTTTTATGGTTTTGGTTTAATGTAGACTGAACTTTCCTCTATCACTATTTGTTGAAAATTCATTTAAGACTTTTTCTTTAAACCTTTTTTGGAAGAGCATTCAAAAAAGTGTTTTTTTCTGATAACGTATTTCTGCATTTTCTCTAACTTAGTAACGTGTTTGGTACCGTGAGTTCCAAACGATTTATTTTTAAATTACCTCTAATTAGTGTCCGACCGAAACCGGAACTTAAGCTGAAACCGAAACCGAATATTCGGCCTAGTTATAATATTCTGCCGAAACCGGAACCGAAACTCGTTATTAATATAAAAATTTAAGTTTTTACAAATAATTTTTTTTTATTAAGGAAAAAAAGTACTTTCATACTCATAAGAAAAAATTTAATATAAAAAAAGTATTATTTGAAAATTAAAGTTTATAATAATTAATTGAAGTTTACTATAATCAAGGAATATTAATTCAGGTACTATAAGTAAACTGTCAGTCAAGGGAGTATAATGTCAAACAAAGGAAATTACAATAAGCAATGTTGCTTCTGTACTAAAAACAAAAAAGGGGCATTTTATTTTTTAATGGCACAACTAATTTACATTTATTTTCAAGATTTTTGAACTCTTTGAAAGAAATTATTTGCAAATATAAATTTTTATTAACCCTATGGCAATTTGTATGTTCATTATTTAAAAAAATTTTTTTAATTAAGTAAGGGTTGATGCAAAATGTAGTTTCAAATATGCGAAATTCAACATTTTGCACAATAAATAATAAGATAAATAAAAAAATTCAATATTTAAAGCAATAAAAAAATTGCAAACACATAATTTATATCTTCAGTACACACTCAAAATAGTATGCACCTACAATGTACATTTTTTTTCAACTACAAAACAAAATATTTTTGTTTTTTTTCAAGGTTTAGTATTATAAAAATAGAAATATTTCGTTTTCTTTTCCTTTATTCCACACACACAGAATTCGTTTGAAAGTTTATCATTTTTTGGCTTCAGTACCTATAAAACTTTAATATTAATTGCAATAGAAATGATAGAATCGAAAATGATAGTATCGAACGCATAAAATTAGAAGCCAAAACGTTTTGCGTTAACACGAGAAATCAAATTATAGACGAATTAATAATTTTTGTTTTGCACAATGCGTTGTAAATATTTTTATATTTGAATTAAAGGACTGATGCAAGAAGTTTATACCAAAAACTTCGGCTAGTTTTTCGGCAAACAGGCCGAAACTGTCAAAAGGGGCCGAAACTGGCCGTAACCGAAACCGAAACCGAATATTCGGTCGGACACTACCTCTTATAAAGGATGGTTAAATTTTAAGGGCCGATGTTGAATATGAACCACGCCCAAACGTTAAGTTTTTTCTGCATTTCATTTGACATTTCTTAATTTCAGACTAATTCAATTTGAACCATGGAAAGATACACAATCGATCAACGCGTAAAAGTTATTCAGGCTTATTATGAAAATGGACGTTCAAATCGAAATGCATATTGTGCACTTCGTGATTTTTTCGGTCAATTTAATCGTCCAAATGTGCGTACAACCGGAAAAATCTTGCAAAAATTTGAGCGAACCGGGTCTGTAGGAGATGTGAAAACACCAGTGCATGCTCGTACAGCTCGTACTGCAGAAAATGTTGCTGCTGTTCGCGATAGTGTGGCTGAAGATCCGTCCACCTCAACTCGTCGTCGTGCCCAACAATTGCACCTATCACGCTCGTCGTTGATGAACATTATGCATAAAGACTTGCATTTACATGCTTACAAGGTGCAATTGACTCAAGAACTAAAGCCTCTTGACCATTTCAAGCGTCGTCAATGGTCAGAATGGTGGCCAGAAATGGCAACAGTGGATGATCAATTTTCGAAGAAAATCATCTTCAGTGATGAGGCACATTTTCATCTCAGTGGATTCGTCAATAAGCAGAATTGCCGTATTTAGGCGAATGATAATCCAAGAGTAATTGTCGAAAAACCAATGCACCCACAAAGAGTGACTGTTTGGTGCGGTTTATGGGCTGACGGCATCATCGGGCCGTATTTTTTCCAAAATGAGGCCGGTCAGGCAGTTACTGTGAATGGTGTTTGCTATCGTGAGATGCTAACGAACTTTTTATGGCCCGAATTGGAAGATATGGATGTGAACGATATGTGGTTTCAATAGTACGGTGCCACTTGCCACACAGCTAACGAAACAATGGCTCTTTTAAGCGACAAATTCAATGGCCGTGTTATCTCACGTGGTGGCGATGGCAATTGGCCGCCAAGATCATGTGATTTGACACCGTTGGACTTCTTTCTTTGGGGTTATTTGAAAGAAAAGGTGTACGTCGATAAGCCAGCAACAATTCAAGAGCTAAAGGATGAGATAATTCGGCACATTAACGGCATAGAACCTCAATTATGCCTCAGCATCATCGAAAATTTGGACCATCGGATGGAGGTGTGCCGCCGAGGTCGCGGCGGCCATTTGGCCGATATTTTGTTCCATACATAATTGAACCATACCAATATTATGGTATGGATTCCATTCCTCGCTACTTCTATGGTTAGAGAGCTACCTTGTTGGTCGTCAACAATATGTTAAAATTGGTAATAATTTATCTAAATACATTGACAATTATTCTGGGGTACCCCAAGGTAGCCACCTAGGTCCTCTGTTGTTTGTTCTGTTTATCAATGATCTTCCGAATTATGTTCGCTTTTCTGAGTGCCTGATGTATGCTGATAATGTAAAGATCTTTAGATGTGTGGACTCTTACGAAGACTCCCTATTGCTTCAACGTGACATGGATAGTCTCCAATTTTGGTGCGAGACCGATAAATTGCATTTTAATGCGTCTAAATGTAATGTAATATCTTTTTCTATGAAGAATCAACTTTTCGAAGGTTCTTACGGTATTAATACGGTATTGATCGAGAGAGTCGACTAGAAAAAGACTTAGGGGTTTTATTCGAGCGAAAGTTAAGCTTTGTCAAACATTTTGATGCTATTGGGGGTTGGAATTAATTTTAAAGGTTTTTTTTCGGTTTTTGAGCATTTATTTAGAAACAACGGTACAATGTATATTATTCAAAGTATTGTCCATCGTTAGCTACAACATTTTCCCATCTTTCTGGCAGCATATGGATTCCGCGCCGGAAGAACGATTCGTCTTTTGAGGCAATCCACGAATCGACCCATTTTTTGGTATCCTCGTAAGAAGTGAAGCGCTGCTCAGCCAAGCCATGCGTCATCGATCTGAATAGGTGGTAGTCGGAAGGGGCTATGTCTGGGCTATAAGGCGGGTGGGGTAGCACATCCCAATTCAGCGCCTCCAACGTTTCCTTGACGGTTCTTGCAACATGTGGCCGTGCGTTGTCATGTTGAAAAACCACTTTGTCGTGTCTTTTGGCATATTCCGGCCGTTTAACCTTTAATGCTCGGCTCAATTGCATTAATTGTTGTTGGTAGCGTTCCCCAGTGATGGTTTCGTTAGGTTTTAGCAGCTCATAGTACACGACACCCTTCTGATCCCACCAAATACACAGCATAAGCTTGGCGCCATGAATATTCGGCTTGGCCCTCGATGTTGATGCATGGCCGGGTGGTCCCCACGATTTTTTTCGCTTAGGATTATCGTAATGGATCCACTTTTCATCGCCAGTGACAATACGATGCAAAAAACTCTTCCTTTTATGCCGTTGAAGCAGTTGTTCGCACATGCAAAATCGCCGTTCAACGTCTCTCGGCTTCAACTGGTACGGCACCCAATTTCCTTGCTTTTGAATCATTCCCATGGCCTTCAAGCGTTTGCCGACCGTTGATAAGTCGACTACCAATGATTCTGATAATTCTTGAAGGGTTTGACACGGGTCTTCATCGAGCAAAGCCTCCAATTCCTCATCTTCAAACTTTTTCGGCTGGCCCGGACGCTCTTTGTCTTCCGTATCAAAATCACCACTTTTAAACCGACGGAACCAGTACTCACAAGTAGAAATCGATGGAGCATAGTCCCCGTAAGCCTCAGTAAGCGTGCGTTGTGCTTCAACCACTTTTTTTTCAAATGGAAGCACAAAAGTAAACCTTCCCGCAAATTGCGTTTTGTTGGAACGAAAGTCGACATGTTCACAGAGAAAAAAATATATGTTGTTTACACTTCAGTGGAATGACACATACTGAAAAATGAAGCTTAGACAATGTGCTTTGAAATGAATATAGTCACAGGTGTGCCCGATGCGATCTATTGATAGTTACGCCATCTCTTAGAAAACCTTTAAAACTAATTCCAACCCCCAATATTATATCAAAAGCAAATGCGATGATGGGATTTTTATAGCGCAATACGAAATAGTTGTCCGATCCCTTTACCGTGAGAACCATTTTCTTTTCAATTGTAAGGTCGGTTTAAGAGTATAATTGTGTTATCTGGGACCCTCAATATTCTATACATATTAAAAGAATTGAAAATATTAAAAGGCGTTTCACTAGGTTAGCAATTCGCAAGCTCCACTGGGATTTTATGCCTTCCTATGAAGCGCGATGTGCTCTTCTTGGACTAAAGTCTTTGGAGTTCCGGCGAAAGTATTTTCTCGCCTTATTTGCTCGGGATGTAGTGATGAATCATATTGATTGTGCACCACTTCTATCTCTTTTCAAATTTTATGCACCTAAAAGAAATCTTAGGCAAAGGCAATTGTTCTATATACCCTAAAGAAGAACTAACTATGGCAAATGTGACCCGGTTTACAATATGACCAAAACGTTCAACATTATCTGCAGCTCGATTGAAATCACCCAAAATAGGATAACATTTAAAAACGATATCATGCTGAATTAGTTTTATAACCTACGATTAAATTATCTACTTACAGTAACTGCATAACAACAAATATTAATAGTTGATTGAATAAATAAATAAATAAATAAATAAATAAATTATCATAATAAAAAGAAATGACAATAATTTCTTAACTAATTTGTGTTTTATTCAAAATTAACATCGGCCCTTAAAATTTAACCACCATTTATTTATATTTGACACTTATTCTGAAATACCTTATTTATCTGTTTTCTCATTTATGCACTTTTCTTTAAGATTATCAATAAAAACAATTAAGTGGTTTTCTCTCTTTACAAGAACATGATAGAGATTGACTTTGAAATTTGTTAGACTGAGATCATTTAAATTTAAATATCGAATTACATCCATGTAAATGTTGACAATTAATTTAATATCGCACAGAAAAAAAACAACGGCTTGCAGAACTGGTAATTTGAATTTTGTAATTATGTTAACGAACATGGGCATTTATGTTATACTCAAGGGAGCACTTAAACAACCGTATTAATTATTAAAAAATTACCGATTATTTGTGCAGCTGAGGTGAATGACAGTCAAAAAAGCATTTATAAATAGCAGAACAGATGTTGACAGTAATGTAATTTCGAATATGGTTTAATTTGAATGAACTTAAGATTTTTTTTACTAAACACTAATCTAACTCAAAACAATAAAGCAAGATTTATAACTATACCAAAAGATTATCTCAAAAATAAATAGTTTTATAACTTTGTAACGAAACGTTCTCACGGCTGAGGTAAGCTCGCCGGAACCATTATCGTTGCAAGAATTTATCAATTGCAAACACTGAATCAAGCTCAAGGGTTTCAAATAATGAAAATATTTATTCACGATTCGTAGCTTAAATCTAACTTAAATCTACTTAGAGCTACCCTGTTCAAATTGATTCGTGTTTATTTCGTAATTTAAATATTGTTGTGAGAATCCAAGTGTTTGATCAGCCGGGAGAATATGTTACAAGGGCAAATGAAAGGATGGTTTGAAGCACAAAAAGGTCGCAGATCTCGCTAACCTTGAGGCAAGGAAAATGCAAGCAGGTTACAATAATTCGTAGATCTCGCTAATCATGTAAGTGACCGAGGAAAAAGATGTTTAGGTTGAGTTTAAGGACCAAGCTTACGTTGGGTAAGGGCTTGACCTTGAAAGGCGGATCCGAGAGTTCGCGGTCTCACTTTATTTAATTGTCTACAAAAATCAATATAATTATAAATAGGAATAAATGATTCTTGTTTATTGTCCTGCTGCTGCTGACTTCAGGATTTGTCCTGGTGTGGCCGGTGCTGCTCTGTCGCTGTCGTTGCTGACGTCTTTTGTGACGCTGTGGCTGCTGCACTTTGGAGCTGTTGACGTCAACTTTGTTAATCGTCGTTGATTAATTACGACGTCGCTGGTGCACTGCTGCTGCCGATTTGGCTATATGGTTCTGATGCTGTTGTCGTCGGTGTCGATGATCAATACTGCACTATTGGCGCAGTTATACTGCTGTTCAAACCGCAGTCTCTCTTGACTGTGCGGTTCTGTCGCTACTGACAGGATGCGGTAGAACTGGCAGCGCTGTATGGCGGTGCTACCGTTGACCATGGCAGAATTAGAGAAGTTATATGCATTTTGGAGAGGGAGACTGCCGCAACTGTCAAAACGAAGTTGGCAGGCTCATACAAAATCTGAAAACGATGAGAATGCGATAAGAATGCGAAAATAGGCAAGAATACCAAAATGCTTGAGTTTGACAATTCTGGCTATGAGAAAGAAAGCGCAGTCTGAAATGCATATATCTTTTCTAATTCTGCCATGCCGTTGACTCACGTCCGCTGCCTGCTCTGGCGCGGTCGTCCTGACGCTGGATATCGCTGCTGCGCTGTCTTAGCGTCACTGTTACAAATGAAGTTGTTCTGCTTGTAGTTTTCTGCTCACTCGATGGACTTATTGTATTATTTATGCGGTTTAAAGTAGACTGGTTTTCACTTTGACTTCACGGTTTCACAGTTAAAATAAGACTGTCTTTTTCGACTTCTTCGTCTCGATTCTAGTTTGATGTACCCTCGCTTGTTATGCTCCATCTCGTGCAAGTGCTCATCGCTCACACACATCGTACGATGGCGCCGTTGTTACATGTAATGAAAAAACAAATACAACAAATTATCATCTGATAGTATAGCTGTTATTTGAATTACGTAGTAAGTTTTGCTGATGCAATATTTATATGGAATTTCACCATACATGTTTTATACTTTCCAGCACCCCTGTGGGGTAAAGGGGCACACCCTTTTGGCATGACTAAGTGGTTCCTGCCTAACTAAACTAAGATAAAGAATGTCATAGTAAATATGTTTTATGTTTCATTCCAATTTACTATTTATGTTATATAAAATACTGTTTATATAAATATAAGTATAATTACCTTAGGTAATTTAATTAACTAATTAAAGATTATTATAACTTGTATTATTATGTTTTCGTTATAATTATTTTATTTTGCCTTGAAGTATTATTAATCTTATTTATTGCTCAATAGTTATCATTATCATTATTATTAATCGTTATCAATATAGTTTTATTGTTATAAAATTATTATTATTAATATAATTCTATTATATTTTGTTTTATTATTAAATTCAGTGTTCATAACTTTATTATAAACTAACTTTTTGTCCTACTATAGGTTTCTTATTGGTGTATTACCGTGCTTAAATAAGATTAATAAAGGATAACATATATGTAATAAAAAAGAAAGACAATAAAGATATACTAAAATAACTTAACCTATAATTCATATTTTCTTAGCCTACTTAAACTTAAATCTAAACCTTTAGATTGGATCAACCTCCCTTGTCTTCTGTCAGACCTGGCCTTGACCACCCTTGTAGTGGCCCTCGCATGGCTACTTTTCCCTTCTGAGTGACTCTGGGTTGGACATTTATGTGTAGTCGTCAGTGTACGACCCAACAGGAAACCATATCTGAAATGAAAAGAAACTTACCAAAACAAGTAGGGCAAAACTTTGCAAAAGTTTTGGTCCTTACAACTTATTCCATAAATTTAAAACTATATTTTATATGCTTGCCTAATATCAGCTTATATTTGCATAAAAAACTTGTCACCTTTATATAAATTTATGAACATGACTAGCATTAAGAAATTTTAAAAACATTTTTTCGAAAAAATTCAAATTGCTTACAACCATTCCGGCCGTGTTTTAGCCTTAAAATGGTCGCGTTTACCTACTTATATTACTTTTGTAAGAAAATAAAATAACATGTTTTAACAATTATATTGAACAAATTTTGTGGGGTTTTCTCGTCCGAATAAGAAGGGAGGGGATGGCTTTTATCCATCGTCACCGGGGGAGGGTGTCTAATACCGTCACGTTCTGTTACAAACGATGGGGCCGCCCATTTTATTAAAATTTTAACAAATAATATTTTAAATTTTTTTTTACCAAGTGACCAATTCCAGAGCTTTTACTTTAATTGACAATTTGAGAGTTATCCAATCTTAATAATGACATTTTGGAAATGAAACAGAATTTAAAATACGCTGTCGTCAAATCCTTTTAAAATCACGAAATGGCTTTGTCTTTCTAACCCATCAACCTATGCAGAGTGCTGTTCAATGTAGAAATATATTCAGAAATTACTAAAACAATAAATAATGCATAATTAGCAGCTCTTGCGTGTCAAAATCATAAACATTAACGATAACTTCGCCTCCTGTCAGAAACTGCTGTGACCTTGCTGTATGTACGCTGTACCTAAGTTATAGGGGGAGGGAGGTATGGGAATTGTTTATTTTTCATGTTTTGTGTGCTTTTGTAGGCGTTGCCGAGGTCGTGCGGGTGTTAACCTCAAACTAATAAAGAAACAATTGAAACCATTTTGAAATTTTATGATGTCAGCCATAAAATTAAGTGACATTCAAACTTTGATTAATCGCAGCACAGGCGACCCCAACATAATCATTAAAATGTTGGCAACACAGCGGATGATGCATAAATGAGTGTTTCTGTCAGTACAGTATATACATATATATATACACACTATACGAGTGTATGAGTGAGCGTAGAAATATTGCATACTTTGAAGCGTTTGTCAAGGGAAACATGAAAAATCTGTATCAGACAACTAATGGCATAAAATAACAGAGCTGAAGGGAATGTACGGAGAGCAGATACGAAAATTGAAACATAGTTTGAAGCGTGCACAAAATATTCCAAAAAGTTATTTAAATGGTCGTGTATTTTGCAGAGGCTGCAATTGCAGAAAGCCAAATTGGAGGATGGGTCAAATATGCCCTAAATAACTTCTCTTTACCCCACCACTGGTACAGTCAAATAATAAAACTGTAGAAATGTATTGCAATGACTTGACAATACAAAATATTTATGCAAGCAGTCGTAAATCGAGCGAGCATTTATAAACTATAAAAACGGAAGCGGCGGCAATAAAAATCTAAGCAATATAAATAAATAAAATTTCGGCAATCCGTTTCGAAATGGCGGCTTGTGACCCAAAATGTTTTAGTAGAAATAATATTTTATATCAATATCTGAGTTTTGTATGTATCTTGTTTATAATTCTTTTGCGTATCCTAAGCTATTTTACTTAGCTTATCTTCCGATGCCCAAACAGTGATGGATTTAAGAAATGAAGCCATTTGTGGGATTTAAATCTCTGCTTAACTCGAATCGAAGAATAGTTAAAGCAAAGTTCTTTGTAACTTTTGTTCTGTGCAAAGTAGTATTTTTTGCCTAAATATTAATCAAAATTAATAGAAATTCGCAACACTAACTGGGATCTGGAATAAAATGAAAAAAAGCTATTCGAAAACCATTCAATACAAGATCAAGATTATGTCAGTGGGGGAGAAGGTCGAATGCGTATCCTAGCGTTTGAAAGTTAAACAATATAAAACTCATCATTAATCTTTGGCTATTTTATTGCAGATCTGTTAGCAAAAGTTGACACTCTGCTTTTTCTATGAAATGCAAGATAAAATCTATGGAAAGACTTTAAGTCCATACGTTCATCAAAACAGTGGGTTTTATCAGTATATCACGTTCAAAATAGAATAAAATAGAATAAAAAAATGTCGAAGAGATCCGAAACTTGATTTTAAGGTACTTACTTTAATAAACAAAAATAATTTAAAGTCTGCGTAAGATTTGGCAAAAAAAGCTACAATGATCCAAAGAGTGAAACAAAGACATAACCTTAGAACGTATAAAAAAGTACCCAAAAAAGTGAAAGACAAGTGAAAGTGGGGAAAAAAGGATTCGGGAATTGTACGACTGTTTGCTTCAAGATATTGTTCAGTGCATTGTTATGGGCAATGAACCCTCTGTAAAAATGAACTCAGGAACATAACCGGGTCTCCAATTTTACACAAAGCAGAAAGGTGGTACACCCAAAAAAAGCTTCGTACTATGTACAAAACAATTATTATATTCTACAAAGCTGTTTGTTCTTTTCAGCCTACGAACGACTTTGTAAATAATACAAATGACCGTTTGTACATTGTACAAAGAAATATTTGCATATTTTACAAAGCATTCGTTTCATCTACAAAGATACGAACAAATATAGGAACGCTGCTGCCACCGCTTTGTATATTTTCAAACAATGTTCGTTCAGTTCACAAATTTATTAATTATAGATTTTTACAAACTAGCCTTTGTAGAATGTACAAAGTTACGAATTTAATATTTTTTTTTCATGCGGCCAACACTACAAACGTTTGTACTATGTACAAAACATTTGTACATTCTACGAATAGCCTCTGTTTGTATTTCTACAAAGATTTTATTCGTAATTTTATCCTAAATATTTTTTGGTTGTACTGCTGACTAATCAATTTAAACAATTGGACTTTAAAAATTTGGCGCAACAGTCCTCATCTGGCAGGCTATATGCGCTTCCGGCCTTAGGAGCACCTCATTCTTCGCAGATGCCACTATATCGGTAGCAATTTAAAAACATTATACAATTTTATAAAAACCGCAATGTGTCAACAACATTTTGGCATGATTAAGCCACTGCACAGAACTCTCGTTTTATAATGAATTTGCTAAAAGAAAACAACATCAATTATGTTGCAAAAGAGGAGAACCCATCTAACACTCCAGAACTTCGTTCGATAGAGAGGTATTGGGACAATGTCAAACGGAACTAAAAGAAAAATGGTCGAGTTGCCGGTGGCATCGATATATTAAAAAAAAACTGGCTTAAGACAAGCATTTGCGTTGCAAAAAAAGCTGTGCAAAATTTAATAAAAGGTATTAAACAAAAAATTCAGTGTATATTAAAATAATAAGTCTATTTTAAAAGTTTAAATGAAAATTGAATGAAAATAAATTTTATTTTTATAAAAAAAGATTGAAGTGAAAAAAAATCAAAACTATTGTATTACATGCAAAACTATAAATGCAGCTTTAATCATGGCTTTAAAATTAGCAAGACTGCAGAAAGAAATTTTTCTTCACACAAATCGTGTGGAGAAAAAAGGAAAAACAAGGAGTACCACCTATAAGCCTATACTAATATAGATTTGCTTCTTGGGAGGTGTTCTTTAGAAGTTTTATATGAAGTTTCTATTTAGCTTAAGTGACAACATCTTTCAAGTAATTCCAGAACTTGAAGACTTTTTGTATAACTAATTAAGAAATTTTCAGCTCATTAAAAAACTTTGGTTATTCTTGTAACTTCTTGTTGTTAAATTGTCGAAATGGCAATTTTTATTACAAACTATTTATTACAAACAAATTAATTACGTTCTTCTAGCTTGAATAAGATATTAATTATTATTACGCGCATTGATGTAATTTATTTTATAATATCTTTGTTCTGTCACCATTACAGTGTATTTTTGCTATCCACTTAACTTATCGTTGCCGCTGCATCTTTGCAGACGTTTGCTGAGATCTTGCGATAATTACCATAATCTAGACTACGATAGTCGAAATTTTTAAAAATGGTGGAAAATTGCTAATTATATCGTTTTTCATTCTTTATTGTTATATTTCACATGTTTTTATAATTTGGATTCGAATCTATACAAATCTTATGAATAAAAAAAATATGATTATCTGTAGTATGATTATTACGTTAATGAAAAAAACGAAGGTCAGATAATTGCTTTTGGCTTGTTTCAGCTGGTATTCAAAGTTTCAAATAAATATCTGTGGCATTTTATAATAACATCTTAAGTGTAAAAATCATGTTTCGAAAAAATCTTGCTTCAACGTTTTCAGCCACCATACAAGTTATATAAAAGGGTCATAACTTTTTAGACATAACTTTGGCTACAGTCTTGCTAAAAGCTCCAGATTGTGTGGGGTTATAGTGCTATATGCGTAAAACACACCTAAATATATAGATGTTATTATAAAGCACTACATATATAATAACTACCAGGCCACAGTAGTTGTTTTTTTATTAATCTCCTAAAGCCAACACATGGCAAAGAAATATAAATGTATTGTTTTAAAGCAACGCTCTGCATTTATATGTATCTCACTTTTTGACTTGTTCGAAGGCCATCTCTTTTTTTTTTTTTTTTTTTTGTTGCGTTGTGCTAGCTGAGCATAAAAAGAAAAGACACAACAGTGTGAAAAGATAACGATTAAGCAATGTTTGGCAGCTGGGATGTTTTCCTAAGAAACTTAACATTTGAATTAAATATTCTTATTATTAAAATTTCGAAAGAAAAAAAGTTCTGTAGTACAAATATAATAGTAAAAAACTTTTTTATAAAAATTAGCCCATTATTTTCGGAGTAAAGTGGCAACATTAGATTTGCACTTCCATTTTATATAATAGTATAGATCAGTGGTTCTCATTTTATAGTTCGCGAACTCGAGTTTGAATTCGAACATTACACCGACACGATCACACGTACGAAGTTCTCTTTATTTTTGTGCGCAGTGGCACATTGGAATATATTTTTCTTAATGGCACACCCAAAAAATATTTAGGATAAAATTACGAATAAAATCTTTGTAGAAATACAAACAGAGGCTATTCGTAGAATGTACAAAAGTTTTGTACATAGTACAAACGTTTGTAGTGTTGGCCGCATGAAAAAAAAATTTTAAATTCGTAACTTTGTACATTCTACAAACGCTAGTTTGTAAAAATCTATAATGTATAAATTTGTGAACTAAACGAACATTGTTTGAAAATATACAAAACGGTGGCAGCAGCGTTCGTATATTTGTTCGTATCTTTGTAGATGAAACGAATGCGTTTGTAAAATATACAAATATTTCTTTGTACAATGTACAAACGGTCATTTGTATTATTCACAAAGTCGTTCGTAGGTTGAAAAGAGCAAACAGCTTTGTAGAATATAATAATTGTTTTGTACATAGTACGAAGCTTTTTTTTGGGTGCACTATAGAAATATGGATCCTCAATATTCGATAGTGGAAAATGAATAACGTAATGCATTAGTTCTTAAACTAGAGAAAAAATACCTTGAAAAATTTATTCAGGGCTCATTGGAATATAAAAATCCACAAATTGATAGAAACTAAAAAAGGCCTCCCATTTTTGTTTCTTTATAATAATGCACAATTTGTGTCAGTGCAGAGAGTGACAGAGCATCTAACATTAGCACAAAATCTGGAAATTGTAGTAATATGTGTTTGGGGACCACTGCTGTGGCGTTGACATAAAAAATCAAATGTTGTAAGCTCCTAAAAATCCTCCCCCCTTGGAAGTAATGCTTTCAAGACTAATTGGATGTTAGTTCATTTTCAATTGGAAGTTTGCATACCTTTGCTATAGCCTGTTTGAATATTACTTGCGTTGTTTTGACAATGACTACTCTGACGTGACCATCTGGACCAGGTATCACTTCTGTGACTCGACCGAGTGGCCATTTCAAAGGCGTAGAATTTTCATCTTTAAGCAGCACTAAGTTATTTTGTTGAAATTTGGGTAAATCAGCTTTTCATTTAGTTCTCTTTTGCAATTCTTTCAAGTAGTTTATGTGCCAATGCTTCCAAAACTTCTGTTGTATCCTTTGAATTAGCTGATACCTCTTCAGTAGACTGATGTTTTCACCTTCTATCGATAGCTCTTCTATGGTGGTCACATTATGGGCAACCAAAAATTGTGCTGGTGTCAATGAACGAAGATCATTCGGATCACTAGATAGTGGTGTCAGTGGGCGGTTATTTATTATTGCTTTAGCTTGGAAGCACATCGTATGTAATTCAACCTGCGACAAAATATTACTGCGAATTGTACGTCGAAGATAGTATTTGGCCTGCTTCACCGCGCTCTTCCAGAGCCTTCCAAACGAGGCGACCTAGGGGGTATGAACTTCCATGAGATGTCCTCTCTTTGGCAGCTCTGCTGAACCAGATCGATGTGTTGTTGTGATGCAAATGATTTTAAAAACTCACGCAATTCTCTATGCGCTGGGAATTAGTGGCGTTGTCGGAGTAGATTATACGATATTTGCCCCGTTGCGAGATGAATCTTTTCAGAGCAGCTATGAAAGACCCAGTAGTCAAATCTGGTAGCAACTCAAGGTGCACCGCCTTCGTGGTGAAGCAGATAAACACTGAAAAGTACGCCTTAATAGGCTTCCGACCACGAATTTGTTGTTATCATTAGTGGTCCACAAAAGTCAACACCAGTGACTTCAAATGGGAATGACTGCTCAACGCAGTCCCTTAGTAACGAATCCATCAGCTGCGCTGAAATTATTGGACGTGTGGAATAACAAAGAATGCAGTTATGTATTACCTTTTTTTATAGAGCTGCGAACCCACTCGAAGAAGATCGTTGTGAAGAAATAGTGATAGTTGATTCAATTTTGAGGTGCGGCTGATAAGTCGATTCCGCTGAAGATTCTTGTAATCATCAGAAAATTCAACCATTTGGACTCTGCGGCAAATAAACAGCAACGTGTCGTTAAATTCTATAATTGAGATGTGTTCTGTCTCGAGGTTCACAGCCTTTTTACTTATTTTTGCTATGAAACGCCTTACATATGAAAATACTTGAAGTAACTTGTCATAGTTTGTAAGGACCAAAACTTCTTCAAAGTTTTGCCCTACATATCTAATTGTTATATTTATTTTCTTTCAGATATTCCTGCTGGGTCGTAGGCCAGCAAAAACTAGAAGGGAAACGTCCGGGTAGGCAAAAGGAATGCGAGGGCATGTCGAGAGAAGGGCTGAGCTCAGAAGGCCAATTAGTTTAAGTTTATTGTTAGGTATTAGGTTTAAGAACAATGAAGTCTTAGTTTATAAGTTAAAATAATAGATAAGTAGAACTTATCAGTTACTGATGCGATGCGCATAAAATTACATCTAAAACCCAATGGGTATGAAACCTGAAAAGGAAGCGTTTTATTTAGGTTAGGGATTTTGTAGCAAAGGGTTTGTCGGTCTATAGACATTATTATAACGATGCCTATAACACCAGTCAGAGGAATGCGGGCAGTCATTCCTACTGGGGTTCAGCAACCACATTGAGCGTTGCGTCTGCCAATTTGTTATTAGGTAGTCGGATAAATCTATAGACATTATTATAGAATACTTATAACACCAGTCAGAGGAATGCGGGCAGTCATTCCTACTGGGGTTCAGCAATCACATCGAGTATTGCGTCTGCCAATTTGTTATTAAGTAATCTAATAAATCCATACATTGTTACAACAACGCTTATAGCACCAGTCAGAGGAATTCATGCAGGCGTTCCTACTGGGGGTTCAGCAATACCAATTGAGTATTGCGTCTGCCAATTAGCTATTAAGCAATAAACTAAATCCATATACATTATTTCAGTACTGCTTTAACACCAGTCAGAGGAATTCATGCAGGCATTCCTACTGGGGTTCAGCAATAACGTTTAATATTGCATCAGCCAATTTTGTTATTACGCAGTAAAATAATGTTGATTTAATTTGTCTCTAATGGTTGTTGTTTGTTTCTTTTTCATGTGCAACGGGACGATCGGATGATGTCAAGCCACGAGCGAACAAACACAACGGAAGAATTCCAGTGAAATAGAGACGGCGGCCGGAGCCACACAGGCAAGAGCGAGAGATAATTCATGGCGTGACTCGGAGGTTCGAAGTGACGATATGGGAGGAAGAGTCATTCAGTAAAGTGCCGTCAACTAAGTCAGTCATTCAGTAGAGTGCCGTCAGCTAGTTCGGTCATTCAGTATTGTGCCGTCAACAAGAGCGGTTGAGCTCCAGTCGCGAACCAAAGTATATTTTCAACAGTGCGGTAGCAGCGTTAAGTGCCGAAAAGTAAACGGCTCGCGGTCGAAAGATAATCAACCTAAACGCCGTCATCAGTGGACACCAGCAGCCAGCAGCACGCAGCGACATAAACGTCAACTGCGCAGCAAGCAGCAACGTAAACTCCAAGCAGTAAACGTCAGCGTCAACGACGCAGCAGCAAGCGTCAACGTCAACTGCGTAGCTACAGATAGTAGCAGCGCAACGCCGACGCCAACGGTACCACTATCAGCGGCAGCAACGCATAAAAACGAGCGTCAAGTACATCGGTAGCCAGCAATTTGCATTCAGCAGCGTTCCAGGCAGCGTAAGAATCCTTTTAAATATATTTAGTGCACCCCGCTCCTTAAAATACCTATCCTTTCCTACCTTCGTTCTCCCATCTTGGGAAATGGATGAGAGTCGTCCGCCCAAGAATCCCATCACAAAACGCTTGTAGCTGGTGCTACAGGTTCCTTCGCGTCTTGAGAAACGGATGAGAGTCGTCCGCTCAAGCGTTCCATCCTTAAACCCTCGTTGCTTCCTGCAGCGAGTCTACTTGGTCTTGAGAAACGGATGAGAGTCGTCCGCTCAAGTGCCACCTTCCACATTTGTTGCCACCGTGTAGCAAGAGAATCCTCATTGAAACTGGGAAACGGATGAGAGTCGTCCGCCCAAGTTTCACTTCCTACATACGTGTTACCCTGTGTAGCAAAACTACCCCGTCCAGTCTTGGGAAACGGATGAGAGTCGTCCGCCCAAGCGCCACATCCTAGATCTTCACTACCTCTTTGTAGTGAGATCCTTCCTTGCGGAGTGTACTAAAATAAAACCGAGAACCAGATGACCAGATTATCAACATCAGGAGCCTCAAGGATAAGAATGCAAATCATCGAATAAGTATTATAATATTTCGTGTCACTATAAAATAATATTCACATATATTTTAATATTTATTGACTACAATAATTTAAATATTTACATATTTATATTTTACTTGCGAGATAATTAAATAACTAATTGAATAGTTAATAATTAATATTAATTGTATCCCTTTGGTATTATATAAAGTAGGAAATCATTTGTCAATAAACATTCATTGTAACGTAGTGGAAAAATACGAGTTTGATTTGGCGCTCCAAATTATAAATTATTTGGAACGATACCTGGGTCCGGCGAGCCGACCCCAGCCGTGAGAACGCATCGTTACAATGGCGCCCGAGCAGGGACGCCAAATCATTCTCTAATAATTTGATTAAACTAAAAAACTTAATTTTGTAAAATTGACAAATCATTTCTGAATAATTACTTCAATCAGTAATTAATATAATCCATAGGGTAAACCAATACAATCCCTCGTTTTTAGCTGTAATTTGACATTGAATATCCTTGACACCGAGTAAATGGTGGTAGATGGAAGATTCCTACCCCACGCGTAGAGTACAAGGATATCAAATGCAATAAAAGAAAATTACTGTTCATGATTTAGCTATCACGTGTTTTTGCTAAAGCGTTTTTTATATAGCGAGCGGTAGTCGAAGAATCCTATTTCCTCGCAATAATATTTAAATACGGTTTAAGAGCACATAAAATACGGTTTTGATAGCCGGTCCGTAATTTGGATATTCCAAGGTCACGCTACAAATAGTTGACAAGTCCTAAGCTAGCGTGTAAGAATATCAAATTCCTTCAAGGTTGGCCGAAGCTAACCAGGACCGTTGGACACTCAACCCAACGAAAATTCGGGAAGTGCAGAAGAAAAGGTAGATAGTCGAAGTATCCTATCCCTCGCATTCCTTAAGAATTTTAACGCTCTTGAAAACAGATAGTTGAAGATTCCTATCTGGACTGAATCCTTGTTTCCCATTAATTGTTATATTTTGTTTTTATTATTACGAATTGAAGGTGGCAAAGAACCACCACCGCGTTACTGAGCTTAAGATCTAGCAGGTGACAACCAAAGTCGGAAAATATCCTTATAAAATTTTGTTTTCAGAAAATTTCAGAAGCATTTAGGTACGTAAGAAGGTAGGAATTTCAGGGGTAAAGGTCCCCTTGCATTTCCAACGAGCTTTAGGTGGGTTGGTGACCGGTTATAATAAAAGGATCACCAGGACGCAACGGCAACTGAAACGTTCTCTACGCAGTCGCAGCAAGCAGCGACATTGATGTCAACGGCGCAGCCGGCAGCAGCATTAACGTCAACTTCGCAGCCGCAGTCAACATCAGCGTCAGCATTAACTGCGCAGCTACAGTCAGCATCAACGTCAGCATCAACTGAGCAGCTGCAGTCAACATCAACTGCGCAGCCGCAGTCAACAGTAACGTCAACTGCACAGCCGCAGTCACCACCAACGTCAGCCTCAACTGCGCGCACCGCCGCTATCAACAACGTCAGCGCCGACTGCGCAGCCGCAACCAACAGCAACATTAACGTAAAACCGCGCAGGCCGAAGCCAGCAGCAGCGTCAACGACAACTGCAAAAGCTACAGGCAGCAGCATAACAGCACCGTTAGCTACAGCACCTAAAGACCTCGACGAAACATACAAAATGGTCAGGACGTCATGGATTTATAGCCTTCGTAAGGACGACCTACTAGTGTACGCCCAGGAGTTCGGGTTCAGCGAAGAAGGAACCGTAGAGGAACTGCGTAAGAAATTTGCGGCAGTGGTAGCAGACAATGAAGAAGACCCTGCTTTACAAAAACGGTTGGCAGAACTCGAAACCAAATATACCGATAGGAGGACGCCGTCGCCGCGCCCCGGGTGTCCAGCGGGCATACCCAGTGTAGCAGCCAACGAAGAGGCGCCTGTACGAATACCTGTACCTGAAATGCCAACAGGTCGAGGGAGGTTCCAGGAGACGCCATCATATGGCAATATTATGGACCAAGTTCGAAAATGGTCGGTCAAATTTGACGAGGACCGAGACCCACTAGAATTTGTGGAACGGCTAGAAGAGCTCTCATGCGTATACAGCCTGAATAAAGACCACCTGCCAAGAATGATGCCAGAGCTGCTCAGGGATGGAGCGCTCATCTGGTGGAGGAATAATAAAATCCAAGGAGAAACATGGGCTAACTTTAAGTACAGATTTCTGACGTACTTCCTGCCAGCTCGCTTCTTTGAACGACTGGAGGATCAGATACGCAGCCGAATACAGAAGCCACAGGAAAAGTTTAAAACATTCAGCCTGGACCTTATTGACCTGATGAGACATGCGAATTGGACTGAGGTCCAACAGCTGGAGCGGGTCTTCAGGAATTGCCGCCAGGAATACCAACTTTATATCCGGCGCCGTGACTTCTCAACGTTTGCCGAACTGTTATCCTTGGCCGAAGATTATGAGCTCATCCGAGTTCCAGATACGCCAAACAGGCCCTCCCAGCGTAGCAAAGAAGAGCAATCTAGAACGGCTAGGCCAAACATGGCCCAACAAAGAGTACCAGCACAACCACCGGACGAACGATACGCCCGTGAGGAGATAAAACCGCCTGAAATACCACAATTTGTCAATTTGGAAAATTCATGTGCTCGATGTGGACGACCAGGTCATCATGAAGCCGACTGCACCAACGAACGAGTGTATTTTTGCAAAGGATGCGGACGACGAGGCCGTGCGACCTTTGAATGTTGCACATCAATAGCGGGAAATGCCAGAGGGCTCGCTCGAGGTCGAGGAGCGAACGAGTCCAGCCGCAACCTTCCTCGAAACCACTAACGTACCTGCGATATGACGACCGCCGAATCTGGACACGAGTTACCATCGAGAAAATTGAAATGGAGGCAACTATAGACACTGGAGCGACGCGTAGTTTCGCCAGTCAACAATTAGCGAATCGCCTGCGAACCAACGAAAATCGGGAGTTGATAACCACGAACGTGCGCATGGCCGATGGATCACTGCAAGTGGTCGAAGAGACCTTGACCGTAAAAATAAAGGTAGGACGAAAAGAATGTAAGCTATCAATCCTCATCCTGCCCGGCGTCACGGACGATTTACTTCTTGGCATGGACTTCTTGCTAAAGACCAACGCTTCGTTTGGATGGGGTGAGCAAATAATAACGCTACGGCCTCCAAAGAAGAGTACAGCCAACCAGCCAGATTGTATCACCGTGGTCGAGGTACCAGCAACCACAGTAGAGTCAACAGAGGAATTCTTACAGAAGGAGCTGCACCAGTTCGAGACACTACAAGGCACCGCCAACGTACCACCACACAAAATCGTGATGTTGGACGACCGCCCACTTAAACAACGGTACTATCCCCGTAACCCAGCGATGCAGGACATCATCAACAAGGAGATTGATGAGCTGTTAGAAAAGGGCTTTATAGAACCATCTCATAGCCCCCACAGCGCGCCAATCGTATTAGTGCGTAAGAAGACAGGCTCCTGGAGATTATGTATCGACTATCGACAGCTAAACTCAAAATCGGTTCCAGATGCGTATCCTTTACCGCGCATACACCATATTCTGGACAGGCTGCGAAACGCCAAATTCATCAGTAGCCTCGACCTTAAGAACGGATATTGGCAGATACCGATGCACGTCGATAGTAAGCAATACACTGCATTCACGGTGCCAGGACGAGGGCTGTTTCAATGGCGCGTCATGCCTTTTGGGCTTCATTCAGCCCCTGCGACGTTCCAGCGAGCCCTGGATACTATCATCGGACCAGAACTAGAGCCATATGCGTTTGCATATTTAGATGACATCATTGTCACTGGCGGGTCACGAGAAGAGCATATGCAGAACCTGAAGGAGGTGTTTCGACGGCTGCGAACAGCAAATCTCAAATTAAATATAGAAAAGTGTGAGTTCTTTCGGTCTGAGACGAAATATTTAGGCCACGTCGTCAGCGAGAGCGGTATACACACGGATCCGGACAAGGTCGCCGCTATTAAAAATCTAGCACCACCAACAAGCCTTCGTGAATTACGCCGATACCTGGGTGTGGCGTCGTGGTACAGACGTTTTGTGCCCGACTTTGCCACCATTTCACAACCAATGACACAACTTTTAAAGAAAGGCAAGCACTGGCGATGGGGACCGGAACAGCAGCAGGCCTTCGAAGCTCTAAAAGAAAAACTTACTGAGGCACCCGTACTGGCCTGCCCTGACTTCAACAGGACCTTCGTGCTGCAAACCGACGCGAGCGATTATGGCCTAGGAGCAGTGCTGACGCAAGACTTCGACGGCGTAGAGCGTGTGATTGCTTACGCCAGCCGCCACCTCATTCAAGCAGAGCGCAACTACAGCCCGACAGAGAAGGAGTGTCTGGCGATCGTGTGGGGCATCAGAAAGATGCGGTGTTACCTGGAAGGATATCGATTTAAAGTCATCACGGACCACCTCTCGTTGAAGTGGTTAAATTCAATAGAGAGTCCGTCCGGTCGCGTTGCACGATGGGCGCTGGAGCTGCAGCAATACAACTTCGAGATTTTGTACAGACGAGGCAAGTTAAATGTGGTCGCTGACGCGCTATCGCGACAACCGCTGGAGGACCTGTGCAAAACCACCGAAACTGTAGAAGAAATTCAATGCTGCGCCTGGTTAGACAAACGCAAACAGGAAGTTCGCGATAATCCGGCTAAGTTTGCAGACTACATGGAAGAAGATGGGCAATTATATAGACATATACCAAACCAAATCGGTGACGAGGACGCCGCCGCCTGGAAATTGTGTGTGCCAACGTATTTACGGCAGCGAGTAATGGCAGAGAACCATGATCAGCCAAGTGCTGGCCATCTTGGAGTACGCAAAACCATCGGCCGAATCACAAACCGTTATTACTGGCCAGGCTTGTTCAGGAGTGTAAGCCGATATGTACGCAGCTGCGAAGTTTGCCAGCGGTATAAGCCAAGCCAGCAAGCTCCAGCAGGGAAAATGTTATCCAGCATAGCCGAGGAGCCATGGTCGGTAGTTTGTGCCGACTTTGTGGGACCATTGCCGCGCTCGAAGCATGGCAACACCGTGATTCTTGTTCTGTTCGACAAATTCAGCAAGTGGACCGAGGCAGTCCCGCTACGCCAAGCCACCAGCGATAGCCTGAAAAGGAGTTTCAGAGAACGGATATTAGCCCGTTTTGGTGTTCCAAAAGTATTCATCAGCGACAACGGCGTGCAATTTACAAGTCGAGCGTTCCGAAAATTCCTAAAAGAAATTGGTACAAAACATCAGTTTACGGCACCTTATACGCCGCAGGAGAATCCGACTGAGAGGGTTAATAAAACACTTAAGACGATGATCGCGCAATTCAGTAACAACCAACACAAGACATGGGACGAGTGCCTCCCAGAGCTCACCTTAGCGCTAAATAGCAGCAAATCGGATGTGACGGGTTTCAGTCCGGCGTTTTTAGTGCAAGGTCGCGAGCCACGCCTACCAGGAGCACTCTTTGACGAGCAAACAATAGGCACCGGCCGAGAAACGCAGTCACCAACAGAGCGGGCAGAGCAGTTGCAAGAAATATTTGCAATAGTGAGACGCAAGTTAAGTCAGGCTACGTGCGACCAGGCACGTCACTATAATTTGCGTAGACGCGACTGGCAGCCAGGGATCGGCGAAATGGTCCTTGCCAAACAACATCCGCTGTCCAGCGCCATCAACAGCTTTGCAGCCAAACTAGCTCCCAAATATGACGGCCCATACGTCGTCGTTGGATATAGTTCGCCGGTGATAGCGCAAATCCGCCAGAAGGGTGAATCTAAAATAAAAAAGGTTCACGTGAGTGAGTTAAAGAAGTTTGTCGACGGGACCAACGTCGCTAAACAAGGTCACAACAGCGGCAGCATCCGCGTCAACAACTGCAAGCAGGCGGCAGCACCCGCAAAAACAACTGCCAACAGCGGCAACAACCGCGTCAACAACTGCAGGACGGCGGCAGAAGCTGCATTAACGGAGAAGTGTGTCGACGGGACCAACGTCGCTAAACAAGGTCACAACAGCGGCAGCATCCGCGTCAACAACTGCAAGCAGGCGGCAGCACCCGCAAAAACAACTGCCAACAGCGGCAGCAACCGCGTCAACAACTGCAGGACGGCGGCAGAAGCTGCATCAACGGAGAAGTGTGTCGACGGGACCAACGTCGCTAAACAAGGTCACAACAGCGGCAGCATCCGCGTCAACAACTGCAAGCAGGCGGCAGCACCCGCAAAAACAACTGCCAACAGCGGCAGCAACCGCGTCAACAACTGCAGGATGGCGGCAGAAGCCGCATCGACGAATACATCAACGTCAAGAGAAATCGACGGGACCAACGTCGCTAAACAAGGTCACAACAGCGGCAGCATCCGCGTCAACAACTGCAAGCAGGCGGCAGCATCCGCAAAAACAACTGCCAATCGCGGCGGCAACCGCAAAACCAACTGTCAGGAGGAGGGGTCAAGCAGGCGGCCGCATCCGCAGAAACAACTGCCACCGGCGGCGGCAACCGCCAAACCAACTGTCAGGAGGAGGGGTCAAGGAGGCGGCCGCATCCGCAGAAACAACTGCCAACCGCGGCGGCAACCGCAAAACCAACTGTCAGGAGGAGGGGTCAAGCAGGCGGCCGCATCCGCAGAAACAACTGCCAACCGCGGCGGCAACCGCAAAAACAACTGTCAGAAATAACCGAAGTCGACGGGACCAACGTCGTTAAATGAGGTCAAAACCGCAGCTGCATCTGCGTCAACCACTGCCACCGCAGCAGCAACCTGCGTCACCAACTGCCAGCAGTAGCACCTGCAATAACAAAAGCACCGCAGCAGCAACCTGCGTCACCAACTGCCAGCAGTAGCACCTGCAATAACAAAAGCACCGCAGCGCAGTAGCATCTGCGACATCAAAAGCAAACGAGGCGCAGTAGCATCTGCGACATCAAAAGCAATGGAGCGCAGTAGCATCTGCGACATCAAAAGCAACGACGCGCAGTAGCATCTGCGACATCAAAAGCAATGGAGCGCAGTAGCATCTGCGACATCAAAAGCAACGGAGCGCAGTAGCATCTGCGACATCAAAAGCAACGACGCGCAGTAGCATCTGCGACATCAAAAGCAATGGAGCGCAGTAGCATCTGCGACATCAAAAGCAACGAGGCGCAGTAGCATCTGCGACATCAAAAGCAAAGAGGCGCAGTAGCATCTGCGACATCAAAAGCAACGGAGCGCAGTAGCATCTGCGACACCAAAAGCAACGACGCGCAGTAGCATCTGCGACATCAAAAGCAACGAGGCGCAGTAGCATCTGCGACATCAAAAGCCATCGCGTGTAGTACCAACACCGGCGCACAGGAGTTTTGCAACATCAAAAACACTGAAGCACATTAACACCTGTAACAGCATAAGCAATGAAGTGCGGTAGCATCGGCAACCTCAAAAGAAATGAGGCGTAGCACCATCGGAGACGTTACAAAGCTCGCGGTAGCGCAGTAGCATCTGCAACATCAAAAGCAGCTTAGCAGTTTCTTGTAGAAAGCCCCGAGAAATAGAGAATAGTAGTAGAAAGTAGCGAGGTAGGACATCCAGACTTCGAAAAGTCCGAATATGTGATGTCAGCAAAGTAATGTTGGATAGTTACCATCATGCATGACAAGATATATTTCATGAATAGTAGTTATCAGATATACAACTATTACCACTTGCCAATTCCCTCCCAATGATCAACCCAAAATCTATTCCACTCCTGCAGGCAGTTCTGCAAGTAAACGGTATCAAACCTGCATGACACACTTTCATCTAATGTGAACGTCACCATGCTCAACATATTATCCCATCATGCAGCCCTGAACATCCCAAATAAAAACTACATCACTAAGTTATCGAAAATGCTATCAAAGCGACAACACTACCAAATTCAAATTTATACTCGTTATTTACAATTCGAATCGTAAACAACTGCAGCAAAAGAGGTAAAATCGTTAATCGTGATATTAACTAATATAAATGAATTTAAATGATTTATAGCAAAACTCAACCAAAATAAAAGCAAGCAATTATGGGAGAACGCGACGAGCATTCTATGGGACGGACAGAGGAGTGTAAACGCATGCAAACGGAAATAACAGCATCGCAAGGCACAGCATCCGTATATGTCACGACGGCATCCGGCGAAAAGAGGGCAAGACTCACCGACACCAGGGAAACAGCTACAGCTCCAGAGACAGCACTTTTGGTCTACCCAAGCGGCCCCGGCGGTATCACTCTGTACCGCGCCGCGTATGAAAGAATTGCGTGTGGACGACTGTTCGACGACAGTCTCATCGAGCTATACCTTAAGTGGTTATATGCACAACAGGCGAATGAAGTGCAACAGCAGGTGCATATATTTAGCACCTACTTCTTTTCTCAACTCAATCGAGCCGTCAGCCAAGAAAACCAGCAGGGGCACTACGACCGTCTACGTCGTTGGTCAAAAAGAATACCACTTCTGGAAAAGACCCTCATTTTGGTACCCATAAATGAGCGACACCACTGGTACCTGGCCGTTGTCCACCTGGACCGCCAGCCAAGCCCCTCCAAGCAGCGAGGGCAGATATGGGTGCTTGATTCATTTGCAGACGCACCCAGAGAGCACGTAGCACCAGCGCTACGTAAATATATGCAGGCTGAATGGCTAGCTGCACATCCAAATTCATCGCATGCAGCTTGGGACGAGATAGTTATGCCCTACAAAGCCATCGTTGTGCCCCAACAGCCAAATTCTACCGACTGTGGCCCCTTTCTGCTACATTTCGCAGACCTGCTCTTACGCAACGTGGGCCAGGGTATTCGAGAAATTGGAGGCGAGGGATGGTTCCCACCCAGAGAAGCAACCAACAAGCGGCGAGAACTAGCAGAGCTAGTCCAAAGCCTCGTGCCAGCATCGATTAGAGCCGAATTGCCTCATCTGTACCTAACAGAGTACGCAGATACACCGGCCAGCAGAAAAACTACCACAGTCGCCACGCAACAAAGGAAAGCCAGGCCGCGCCAACGCACACCCCGGCGGCTGCGACGAGATAGCTCCACCGACAGCTCTACAACCACCGACGGCAGTTCAACAGCACGGTCCAGCAGCACCGGCAGCACCAGCAGCACTAGCAGCAGCACTAGCACCGACGATGATAGCTACGGCCCTGGAAAAAAGGCCCAAGCAAGCGCCCGGAACATCAGCAAAGAGGAGCACGAAAGCAGCGGCGATTCATCGCCGATCATCTTCAGCGCAGTACCAGCTCAGGTAGTAGCGCGCACTTCTCAATCACACGACCACGACAGTCAATCTTCAGACCCGATTGGCATAAACATCAGCCGCTCCATCGAAGGACCCGGCAGCGCCCGGTACACAACCGCACGCGAACGCACCACGATTGGTGCCACACAAAACGATCAGGCGCACACAGAAGTGACCCACAGCACGACAGCACGTGCCAGACACTCCCAAGTGCTTAGTCAGCGGGGCCTCAGCGAGACGCCCCCAGAACCTGACCGAGCCGCGAGAAAGGTCACCATCGGCAGCAAGGCGGTGCAACCAGCCGCCAGTAGCAGCGTGCAAAGACACGCCAGCGGCAGCATCACCTGTAGCGTAGGCAGCAATGCCCCAAGTCTCCACACAGTCGAGCGACAGAGAAGTCGATCACCGAAATGGTGCCTCGACTTGGAGCGGGCAATCACCAACGCCCACGATCGTATTAGCCTTACTCAGGAAGCACCACAGCCCCAACAACACCACGACATGACCAGTATGTCTAGCCACGGCCGAAGATGGCATCCGGATCCACTCTTCCTGAAAAAATTGGTACCCGGACTACATTCGACAGCAGCGCCAACACGTCACAGCGACGTTAACCGTCACGAGCAGCATCCACAGGACGAATGGTCCACGCAACCGTTAGCGCACGACGACCCACACCTGCAACCAATCCAGAGGATCTGGGCAGGAGCACGGCAGCAGCGAGAAGCCGGAAGCAAACTACGCTTCCTAGTACCCGTCGGCAGGCGACAATTTCAGTTCACGATCAAGAAGAACGGCACCGAGATTCTCCGCCACCGCCCCCTGAAGTGAGGGGGAGATGTAAGGACCAAAACTTCTTCAAAGTTTTGCCCTACATATCTAATTGTTATATTTATTTTCTTTCAGATATTCCTGCTGGGTCGTAGGCCAGCAAAAACTAGAAGGGAAACGTCCGGGTAGGCAAAAGGAATGCGAGGGCATGTCGAGAGAAGGGCTGAGCTCAGAAGGCCAATTAGTTTAAGTTTATTGTTAGGTATTAGGTTTAAGAACAATGAAGTCTTAGTTTATAAGTTAAAATAATAGATAAGTAGAACTTATCAGTTACTGATGCGATGCGCATAAAATTACATCTAAAACCCAATGGGTATGAAACCTGAAAAGGAAGCGTTTTATTTAGGTTAGGGATTTTGTAGCAAAGGGTTTGTCGGTCTATAGACATTATTATAACGATGCCTATAACACCAGTCAGAGGAATGCGGGCAGTCATTCCTACTGGGGTTCAGCAACCACATTGAGCGTTGCGTCTGCCAATTTGTTATTAGGTAGTCGGATAAATCTATAGACATTATTATAGAATACTTATAACACCAGTCAGAGGAATGCGGGCAGTCATTCCTACTGGGGTTCAGCAATCACATCGAGTATTGCGTCTGCCAATTTGTTATTAAGTAATCTAATAAATCCATACATTGTTACAACAACGCTTATAGCACCAGTCAGAGGAATTCATGCAGGCGTTCCTACTGGGGGTTCAGCAATACCAATTGAGTATTGCGTCTGCCAATTAGCTATTAAGCAATAAACTAAATCCATATACATTATTTCAGTACTGCTTTAACACCAGTCAGAGGAATTCATGCAGGCATTCCTACTGGGGTTCAGCAATAACGTTTAATATTGCATCAGCCAATTTTGTTATTACGCAGTAAAATAATGTTGATTTAATTTGTCTCTAATGGTTGTTGTTTGTTTCTTTTTCATGTGCAACGGGACGATCGGATGATGTCAAGCCACGAGCGAACAAACACAACGGAAGAATTCCAGTGAAATAGAGACGGCGGCCGGAGCCACACAGGCAAGAGCGAGAGATAATTCATGGCGTGACTCGGAGGTTCGAAGTGACGATATGGGAGGAAGAGTCATTCAGTAAAGTACCGTCAACTAAGTCAGTCATTCAGTAGAGTGCCGTCAGCTAGTTCGGTCATTCAGTATTGTGCCGTCAACAAGAGCGGTTGAGCTCCAGTCGCGAACCAAAGTATATTTTCAACAGTGCGGTAGCAGCGTTAAGTGCCGAAAAGTAAACGGCTCGCGGTCGAAAGATAATCAACCTAAACGCCGTCATCAGTGGACACCAGCAGCCAGCAGCACGCAGCGACATAAACGTCAACTGCGCAGCAAGCAGCAACGTAAACTCCAAGCAGTAAACGTCAGCGTCAACGACGCAGCAGCAAGCGTCAACGTCAACTGCGTAGCTACAGATAGTAGCAGCGCAACGCCGACGCCAACGGTACCACTATCAGCGGCAGCAACGCATAAAAACGAGCGTCAAGTACATCGGTAGCCAGCAATTTGCATTCAGCAGCGTTCCAGGCAGCGTAAGAATCCTTTTAAATATATTTAGTGCACCCCGCTCCTTAAAATACCTATCCTTTCCTACCTTCGTTCTCCCATCTTGGGAAATGGATGAGAGTCGTCCGCCCAAGAATCCCATCACAAAACGCTTGTAGCTGGTGCTACAGGTTCCTTCGCGTCTTGAGAAACGGATGAGAGTCGTCCGCTCAAGCGTTCCATCCTTAAACCCTCGTTGCTTCCTGCAGCGAGTCTACTTGGTCTTGAGAAACGGATGAGAGTCGTCCGCTCAAGTGCCACCTTCCACATTTGTTGCCACCGTGTAGCAAGAGAATCCTCATTGAAACTGGGAAACGGATGAGAGTCGTCCGCCCAAGTTTCACTTCCTACATACGTGTTACCCTGTGTAGCAAAACTACCCCGTCCAGTCTTGGGAAACGGATGAGAGTCGTCCGCCCAAGCGCCACATCCTAGATCTTCACTACCTCTTTGTAGTGAGATCCTTCCTTGCGGAGTGTACTAAAATAAAACCGAGAACCAGATGACCAGATTATCAACATCAGGAGCCTCAAGGATAAGAATGCAAATCATCGAATAAGTATTATAATATTTCGTGTCACTATAAAATAATATTCACATATATTTTAATATTTATTGACTACAATAATTTAAATATTTACATATTTATATTTTACTTGCGAGATAATTAAATAACTAATTGAATAGTTAATAATTAATATTAATTGTATCCCTTTGGTATTATATAAAGTAGGAAATCATTTGTCAATAAACATTCATTGTAACGTAGTGGAAAAATACGAGTTTGATTTGGCGCTCCAAATTATAAATTATTTGGAACGATACCTGGGTCCGGCGAGCCGACCCCAGCCGTGAGAACGCATCGTTACAAGTTCTTGATGAATTTTCAGTCGAAGATTATGTCTGGTGCATTTGTTGAAACGATGACTGTGTGCTGTCAAAGTTGATCTGGAAGTTCCCCTTATGTGGGCTTTTTAAAGGTAGGCAAATATTCCCTTTTATGTTGTAAGAACTCCGGCCCATTGAACCATAGCCTGTTTTCCACAAGTCCACTTACATTTGTGCCACGCGATACCAGATCTGCTGGATTGTTTTCCTAATGAACATGATTCCACGTATTTTTCGACGTATTATGCTGAATCTAACTAACTCGATTTGCTACAAATGTCGAGCTGACTCTCCAGCAATCCAAGCCAAGGTGATCGTTGAGTCTGACCAGCAAAAAATATTTTCTGGCTTTGGTGCATAGCTCTAGTCTCGGCAAACTTATTTCCCTTGTAATTTTGCTCAAAATAAGTTCGAAAATACGCGCCCAGATTGTCGTGAAACTGAATACACGCATGCTCCATAAGCCTTAGTACTTGCGTCTGAAAAGGCGTGAAGTTCAGTATTGGCATTAAGTGAAACATACCTCAGAATAATGATCGCTATCAGATAACATAGCGCGATAACATAGATAACATAGACCGCGGTCTATGAGTGTTAGCTGTTAACAAAAATTCTGCCACTGCGAATAAACATCTTGTGGCACGCTTTTGTCCCAATGCAGTTTTAGCTTCCATAAATTCTGCAACATTTTGCACGACAATGATTAAATTCAGTAAACCCAATGGGTCGAAAAAGCTGCATATGTGTGAGCGTATTGATTTTTTGGTGAATTTCAACGCAGTTTGTTGTTGTGAGTATCTAAAGACAAAACAATCATCTGTTGGAGACCACTTGAGCCCTAAAGCCTTTATGTACTCATAGTCATCATCATTTACAATTTCCTCTCTGTTGTATATCTTTTATTATTTCGTTTCCATTCGATGCGAATTTTCGAAGTGGAAACCCACCCCGTTTGAGAAATGCTTTGACTTGGTTTTTATTTTGATAAATTCTTTAATTTTTGAGCCACCAGTCAACAGATTATCGAAGTAAAAATCGGAGCGTCACTGCTGATCCGATTGGAAATGTTATTGATTCATCAATGCTATTTGATTTAAACATTATTGCGCTAAATATGACGCACAGCTGGTACCATACTTAACCGTTTCCAACCGATATGTAACGATCGAATTTGTTACCCTATTCTTCCATAAAATGCACTGCCATTTGCTATCCTCATCATCCACTCTGATTTGCCGGAACATTTTGGTGATATCTGCCATCAATACGTATTTACATGTTCGAAACCGGCTAAGTAGATCCAACGCGTACAGTGTCGTTACATGAATTTCCATTTGCTGTACGACACGACGTATCAAACACTACTCGAAGCCCTGTGGTGCAGCTGTCATGTTTGATGACGTAGTGATGAGATATGTAGTTGCACATGCTTGTATATACTTCTTGTTGGGGTATGAGTTTCATAATACCAAGCTAACTATATTCATTAATGAACTCGGTTTATTCTTTACATAGATAAGAATTTTGATTAATTTTATGTTGCAATGACACTAACCTTTTTTTCGCTATGTCATATGAGTGACCAAGGCTCCTTGGGTCGTCTTTTAATAGAAGTATAAAGATATATTTATTGCTCAAGGGATATTTTGGAGTAGTCTTTACAAAGTACTGATCACACTCTTCATCTTCCAGAATAAGTTTTGATGATAAACTGTGATGATGATATTCTACTTCAAAAAATCTTTCGAGAAGAGCATCTATGAGATGCTCCTGTGATGCGGCTACGTTTTTGTTTTGAACCAAACGTGAATATGATGATGTGATTAGTGATTATGACGATGACGTTTCGTGGATGCCTTCCAATTTAAGGTGATGAAATAAACCTGCTCCTATTAAATTATGGGCAGAACCCGGCGTATTAAATGATTTGTCAGCCAAGTTTATTTTTTTTGGAATTTCCCACTCATAAATGTTGAAGTGACAATTAGGTTGACACTATGTTACTGACGGGTTGATGACTGCTTCAATTGTGGTTGAATAGTCGTTTCAAAGCGACTTGACTTCACCAGAACAACTATGATGGGCTTTTGTATTTTTTAGTCCAATCCCATAAATTTCTATATCATGTTTCTAACGGCTTACTTGGAGGTACTGTACCATTCGCTCTGTCACAAAATGCAGCTGTGATGCGAAATGCACTAGTGGAAAGTTAAATGGGGGCCGTTCCTAGTATAACCTCATCTTTTCCTTCCGATACCTGAAGTGCTGCTGATGAATTTGATATGGGTGCCTGAGTACTGCTTTTAATCGCTGTAGGTAATGGCTCAGATTTTTCTGCGTTGGTATCACCTTGATGCAAAACTGTATGGTGGCTTACTCGACAGTGCTGGCATCTTTTTGACGATGGGCACATACTGGGCATATGATAGTTCGCAAGCAATTGAAGCAAAGTCGAAGACGTCTAACAACTGCTTGCCTCTCGTAGGCGTCCAGTCCAAGGAACTTTGGACATTGAAATGGATTATGTGGGGGTGTGCCACTGCAGAACTTGCATCGTGCACGTGGTTGGTTTCTAGCAATAAAGACCGTATAATATTGTTACTGCTTTAAATGCTTCTTGGTGTGCGAGCATTTAACGATGACGATGAACGTGAGGCCGATAATTGTTGTTGTTTAAACGATGATCTATTTCTGACAACGATTTCGAACGTTTGACAGCAGCGCTCTAGAGAGGCAGCTAAATCTTACCAGGCTGAATGTTTAGTTGAAGACATTAATGAATTATTGCGATCCCAATTGGAGGTAGTCTCCTCTTCCCATTTTGTTTGCGTTTGCTGGTCTAATTTTGAAACCACCAAGTGAAGCAGGATGCAATTTGATCATTTGAAGCTAACGATTGCATTGCACTAGATTGGCATTAATTGTGTCATTCAACGATGAAACACTCTGATTGGGGATGTTTTTTTATTTCAAAAATATGATTAAAATGAGACTGAAATATACAGCGTTTATTGTCGTACCCGGCAGTAAGTAAATCCATTGATTTTTGATGATTTTTATCGGTTACTTCGAGCGATTCTATGAGCCATGCTGTTTTCTCTGTCAAGCAAGGCCTTAAGTACTGAAACTTTTCGATATCCGACAAAGCTGTATTTTCATAAACGAGGACAGAAAACATGTTATGAAAGTCCAACCATTCTCGATGAATGCCACTGAACTTGGTCTTCTTTTTTTTGGTAGATTAATACGATGATGGGATGATAAGGGCTGTGAAGCCATTCGAGTGGTGAAAAATAGATTTTCTGTCTTGTTCATTCGTAGAACGGACAACCTTTCGACGAGATGAGCCCTTATCTCGAAATATGAATCCTCAAAAGCATTGCGATGAGCACCATCTATCTGAGTTTCATCCACGGATTCTATTTGAGACTGAAGATTTTCAAACAAGTCATATTGTCGGTCTATTAATTATTATTTGGTATCAATTTGATGCGCCGACATTTCGATGAGTTGCGATGAATTTTCTTTCAACGATTGAATTCTCTCCATAACACGTTGGTGATGTCGAATATTTATTCGAACGTTTTGAGACTCCGCTCGCGATTCCGACAACCCGCGGGGACCTTCTTCACTTTCTGAGATTATTATGGTAATAAAATCTAACTTGACTATTTTTTCAATTTTATTCGACTAGTTGTTTTCATCCGTCTCGAAGGACCAAAAATTATGGTGATGCACTGAAGATTTTTCCAGTGCAATTATTGAAAAATTAACTGTACATTTAATTGAAACTTTTACTGAAGAACTTTTCTTTTTATTAGGTTTACGATGAATTATAAAACAATGATGCAATGTATGCGCACGATGATTTTGTTTGTCTGCAAGTCGCGAGCCAAGTGAAGTTCAACCAACAAAGTTAAGTTCAGCTACCTGCGCAACATTATTGGAGAGAGCTAGTCGCGTTGAACTCATCATTTTTTATACATGCATTTTTGCATTGGGTGGCAGTGTTGCCGCGACAATTCTGAAAAAAGTATCCATGAAAAGTTCAAAAAAGTATCCACGCATCAAAATCCAAAAACCAATAATACATTAATTTTTTAAACACAAAAATAAAATTTTAATATTTTTAAATAATGAAACTCAACTTTTTAAGCTTCCATAAGAATTTTATTTATTTAATTTTAAGTCAAACTAATATTTTTATTAAAATATAATAATAAGAAACAAAACATTTGTAATAATATTAAAAAGGAACATAAATTTAGGTACTTCTCTCTTTTATTTGCGTTGCTATTGCCTTAATTGTATTAATTTAACAAATATAATATATATTCAAAAGCAATATAAAAAACATCATTTAATTGCTTAAAAAAGAAAAAAATAAACAACTTCTATAGTTTAGTGTACAATAAATTATATTGGTTGCTATTGCCTTTTAATTACGAGTATATAAGCAATCGTTGCACGTTAAAAACAAAAAATTTAAAATTTTTATCTCAAAGACTTTAAATTGAGCAGCTTCGCTGGATTGGTCATGTTCAGCGCATGAAAGACGATACTCCAGTGAACAAAACATTCAATTCGGTACCCAGCGGCGGTTAACGCAGAAGAGGACGACCGCATGCATCTTCGTTTAAAATACCAAGTAGAGCACAACCTGGCGAAGCTTGGAATTTCCAACTGGCGCCAGCAAGCGAAAGACAGAAATGGCTGGCACAAATTTTTAAATGAGTTTGTTAAATTGTTAAACATACAAGTAAGTAAGTAAACTTTCCCGCACTAGAAAAAAAAAATGCGCTTGAAGATACAAATAAAGGAAGATCTTATGCGGAATCTGATCCTGGGATTGTATAAAAAGGAATTTGACATCCTTCTCAAAGGAAAATTGCATTTCTGATTAATACATTATTGAAAAAAATTTACTCTCTGCTTTTCATTTCTTCTTTTAAACTAAACTTAATTCAATGATTTTCATGATGTGTATATAAAGGGAGATTTTTTACGCGTTTGGTTTTTGAAAATTGAAAAGAAAATAGAAAATTTGTAATAGTGAATGAAAATATATTGGGAACAAAACATCAATTCCTGGCATTTATTTATCAAAGATTATTTCATGTAAATATTGCCAGTGGTTACACCTGACGTGGTGCATCCGTTAGCTTAAATTTTGGCCTACTTTTTCCAGCATTTCGGCTGGTATCTCACCAATGGCAGCTATAATGTTATCTTCCAGGTTTGTAATTGTTGTTGGCTTGTACCCATACTCGAGAGACTTCACGTAGTCCCACAAAAAATAGGCTAGTGGGATTAATCGCCCACCAGACTCGCTTCTCAATAGGTCCATGGTATCGAGTGCCGTGTAATATGTGGCACCGTGTTGTTGAAACTATGTGTCAACTAAGTACATTTCTTCGATTTTGGGCAAAAAAAAGGTCGGTAATCATTGCACGGTACCTTGCTCCACTGACTGTAACGTTGCGATTTTCATTATTTTTTAAAAAGTACGGTCCAATGATGCCGTCGGCCTACAAACCGCATCAAACAGAGCATTTTCAGGATGCATTGGCAGCTCCTTAACTACCTATGGTTGCTCTTTAGACCAAATTCGGCAATTCTGTTTGTTGACGTGCCTATTGAGGCAAAAATGACCTTCGTCGCTGAAGACAATTTTTTGTTAAAAAAGTGGATCTTCATCCATCTTTTCTAAGGTCCATTCACCAAACGTATGACGTTTCGGTAGGTCACCCAGCTTCAGTTCTTGCAGCAGCTGTTTTTGCATGGTCTCATACCGAGGTCCTTACGTAAATCCTTCCAGGTGGTCGAATAACACAAGCCCAAGTGTTGACAATGGCGACGAATTGACATATCGCAATATTCATAGACACTGGCCGGTACAGCAGCAATATTCTCCTCGGTATGCACTTTCCGCATGCAGGTTGGTAGATTAATGTCCAAGAAAGTTAAATTGGGGCGAAAAAGCCTGTTCGGTGGGTCGATTATGACGACCATAAAATGGACGTAATTTGCGAAACATATTGCTCACAGAGCATGAAATTTGACAGTTAAATTCAATAATTTGCAAGCGCTGTTCGTTTGTTCATCTATTCATGGTGAACCTTATTGAGCATTTAAGGCCTTACCACATGTTACGAATCACGCGTGAAGTGTCAAAAAATGTACACTGAAAAACAAATTGATAAAACACAATTTTTTCATGATGCAATAAATTTTAGAGCCATTTTTTATGTATTATGTATAATAGAATACATCACTAGTTTTTCCACGATAATTATTAAAAGGTAAAATTTTAATGGCAATTAAATGTAAAATTTTAATGGCAGAACAAATATGCAGAATAATGACAAAAATAATCGGTAAAAAACTCAATTTTTCCAAAAACTACTAAAATTTTGTACGTTTTCCAATTCAGTATACCTTTTTCTCCATCGTTTGTATATAGTCGAATCACTGTGGGCCGTACAGTGGAATGAGGTTGCCATTTAGAATATCGAAAAAACTGCAATAATTGAAATAACTGTAAATGCCATTTAACAGCCAATACTTGATACTTTCCAAATATGAAGGAAATAATTTAAAACATTTGCAGTGATTGCAGTCCTTATCATTTTATTTTGAATATATAAAACATAACAAAAAATAAAAATTTTTTGTTAAGAATTGCACAAACATAAACAAGAAAATTTATTAAAATTGGATAGAGAACACCAAATTTTTGCAATTTTTCGAATTACATATTTGAAAATTAAAAAAATACCTCTCTAACTTTTTTATTCTAAAAGCAAAAGCGCAAACTATTAAAAAAAAACAAAATCAGATATCTGAAGAGTGCATTTTTTTCATTACATTCTTCTTTCTTATATTCAGCTTGTGTATTTCATATTTTCAATCATTTTTATTAAGTTTATAACAGCGTTTTACATGTACAATTATATATAAAATTGTGATAGTATCAGCAATGCTCAACTTAACGTTGTCTTAACAATATTACTAGTAATATATATGGACTTAGGAGAACTGATCACGTTTCACGCTGCTCTCGGCGAATTTTTCAAATGCCCTTTTTTAGATTTTTGAACTATCTTACTTCTTCACAAGATTATGCATACTAAAATTCCGTTGCGGCATTCCTGTCTTTCACTTCCCAGAAGTATTCATTCAATCAGCAACGCATTGCAATTTAAAAACAAACTCTCTAACCATCTTACCTAATAAATGTCTTTTAATATTCAAGTTTAATAAACTGTCAATTGTATAATGATGTAGTCTAGTTTTGAAGTTTTAATTATCATGTTTTATTAATTTACTTACTTTAATTACATTTAATTACTCTTTTGTTTTATGTTCCTCAACTTCATGTTGCTAGTGCTTTAATTATAAGATATTAATCTTGTTGTACTAGCCAATCTTATAAATAAATACAAATACATATAATTTAATACATATAATGAATTAAACAAATAGAATTCAAACAGAAATATACAAACATATTATTAAAATGCAATCATTTCTCTTAGATCTATTCTCAGTTACTGTTCGCATGTATACAGGCAAAAATATTTTAACACAAATTTTAAATTCATAATAATTTTTTTTTGGTATCTCTGTTTTAGTGTTTGGAAACATAATTTTGTGTGTGACATATGCCATAGAATTTAAAAAATTACTCTCAATAATGTTCTGCTTTTTTAGGTGTTGTGTGTGTGAAATTATATTTTTTAACAACTGCTTTTCGCGGAGTTATGACAATTTTAGAATAAAATTTGTATGGGAGGGGGCGTGTCCGTTAACCTATTTTATCTATTTTAATAAATTTTTATTTTACTGCTCTAAAACACATATATACCTAATTTCATTGCATTCCGATAACGTTTACTATCAATGTCCGCATGTCGTATGAAAGCGTTCCGCTGTGGGCCGTGCTTAAAGCATGCCGTAACGTCTGAGACCACCTTTTTTGTGTTCGCCGTGCTTAAAAACACATAAATAACATTATGTGCAAGGACATTCTTTTTAATACACATGCCTTTGAACACTTGCTTAATTCTTAATTTTATCTACAACTTGACTGCCAATCCCGCTAACTAAACATTTTAATTAACTTGTTTGTTTTATGAAAATAAAAAATTTTTCCTCATCATTAATCACGACTAATAAAAGTTGAAAACTTTTTTATGTCTGCCATCTCGCTTTTTTATTATACATTTTTGACAAAACTTTCCCGCTTTAGTTATAGCGACTGTAAAAGCTCCATATTACACATAACCAACGTGATTGAATCAAAGTTCTATAAAACGAAATTATTTATTTTTTCCTTAATGAAGAAAATTTAATTCTCCCCAAGAATATAGTAGCCGCCAAACTATTTAAACGGATTGTGCGATTTATTTATCAAAAGACTTGCCTGTCGACTATATTTTATAAACTCTTACTTCGTCCCATGAACTAAACAGAATCTAGAATAATTGCTGGCAAGCGTTGAGCAAACCATCGAAAGAGCTAAAATATTGCAAATAGTAGTGGTTAAGAAAAAATATAGTAGTGGCTGTAGTAGTAGTAGTAGTAGTGGAAGTAGTGCTGCTTTCATGAATGATTTATAACCGCGTAACGTAACGAAACACTAGCAAACGTAAGCCAACAAAAGAGCGTTCGAAGCGGTTTACAGAATGAAGCCAAAAAACCGCAATGACCGAGCAAAATGAGCTCATCTCGCAGTTCATAACCAGGATGCCAAAATTTAATGGCAGAAAGTGAGTGCGGAGCGAGCAGAACTGTTCATTTAACTATAAATTTGCAACGCTTATATTTTAACGTGCCCCCTCTTCCGCCCGTTGCTATTACTTCATTATATTTTTGCACAATCATCATTCATTTTGTCTCTAAAATTGTACAATTAAAAGCAAAAATTATTTACTTCGTCAAAATGGAAGCAATAGGAAAAACAGCATTTTAACAGAAGATAGTTGAAAGAAAGTTCGACGCTAGGATGTGAAATGAGTTATTGTTGGAGATGAAGTTGTTGTAGCAGACAGAAAACAAAAAATCCTTTATTCATCTCATGCTAGATGGTTCGTGTAAAATTGCAAGACTCGCCTTCTTTTGCTTTTGTTTCTGCATTCAGCTCTCTTTAAATATCCAATTCTTTTCTTTCTAACCAGCTCAGGATGAAACTGTTGGCCACTTGCAATGTTTTAATTAAAACAGTCTGCGATATGGCATTTGTAAAGATTTTTAGCTTTTCTTTAATTTAAGTTTGCTTTTTTTTTTCTTAAAAAAATAAATTCCAAATGAGGTTTGGCTACGAAACTATGTATATTCTACATTTTACAAACAAACAACAATGTCATTAAAAGAAAAAGACACTGTATATTGACATAGTTTATGCTGAGTTCAAACGTTTAGTTAAATTACAGACAACAACTGAAAGCAGCATTCTTAGAAATTGTAAACTATGTTCAGCAATAAGTTCAAACAATTTTATGAGAATCAAATAAACACAACACATTTGCAAAAATGCCACAGAAATACTTACTTATAATTACATTACAATATTGGCCAAAGAGTTAAAAATATTTAATAAATCATGTTTTTGCAAGCCTCAAATTTATATTTATAGTTAAAACGTTTGCGTAATAGAGAATGCATGAATATTATTAAATTTAAGGTTTGCAAATTTCAAAAAAAAAATTAAGACGTTTCTAGAGATAAGGTTATCAGAATAATTGTACATATTGCACTCTTACTTTAGAAGAAACTTTAGAAGAAACTAGAAATTATTAGAAGAAACAAAACGAAATTAAGCTTTTTAAGGGACAAAACAAAGAGACGAAACGAAGTAAATAGAAAGAAGATGTGTACAAAATTTTAAAAATCGATGGAGTTGATCACTACGAATAGTTTCACGTGAAAAAGTTAACATTTGGAAATATTGAGTTGCGCTCCTTTTGTAACCACTATATATCACAATAATATCACTGGTAACTGGTCTTGACATGATATCTCTGTCTTATTTGCTAAAAGAGCAAGGAGGTATAAAACTTTTTTAAAATTAAAATAGTAAATTTTCTGCCATTTAGAAATCTGAAAACAATTTTGAGCATCATATCGATTCAATTATGTAGCATATTTTTTGTCCATGCTTCTTTAAGTGTAAGCCTTCCTGAATTTATCTGTCAAAGTATTCTGAACTAATCCCGTAGCCATAGATTAAGAATAATATTTATAAGACATCTCAAAATAAATCGAGCACCATAGCTGCTTTTTTGTTTCAAGGGGTCAACAAGGAAGTTAACACCTCTATGAGATATGAAATTTTTATCAAAGATAGTAAAAATAAATATCCTTACTTTTTTTAGACAAGCTTTAAAAAAACTAAGATTGCATAAGAAAATGAGATTTTAAAATCAGATTATTACTACGTCATTTTTCAGTCAGTTTGACACTCTCTTCTTTTTCACAACTGAAGTCACACTCACTTGCTTACAAAGATGGCTGAAATGCACATGGCGTAATCTCTTAGATATTATTTTTGCTTTATTAGGTTTGAATTTATACAAAAAATTAATACAAATAAGTCTATTAAAAAAAAATTGTGTTGTGGTAAAAACAATTGAACAAATAATAAAATGTGTTTGAATTAAGATGTTTTATTTTTAAACATTAAAACATATTTTAAATTAACTTTTAGAATCAAAAGCTGCCTTTTTTCCAACACGAGACTTAAAAAAATCGGTGAAGCAATGAAAACTTCTTTTTCAATTACCTCGAACCTAAATTAAGCTGAAAATGAAAAAGTCAACTGAGTTTTTAAATTGTAGGAAACTATGCGAACAATTTTTTAAAACAATTTTTGAATAAATGTTTTATGTTTAATTTTTAAACATTTAAATATAAAAATTTTATTTTTAAAATATTTATCAACAACAATAAAATTAACAAACAGGGTGGTTCAGTAAGGATCTCAAGTGTACATAATTGCAGCTGGTAGTACGATTTTTTCTTCCAATATTTAGCACCTTTTTTTAATAAGGATTGCTGTAATCGTATATCGAAGGATCCTTAGATTATGATAGCAACAATCTTGATTTAAAAAAATAATGCTTATCACAATAACAGGAATCGTAAACAAAATAATTTCGGTTACAATAATCTCTACTTTATTTTGATTTACGTTTTACGATTAATAGCAATCCAAGTTGTCAAAAAAAAAAAAGAAGAAAAGAATGAGCTATGTATGAACGTTGAGTGCTTTCGCAACGTAGAGCAAATACATACGTAATTCATACATAATACTAATTGAATAAACATGAAAAGCACTTTGTTAAATTTTCAAAGTATTCCGACGAAATATCACAAGTTGGTTCACAAAAGTAATCTTTACAGACGATTACAGAAATCCTTAAAAAAATGTGGTTACAAATACAGTTATTAGAACCAACTTAGATTTCAATCTATATCTATACTATTATATAAAAGCGTTGTGACACTGCACGGATGTTTGACCATCACGCGAAAACCACTGAACCGTGTAAGGCTATGTTTGGTTTGCCACGCCTACTTTTTACGCCTACTAGATGCAAATAATGGTATATTCCAGACTGTCTCTTTCAACTGTACTGTTAAAATCTATAGTTTTTGATATATCGCCAAGAGCTTGATGTTATAGCAGCGAGATTTTTTCAAAAGAAGAATACATTCATGATTAAATTTTAAATTAAAAATTTTAAATAACAAATTTTAAAAATTGTTTACCAAAATTTGTTTATAACCCTGATTTGTAGGACTTATTAAAAAGTAAAAAAAAAAACAGTCAATAAGGTAATTAAAATTAAATAAAGTTATTTTTAATATTTATATCATTTTTTACATTAGTAAACAAAGACAATTCTTTTTATATTTTGCATTTGAAAAAAAAATCTTAGATCAATTTTAAAATTTAAAACATTTAAATGGTATTTTATATATTATCGCTAATTGTTTGCTAATTACATATAATTGTAACTTCGACTTTTTCAAAATTAGACTGCTGTACTCGCACTGTGGTGGCTGTAGTCTTCTAAGTAAAGTGTTCTATGTGTTCTAATGTTCTATAAATTAGAAAAAGATAGAAAAAATTCAAAATAGTGACTTCGTGGTAAACACGGCGTTTTATTATTATTATTATTTTTTTATTGCAAATATCAACAATATTTTTTGTATAGTTCCATAAATCTTTAAGTTTAGCAAACTTTAAATAATACCAATAAGACTACTTTTCTTTAATTCTACCCTATATTGGGTGATATCAATTGTATTACAAATAGAATTAAATGTTTGGTTGATATTGTATAAAGGGTCACGCCTACCGTAATTTGTTCTTCTTAAGGAATATAAAAAACTGTCTTAACCTAAAGTCTCTCACTAGTGCATATATTTTAAACAGAGCTAGAGAGGTGCACAGTCTAAGTGATTTATCACTACATCACGAGCAATTACGACCAAGAAATAATTTTGCCTGAACATCAGGAATTTCAGTCCAAGAAGAGCGCATTGAGAGTGATAAGATGGCATGAGCTCCCAATAAAGTTTTTTATTTGCTATTCGTGTAAAAGGCCTTGATATGCACTAAATACAGCCATACTGTGTGATAGATTTGATAATCGAAATAAAAAGAGTCTTAGGAGTATGGGGTTCTATAAATTCTCAAGTATTACGTATTAAAAAACCGGTTAAATAATTTGCTTTAGATATAATTAAAAATCATAGTATTTAGAAAAAGTAAGTTTTCTTTAAAAAATAACCTGAATCAGTTTTCAATTCAACCCTTTTTTTTGGATTTGTCCGGAGGTATGAAATCTTAAAAAAATACCCGTCCTATCTCCATGCACAATTTACATTCTAGATCCTGCCCGGATCAGCCGGGACAGACAGAATGCACCTACGTACTAAAATATACCCCCTATTGCCAATTAGGATTTTCCACTAAGCACATTAATTGGCTTTTCAGCGGAATTTAAAAATTGAATATATATTTGAATTTTAATATATTGAGTATACATTAGTACAATAAGAACTATGTTCTTTTACTGTACAACAGATAGATATCAAACAATTTTGGTTGGATATAACAACAAATTAATAGTTCTTAAAAAATATATGTTGAGCTCACTGATAGACACCCTGTGTTGTGTCGGCACAGCGGTGGTTTGTCCAGTTACGCTCTTATTTTATGTATTGTTCTTTTCGGGCAGCGCCTCTCGCGGCCCTTGCTAAAACTCTGTTAGCATGTAAGCGTACAGAATAAAATCTAACTTAAAGCGAAGAAGTTCGAAGCCCGCGAGTTTTTATTTTACCCCCTCTCCCCCCGTTTAACGTTTATATAAAAAGCTCCCCAATCGGTTCAAGCAAACATTGGTCCTACGCGAGCCGGATTTTTAAAAGGAAAAAAAAGTGATTAGTGAAAAAATTTAAACATTGGATTAAAGTTTGCCAGCAAAAATCCTTAAGTGTAAAAGGGAAAAAAAAAAATTCGACTTTGCCGCGAGTGGTGCTAAAAATAAGGAAACTTAAAATAATTGGGTTTCAAGCAAAATTTGAAACAATTTAACAATTTTAAATCATTATATAAAGTGAACTTAACACCAACTTCAACAGCATCAACAGCATCAACAGCAGCAGCAGCAGCAGCAGCAGCAGCAGCAGCAACTTCAACAATAAAATCAACAAAATTTTGAGGAAAAATCCAGGTGAGTCCTTTTATTTCAATTAATAATTTTGTGTTTTAAAAAGAATAAAAGGAAAAAAGTGTTTTTCGCGATCCACGATAAACTCCTTAAGCGCCACATTCGTATTTAAAGCGCGTTTAAATTTAATAGTCGGTTTTTTGTTAAATATAATAAATATTGTGATTCGATTTCGGCGTGTGTGGTTTTTAATAACATTAATCAAGAATTCATTCCATCAATTTCTATTCTATTCAATATTCTAACTATTTGCAATTGCACATACAATTTTTGGCGGCAAATTAAAGTATATATGTGGGTATATAACTTACGTTAAAAAGTTTCTTGACCTAATCAGCTGTGATTAATTTTTTTCTCTCCTTATATCGGCAAAGAATTAGAAAGTTTTTGTGCTCACGATCGGTTATATTATATAACTAATATTGGTTCACTTGGCTGCATTGATATTTGTGGAGCCAAAAATAGCTAATAATTGTAGTGGTCAAGAGTTTCAGCAGGTTTTTTACGCTCTTAGTTTACAATTTTTGCATTCTTCTTTGTGCGGTGTCCGCATTGGTCGAAGCCAAAACCGTGTCTTGTGCTTGGAAAATCAACCCCAAGTTGTGCTAATTAATAGTTAATTCTCTCACACGCTAACATTTTGTTTTTGCTGCGGTCAGAGCTGAGACTGCAGTTCGTGTCAGTTGCGTTTGGTAAAACACCTCTTCAGTCGGTTGCATATAACTATATGTATATACATAGTTGTAGTGAGAGAGAGTGAACAAGCCGCACAGTGGAACTAAGTCATAAATTTGCTTCTAAAATCGACTTAGTTTTATTTTTATTAGAAAATTGCACTGTGGGACGAGCACAATATTTTTCAGGGAAAATTTTTTTTACCTGAACATTAGAAAATATTTCTAACGGGAAAAAAATCTATATATTAAATATTATGAAAATATATTAAAAAAAAATAAAATAAAATACATATGTGATATATATTACAAAAATAAAAAAAAAATCGAATTGTGATTATTATATCCTTTTTTCTGGATTTTATTATAAATTAACAGTTGTTTTATTATAAAAAAAAAAAACAAAAAAAAAATATTTTTGAAAGTGTTTTTTATTATTCCTAATTTGTTGTTGCGGAGCCTAATAGAATAAATCTATTGTTTTTAATTTTTATTGTCGTTAATTTAATTTTTGGTGTAATTTTATTTTTGTGGTTTTCTTAAACTGTAAATTACATTACACGTTGGAAAAAAATCATAAAAGAAAACCACATAACACAAAATAATATGTCTCAATTAAAAGTATTTATACGTTTGAGCGATGCTTTAGTGGAGTTCGAAACGGGCTTTAATGCCGTCGAAACTCACGACGTTTTCTCTCTGGAGGCTCAAAGTGATGAGCTAAAGGCCCAGTGGAGAAAAGTAAAGGCTGCATATGATGCCTGTTTGGAAAAAATCTCCAGCGACGACGATTCGGATCTTGAATCAATAAAGAAAAAGTATCGCAGCTGCTACCATTCATATATACGGGTAGCAGGGAAAATTTCTGAGCTTTCTCAGAATAAGCCCTCGAAGCAAACACTTGCTTCAGAGCCGGCGGCGGCAATGGGCCACAGTATGCCTGTGCCACCATGCGATACAGAGGTTTTCAGTGGTGATTACCTCTCATGGCCGTCCTTCAGGGACATGTTTACGGCCATTTACATTATGAACTCGCGGCTAACGTCAGTGAAAAAACTTTTCCACTTAAATCAAAAAACACGTGGCGAAGCAAAGGAGATTGTAAGAAAATCTCCACTAACAAATGATGGGTTTGCTCAAGCTTGGCAAGACTTGTCTGACCGATACGAAAATAAGCGTATCATGGTCAACAGCCAGCTAAAGATTTTATTCAATCTACCCCATGTGCCAAAAGAATCTGGCACAGAACTTAAAAAACTCCAGAGAGATATCAATGGTTGCATTTTTGCTCTAAAAATGCATAACATTGATATTAATAATTGGGATACAATCTTTGTGTATCTGTGCTCAACAAGATTGCCAGAGGTTACGCTCTCCTTATGAGAGCAGTCCATTGTAAATAAACATGATATTCCAAAGTGGACAGATCTCGATTCTTTCCTTACAAGTCGGTTTCAAACTCTTGAAACCGTGTCTGATATTCGCAGCTCTACCGGCGCAATACCCAGACAAACATCTACCTCTTCCTCCTCCAACTCAAAACAAAACCAGAGCAATTCATCTGGTAAAAAGGTAAATAATTACCAAATTAAAATTACTTCGGCAAATTGTAAGCTGTGCACTTCAGAACAGCATGCACATCGCTTTTGTCCCCAGTTTTTGAGAATGGATGTTAGTCAACGGCTATCAATGGTGAGAAAACACAAGTTTTGTCTAAACTGTTTAGCTCATTCTCATGAAGTGAAAGAGTGCAAGAGCCAATTTACGTGTGTGATGTGCAAGCAACGTCATAACACGCTCTTGCATCGAGACTCAGCTCCAACCCAATCACCTGCTTCGAGCAGTGACTCAAGTAGTTTGAGCGCTCGATCCAACCCCCCGGGCTCTAACACGCAGTCACACTCTACACTTATACAGTCCACTAGCAATGACGTTCAGTGCTTCGCTACCAGTACCAAACACGTATTGCTTGGTACAGCAATGGTGACCGTATGTCATCTAGGATCTGCGTACACACCTAGAGCTCTTATAGACTCTGGCTCTGAAGGTACGTTCATATCCGAAAGATTGCAGAAGTTATTGAAGCTACGCACAAGAGCCATCAGCGCTCAAGTTTCGGGGCTAAATAACGCAGTTTCAGCGCAAGTAACAAAAGCATGTGAAGTTATTCTCAGTTCGCCTAGAAATAGGCAATTTCAAATTGAAGCTATAGCTTTTGTGCTGTCACGCTTAACTGGGAATCTGCCATCTTGCCCCATTGATCCTTCTTTGTGCGACAGCTTGCCAGATTTACAATTGGCTGACCCACATTTCTTCAGAAGTGATCGAATTGATGTACTTATTGGTGGCGATTTGTACCCCGCCATAATTCTCGATGGCATCAAGAGAAACATTCTTGGATCTCTTTTGGCACAAGAAACAGTGTTTGGCTGGATCTTTACAGGCCCTATGCCACGTAATGAGATAGCCAGCTTTACAACCTGCTTGAGCCATTACAGTGAAATTGCGATTGATCAACAAATCGCACGTTTTTGGGAGTTGGAGGAACTGCCTAAAAAACAATTTTTATCCCCAACTGATAAGTGATTATCTCAAATTGGGTCACATGAAAAAGGTTTCACCCCCACCATTTGAAAGGTCGCCATCTCATTATTATTTGCCGCATCATCCGGTGATAAAGCCAGAGAGTACTACAACAAAAGTGAGGGTAGTATTCAATGCGTCGAGTCCCACTTCAAATGGGGTCAGCTTGAATGATGTTCTGTATTCAGGACCAGTTCTTCAAGCTGATTTAACGCTGCTGGTTTTGAAATGGCGGTTTTTCAGATATGTTTTTAATGGTGACATCCAGCAGATGTACCGCCAAATATTGGTTGACCCAAAACATTCTGTTTTTCAACGAATTCTGTTTAGAAATTCACCTGACGATGAGATTCAGGATTATGAACTACAAACCGTAACCTTTGGATTAAATTGCGCTCCATATCTCGCCATTCGAACCATGCGGCAATTAGCACATGATGTTCAACAGCAGTATCCGCTTGCTGCCAAAATTCTGCTCTTGCTGGCGCTCATGACGTGGAAAGTGCAATAAAAGCTAGAAATGAGCTTCTCTCTGCTTTAGGCTCTGCAGGTTTTACTATGCGAAAGTGGACTGCAAATGCGGCAAGCGTTTTAGACGGCCTACCTACAGAGCATCTCTTGCACGAGAACTTCTTAAAGTTAGAAGATGCAAGCTGCGCTAAAGCTTTAGGAATTCGTTGGAATGCCACTTCAGATTTATTTTATTTTACTGCCAAACGTCTTGAGATTAAATCATCTTATACAAAACGTGAAGTGCTATCACTGATAGCCCAAATATTCGATCCTGCAGGTTGGCTGGCACTTATAGTGGTAACAGCGAAAATGCTAATGCAGCGCATCTGGTTGGATGAGATAGATTGGGATGAACACCTCCCACCTCACATTTTTCAATCTTGGCAAACCTTTTTGCTAGATTATGAGAATATTAATGATATGCACATCCCGCGTTTTGTTGGATTTTCGCCTGATTCCGACGTAGAGTTCCACGCCTTTTGTGATGCGTCTGAAAAGGCATATGCTGCATCGATATACATCCGTGTCAAGAAAAATGATTGTATTGTCAGTCATTTACTATACGCAAAAAGTAAAGTGGATCCCGTCAAGACTATCTCACTACCTCGTCTTGAATTGTGTGGTGCAGCCCTTCTCGCGAATATGGTAGACTCCTTGCTATGCCACGTAGAAATTGAAAAGCAGCGATTGTATTGTTGGACGGATTCAACAATAGTGCTTGCTTGGCTTTGTAAGCATCCATGTTCGTGGACCACCTTCGTAGCCAATAGAGTCTCTAAAGTGGCAGAGAAGGTTGGAATTCACAACTGGTTTCATGTAGATACACATGAAAACCCCGCAGATTTAGCGACGCGTGGAGTGACACCAAAAGAGCTAATTGACAACCCTCTTTGGTGGCATGGGCCGTCTTGGCTCGCATTTGAACGATCGTCGTGGCAAATAAAAGTTCAGTCTCCAGCTTTAGAAACATCGCTTGAACGCAAAGCTGTGAAAGTGCACTTTGCATATTTTTCAAAATATGAAGATGTTTTAGAGCGGTTCTCTTCATTGCCAAGCGCGTTAAGAGTGTTAGCTTACGTGTTTCGTTTTCTGCATCGCACCCATCCACAGTATCGTGCGACCTTTTCAAAAACATCAACGTGTCTAAAAAGTGCAGAAATTAAGTTTGTCAAATCACGATTGGTGCTTTTGTGTCAAAAATTCGTGTTTCCAAAAGAATATCATTTGTTAGAAACCAATCAACTAATTGGAACTAAAAGTACAATCTTAGCTCTTAATCCGTTTCTGCTCACAGACAAGCTTTTGCGTGTTGGTGGACGGTTAGCCTCTTCCCCAATTTTGTCATATGACGAAATACACCCAATTATATTGCCATATAATTGTCAATTTTCTCGTCTGTTAGTACGTTTTGTCCATGAGATCTCTCTACATGGAGGAAATCAGTTAGTGCTTCGACTTATTCGGATGCAATACTGGATTCCACGTGCTAAAACCCTCATAAAGTCGACGCTACACAATTGCAAAACTTGTGTAGTACACATGAAGCGCCAAAGAACACAAATAATGGCAGCTCTGCCAGCTGAACGAACTGTTATTTCACGACCATTTGCGTCCACTGGCATTGACTTCGCTGGTCCGTTCGACATAAAAAGCTACCTCGGTAGATCTTGCCGAATAAGTAAGGGATACGTCTGTTTGTTTGTGTGCTTTTCTACAAAGGCAATTCATTTGGAACCCACTAGCGACTTATCAACCGCTACGTTTCTGGCAGCATTTTCTCGTTTTACTGCTAGACGTGGCTGCCCAGCAAATGTGTACTCTGACAATGGTACAAACTTTGTTGGTGCCTCAAATGTCTTAAAAAGGGACTTCAAGAGCTTTATGAGTTCGTCACATGATGCTCTCCTAGCCCTGTATGCGCATAATGAAATCTCCTGGCATTTCATCCCAACTGGAGCTCCCCATATGGGAGGTTTATGGGAAGCTGGAGTTAAAATCTTTAAGGCCCATTTTAAAAAGATGGCTGGAAATATGAAGTATACTTTCGAAGAGTTCACCACACTACTGAATCGAATCGAATCTTGTCTTAATTCAAGGCCACTTTCCGCCATGTCTGAAAATCCGTTTGATTTTCGCTCTCTCACCCCAGGTCATTTCTTGGTTGGCGACCCACGAGGAGATCACGTGGAAGACGCCAACGAGCAAAGAAGCCACGCAATCAGAAGTGCCAGCCTGCATCCACAGCTGATGAAAGGAAACGGTCAGGGGGTCGGGACGCAAACAATCCCTCTCGGAAGGGACCGCAGTCGGCAGCTCGTGCGGCTCCGTCTAAGGACCATGTCCCGAAGCAGTCCCCTTCCCGGAAGAGGCCGCAGTCGTACGATCATGCGTCTACGTCTAGGGACCATTTCCCGAAGCGGTCTCCCCCCGAACGACCAACAGCAACGGGCTTACAACGCGTCACTTCGCTGCTCCCCACGGCTGTGGTGAGCACGTGGGCACATGGTGGCCTGGTGCAGGAACGTGCAATCCTGGATGCATGCCTTCCCCAGTCCCGGATCGCGAGTGAGTTGGTCCGGAAGTGGAAGCTTCCAACTTCCATGGTCGACGGACGGGAGGTATGCACCCTGGTGTTGCGCGGTCGGCACGGGTCTAGTGTCCACTTGGAGACTACAGCCAGGGTCGAGCGCAGGTTGGAGGCCATCACACCATACCGCGACATCGACGAACGGATCTGCGACGGATATCCAAATATCAATTTGGCTGATCCACGATTTTACCGAAGGGCGCCGGTACGGCTTCTACTAGGAAGCGATGTTTACGCCAGGGTGATGCAACCTGGGAGCCTGCCGATGGGTTTCAGCATGCCGTTGGCCCAGAACTCCATCTTTGGATGGGTGTTATCAGGACAGGGCGTCTGGTAACGTCTTGCAATTCTGCAAGGCGGGCGGCATGTTGAGCTCACTGATAGACACCCTGTGTTGTGTCGGCACAGCGGTGGTTTGTCCATTTACGCTCTTATTTTATGTATTGTTCTTTTCGGGCAGCGCCTCTCGCGGCCCTTGCTTAAACTCTGTTAGCATGTAAGCGTACAGAATAAAATCTAACTTAAAGCGAAGAAGTTCGAAGCCCGCGAGTTTTTATTATACCCCCCTCTCCCCCCGTTTAACGTTTATATAAAAAGCTCCCCAATCGGTTCAAGCAAACAATATATTTAATTAAAACAAATCAAGAGTGTAATGACAAAAAGTGAATAATAATAAATTAAAATATTAATAACTAACAATGTTTCAAATAGTAAAAAAAACAGAAAAAAAGGAAAAAAAGTAAGAAAATAGTGATAGAAGAAATTAATGAGAAGAAAAGTGAGTACATACAGATTGCCTAAAGATTCCCCTCCCTGTTATCTTTTTCAAAGAAATAGGAAACGCATTCCACAATCTTACGGCATTAATGAAAAAAAGATTGGAAGTAGTTAAAGAACAATGTCTAGGAACTATTAGAACACAACTTCTTCTGGATATGCTGAACTGTAGTTTTTCATAAAGATAGTGTGGCGTTCTTTCATGTAATATTTTATGTAGGTAAATACAGTTTCTAGCATTAAGGTAACTTGCCAAATCGCAACCAAGTATAGCAGTTCTGAAGCTTGAAAGGTGGTCAAATTTTCTTAATCCATACACAAAACGCGTGGCATAAAACGCGTATTTAAGTATATTTGATTATATATAAATAAGCAACATCGAATTAAAATCATAGTGATTATTAATTAAAAGTACTCGAAATAAAAATCCTGAGTTCAAAAGCAATCCAAAACACTGTACTCATTTTCGATTTAAAATTGAAATATTGAATAATTAAAAAAAGTTTTGAAAAACGATTGATATTTGATGGTGCTTTCTTTATAAAACATAATATTGAGACAAAAAGGAGAAACAGAACAATCTCAATTAACGATATTACATTGTTATAAAACTGCGTTAGGTATAATAAGATGAAGTTATATTGATTTAATTATTTAAATGTTATATAATTTTCCGTTTTAAGACGTCTACCAAATCAGAAAAATTTATCATGTTGAAGTTATTGTTGAAATCACTGCACATACATCGTAAGAGTTCATGAAGAGCGTAATTAGAATTGCACTGACTCAACTTGAAAAACAGAAAATGTCTAGTTCCTTTCCTTGGGATGTTAAAATTTAGAGCTGTGATGAGATATTCCGAATTAATCTCGCCACGAAGTAATTTATATAGAAACATGACATTAAGCATCATTCTTCTGCTTCTTAGGAAAGGTAGTAAAATAATCTTGAGGCGAATTTCATACGATGGAAGCATAATATTGGGATTTCAACGACTATGACGTAAAGCAAAAAGTAAAAACTGTTTTTGAACGAATTCTATGGCGTCGATGTAGACATTATATTGTGAGTTCCATATAACTGATGCATATTCAAGAATTGGCCTTACGAGAGAGTTATATAATAATTTAGTAGTAAAGAGATCACTAAATTCTTTAGCCCATCTTTTAATGAAACCAAGGACTCCTCTTGGCTCATTTATCACCATATTAACGTGAAGATTGTAGCGAAGTTTTGAATCCATAATAACACCAAGATCGAGAAAACTGGAAACTATTTCCAAGTTAGTGTTATTTATAGTGTAATTTATGTTATTAGCAGATCTTCGCAACAATGTCATTTGGTTAATTTTTTTTAAGTTGAGATTTAATATATTTAAGCTACACCAGTCCACAAGTCTATTAAGATCAGATTGTAAAAGATTTCGTTCTTCGGGTGATTTATAACAAAGAAAAAGTTTCACGTCGTCAGCGTATATTAAGACGTTACAGTGTTTTATTACCGAAGGAAGATCATTAATGAATAGTTAAAACAAAACCGGTTCAAGATGACTGCCCTGAGGAACGCCAGAAGTGACCGAAATACTTTTTGAAAGAGAATTCTTATATAAAACCTTCATCAGGGTCGGTCGTAAAAGAGGATTTTACTTGTCGAAGGTAACACATAACAATATTTGGGACAATTACAGGAGTTTCAAAAGAGTCAACTGGCGGAAGAAAAGGATACACCATGCTAGTATTAAATGGTATATCGGAGTAAGTTGATTTAAAGAAGTTTACAAACATGTTAGAAATTACATTGTCACAAGATGATTCTTCCTGATTGAATTTCATAAGGGATGGAAATTTGGAGGCTTTACGTTTTGAGTTAACAAAACTATAGAAAAGTTTTGGATTATCTTTAAATTGAGATTTTATGTTTATTATATAAGCCGAATAGCATTGTTTATTTAACAGTTGATATCTATAACGACAAGATGAATAGGAAGTAAAGTCTAAACTAGAACCAGATATTTTATATTTTTTAAATAAACGTTTTTTTAAATTTTTTAGTGCCTTTAGATTATTTGTTAGCCAGAGTGGATTTAAAGGATTGGAGCAACACCTTTTTTTTTGGGACGGATAATAAGAAACACCTTTGCAGATTGTCATTAAAAACTGTACAGAAAATTCAACGTCATAATATGAATATGATGTCTCGCTAGTTAAAATTGGAGACCAATCAGTTCGAAAGTAAGGAATTAAGTTTTACATAGTCCGTTTTTTTAAAATGATAAACTTTTTTATTTCGCGCATCAGCAGTTACTTTATCTTCTTTTTCGTGGGAGAGTAAAACTGTTATTTCAAGAGTTGGATGATGTACATCTTCTGGATACGGGACTCGAACAATGGAGATTAACAGTAGTGCATCTATCTAAAAATACAAGGTCTAGAATTCTGTGGTTTATATTTAAAATATCATTGACTTGTTGAAGACACAGATCAGATAGCTTATCTAAGAAATCATTTATCCAATCACTATTGGAAACAAGTGTAACAAATGAAAAATCGTCAGACGATCTCCAAGTCACAAAAAGTAGGTTAAAATCACCCAGCACAATAAGAACTTCTTTATTTCTTAACAAATTATAAACTTTTTCGATGGCGTGTATGTGTTTTAAATAAATTGATAATTCACATTTAGGAGGAATGTAAGAGCAGGTAACATACAAAAACTATTATTTAATTTAACTGCAACACAAATGAACTCAATGTCACTGGTGCCAAGAATTGTCAATTCTTCAGATGCAAAACACCACCACCGATCTTATCATGACTATCTTTACGAACAATTTTATATTTATTGCACATTAATTCAGAATTTAAGATATTAGAGCGAAGCTTAGTCTCTGTAAAAATTGTAATGTTATATATTCGAAATCAAAACTGTTAATGAAAATATCGAAAAGTTTGGAGTTAAGACCCCTGACATTTTGGTACACAAGCTCTAATTTAGACTTGCGGTTTATCAATCGTTTTTTGGATGAGATTCAGGGCTATTTCGGGGACGCGGCAAAAACATTTACCGGTCTTGGATTGCTTTTAAATTCAAATTCGCGTACAATTGTGTTTGGCGGCCAAAAGTTTACATCAACTATAGAATTAAATAAATTTTCAGGAAATGTTAATCTAAAAGAAGTAATTGATCTTACATTTGAATATTTGAATTTATAAACCGAAAGATGCAAGGAACAATTCAACTTTGATTTAATGAAAAAATCTATATCAACCTCTGTTGTATCCGCAGCTAAGCGAGAAACAAAGATTGATTTAGTTGGTGGAATTGCAATGATTGGCTTAGGTGGAACAGAAACCTGAGAAGTAAGAGGAACAACCTGGGAATCGACCAAAGTTGGTGAAAGAGAAACAGTTTGGGCATAAGACATGACTGGCAATGAAGGTGGAGGTGCCAGCACTGGCAAAGGAGCAGAAATCGATATGTTTGCTGTATTCGAAGCAGAAGTTAAAATAGGTGGAGGTGCTGTTATACCACCAATGTCCATGTCATCAGCAATGTCATGTACAGAAGAATGTAGAGTTGGAGTTGAATCCGTTTTTTGCTAACTACGCAAAGACATGTGTTTTTTTGTTCCTTTTGGGTGAAGGAATTGACTCTTCAATATATTTAAAATCGTCGAAAAGAGACTGATATTTGAAAAATTTTGCAGAAAGCGAAGAAAGTTCCTTACTTATTTCAGAGATGCCTTGCTTTGTCTGCTTGAAAAGCTTGTAGAATTTGATGTCAGCCAATCTACATTTCTCGCAAGACCAACGCAACCCTTTACCTTCCTCAATACAATCCGCAATTCGGCCTGTCAAGCCTGCACATTTGGTATGAACAGCATTATCACATAACCAGCATGATAAAAACCGCTCAGTTTCACCCCTTACAGAGCAGCCAGGCTTAGCACAAATCATATTAAAATAATGCAGATAAAATGACGAGAATAAGGCAAAAAAAAGCACTGCACTTAAATGACAAGCAAAAATTTTAAAAAATTTTATCAATAAGAATAAAAAGAATAAAAAAATAAAAATTAGGGTTGTAACCACCCTGTACTAAAAGTTACTAAGAGTATACAGCGATTAAGAAAAGTATGTAGCAAAAATTTAAAATACAATTGATGTACAACTGCTAATGTAAAAATGAGACAAATAATCAAACAACAGAAACAAGAGAATATGAATGTAAAAACAAAACTCAAAAACTTAGCTTCAACAGCTTATGAAAAAAAAATATTTGTCTTCTTTAATAGAATTAAGTGGAAAAATAAACAAAAATTATAAAAACCTGACTGGAAAACGTCCTAAAATGTCCCAAAAAGTACAAGTTTACACAGAAACTTGACTTAAATATTCAAAAACACTGGATTAACTTAAAAATTTTCGCAGCCAAGTTATCAAACAATCTGTTTACAACGAGAGTTGATTGAGAACTGTTCTTAAACATATAATATTTTCTTTGATCATGATAAAATGATCGCAACAACCATATTTAGAAAAGGAAATTTTTTGTAAGTGACTCATATACTGACAAATTTCTTTAGTACTTCCTAATTTTTCCGTGCATGAAAAATTTATGTTCGAAAGTTATGTTTCTGTTGAACTTCTCATGATTTTTATTCATAATAATTTTAAGGTCAGATTAGCAAGTCAATTTTTATAGATTACGGTTTTACGGATTTTTTTGAAGGTACAAATTTAGTAAAAGTATCATTAATTTTATTCAAATAAATCTGATTCAGTACAGTCCACTTTAAACTCCAAGTCGGAAAAACCTTAATCCAATGAATCTAAGTCTTAATCGAAGATTTCTTAAAGACTGGTATTACGCTATCTTACACTAGCTGGTATATTTGGAGTTAAAGCCGGAAAACAGTCAGAATTTGAACAGCTTAATTTACTTAAATTAAAATCTCCCAATACTTATGGATACTTCTTGTCAGGGCTCGGAATTTGATGACATAAAAAACCAAAAAAATTACCTATAAAAAATTACAAAAATTACCTAAAAACTGCAGAATAATACCAAAAACCTGAAAAAGTTAACTAAAAAACGCAAACAATTACATAACATACAAACAAAAACAAAAGCTTTAAAAATAAAACATAACTAGACTGAAAATTTATTTTATATCATTTTTATACATAGCGTTACAGTATATTACAAGGTACATTTTTATGTTAATAAAAATTAAGGAACGTCGATTGTGCGATAAAATGTTTTTGTAAATAGAAAAACTTCTTTCTACTTCTGCACTGACGAAAGGAACATATTTAAAAGACTATATGTCATCGGATGTGTGTTTCTCTTCTAATTTCGTAGTATTAAAATTTTTACCCCCTAATATTTCAGTAATAGAGCATAAAATAGAGTTAACAAGAACTAGCATATCCTGAGTTTTTATCTAACACTTGTTTCATCTTTTACATACCCTCTCATCAGTTTCACCACGCGCAGAGTTTTTTCATCGAAACAAAGCTACTTCTTTTTCGAAAGGTATATTTTAATTGAAAGGATATGTTAAAAAAATCGAATAAAATTTATTTTAAAAATACACTAAATGACATATAAAACCAAAAAATTCTGTAAAAATTAAAAATGTCCAAAAATGACAAAAAATAACTTCAAAATCGCTAAAAATAACTAAAACATGCCCTAAATCCAGTAAAATTACCTGAAAACTAAAACTGATATAAATGTACGTTCTAAATAAGCAGAAAATGTCTTAGAAGTAGCAGAAACAAGATGACATATCATCGAAATCCTAGCCCTGCTTATTGCCTTTAAGACACTCTACAATCTTAAGTATATTTAAGAAATACAAGGAGTAAATATCATTTTTTGAGTTAGGCGGTATTTACGAGCCACTGAAATAGACACTGAATAAAGACACTGAAATTTATACTTAAACGAAGATATCGTCGTTGCAAAAGTAGACTAACGAATATGAAAAATTTCATTTTTTTTCCATATAAATTTCATTAGAGTTGAAAAATTAAATTTCCGCCCATTTTTCGTAAGGTTATTAGTAGCCCTAAAACTAATCTGTGTTCCAAATTTGAAGCTCACAGATCTTATAATAACACTTTCGCGGACAGTTGATTTTTGCATGGTCCCTTTGTGGGACATAGGCTTTATCTACGGAATTACTGAAGATAGTTAATCCAGAACTAGAAAAAAATCAGAAGAATTAAGAAAGGACATGTCAGAAAATCCCATCTTGAAATATTGTTGACGGTATATGTCGTCTTTTACGCTATTTTGTTAATGAAGTTATTTAATTATTGACGCATCCACCATACAAGATGAACCTATGTGCAATTTTAAATACTTATTATACTTAAATACAAATCAACCATCTATACTGCAATTGGGTCGAAGTTTGACAAATGTTATAAGCATTTAATTTTACCAATTTAAATTTAAGTGTTTGTAGTGATATTATTTTTTTTGAGAATCTTTTTTTAAAATAAATAGAAGCTATGGTAGTCAAGCGTTTCTTCTCTTGGAAAAAATGGTTTATCCTACCCTATGCATTCCAATATCCACCGCACATGTAGAAAGAACACATTTAATAATTATTGTAGGTAAATAAAACGAATCATAGAAATAAGTTACAAATTCCCGCACTTTGTGGTCTCCTAAAAGATCTCATAAAAAAGAAAGCATTAAATTTGATAAATCAACTAAAATGTTCGAAAAAAGTGACAAGTCAATTTACGATAATTAACGAAATTAAATTTCAAAAAGAAAAAAACAAAATATGGTCAAATGCTACCAAAATTGTATCATACTGGTTATGTTTATGTTTGTTTTTGTTAATGAAATGTTTTCTTTTATTTTAATTATTATAAATTAAAAAAAAAGTAATAAATACCACATAAATTCAAGTTAAAAAAGTTTGTTAAACAAACAGTTTTTTTAGAATTTACAGTTTTTTGAAAAAATCTGGCAACGCTGTACAGTATAGGAGTTAAACTTCTTAAAATAAAGAATTAGAGAGATTTTAGTGTAAGAGACAGATAAAGAGAGAGAGAGCATGTCAAAAGAAATACAATGCAAAATTTGCATAAAAACTATTCTTTATATTTAATATTTACAATTGGTTGGTGCTTCTTTTTGTAATACTGATCAGGCATGCCAACTCGTGGGGAATTCCCCAATTTGCGGGGAATTTCATGTCGAGCGGGGAATCCGGGAATCGGGAAATGGGTTCAAATATGCGGGGAATTTAATAATTCATCTAATTTGAATGATTTTTGCGGGGAATTTAACATTGCATCTAATATTTGCGGGGAATTTGATTTTATATTACATTTTCTGATACAATGTTCTTCTTACAACATTAGAAAAATATAATTAACATTAGCAAAGAATACGTGTTGCCAAGTTAATTTTTTAATAATAAATTTTTGTTTAATTTTTAATGCATTTTCGTGTATTGCCTTGGAAGGAAATGAAAAAATTTGGCACTTTGATTTGCACTTCAATAACATCATAAATGTGCGGAGTTGACTTAAGAGAGGTTTTAGGAAAAAGCAATTAAAATTAAGTCATAACTTAGAAGAGTTTTCTAAAAAAGTATATTATACATACAAAAAATTTCATTTGTATGTCAATTTAACAACATTAGTATAAGTAAAAAACCCCAACTACGGATGTCAGCGTCGAAGTTTCGCTGCCCGACTATGATGAAATTCTGACAGCTATAGTTTGGCTTGAAAATAACAAAGCCGCGGGAGCTGATGGCTTACCTGCTGAGCTGTTTAAGAACGGAGGCGAAGCTCTATTTAAATGCATTCACGAACTTCTATGCAGAATATGGTCGCAAGAATGCATTCCGAACGATTGGAATCTCAGTGTGCTCTGCCCAATCCACAAGAAAGGCGATCCCACTATCTGTGCCAATAACCGTGGGATAAGCCTTCTTAATATCGCATATAAGGTCCTGTCGAGCGTTTTATGTGAAAGATTGAAGCCCATTGTAAACGAACTGATCGGACCTTATCAGTGTGGTTTCAGACCTGGAAAGTCCACCATTTTCACGCTACGACAAATCTTGGAGAAGACTCAAGAAAAACAAGTCAACACCCACCATCTTTTTGTCGACTAGATAGCCGACTTCGACAGCCCAATAAGGAAGCACCTGTACTCTACCATGTCTGAATTTGGTATTCCTGCAAAACTAATATGACTTTGCAACACCAGCAGCGCAGTTCCAATCGGGAAGGACCTCTCCCCACCATTTGTTACCAAATGGGGTTTCAGACAAGGTGATTCCTTATCGTGGGACTTTTTCAACCTAATGATGGAGAAGATCATCCGAGCTGCTGATCTGAGACGTAGTGGCACAATATTCTACAAGAGTGCTATGCTGCTTGCGTATGCTGATGACATCGATATCATTGGCCATAATACGTGCGAAGTCAGTGCAGCATTTTCCAGATTAGAAAGAGAGTCAAGTCGAATGGGTCTGGCAGTGAATACAAATAAGACGAAATACTTGGTGTCAACAAACAAACAGTCCCAGCGTCTTGGAACCCACGTTACCGCTGACAATACCTCCTTCGAGGTTGTGAAGAACTTCGTTTATCTGGGATCCAGCATTAATTCAACCAACGACATCAGCATTGAGATCAAACGAAGAATAACTCTTGCCAACAGGTGTTACTTTGGGCTCAGTAGGCAATTGAGAAGCAGAGCCCTCTCTCGACGAACGAAAATCACGCTCTATAAATCGCTCATCATGCCCGTCCTACTTTACGCATCACAAACCTGGACGCTGAGCAGTTTAGATGAAAAGACTTTAGGAGCATTCGAGAGAAAGATTCTTCGTAAGATCTACGGACCAATCTGCGTCAATGGCGAGTACCGAATACGGTGGAATGATGAACTGTATGAGCTGTACGCTGACATCGACATAGTCAAGCGCATTAAAATCGAGCGGCTTCGCTGGCTTGGTCATGTTCAGCGCATGAAAGACGATGCTCCAGTGAAGAAAACATTCGATTCGGTACCCAGCGGCGGTCAACGCAGAAGAGGACGACCGCAACTTCGTTGGAAAGACCAAGTAGGGGACAACCTGACGAAGCTTGGAATTTCCAACTGGCGCCAGCAAGCGAAAGACAGAAATGGCTGGCGCAAATACTTAGATGAGACCAAGACCGACACACGGTTGTAGCGCCAACTAAGTAAGTAAGTAAGTATAAGTACAAATTTTTTTTAACATATTGTTGTTTAAATATACAGATTGCGCTGAATTTAGTGTTCTTAAAAATAAGTTAAAATCGGGGCAAATCATATCTCGACTCCAGATCGTCTGAAATAAAAAGATGAATTTCAAAAAAAGACCCTTTAATGCACCAAAATAGATTCGTTTACCAAAATAGAATAAAAGAGTTTAAAATATAAAAAATTATGAAGCGTGGAAGAAAAGTTGAAAAGTGTACGATATTTTTTTACCATATTGTTGCGTGTAAAAGCAAGAGAAATTTTCTAATTACAGAGAAGCAGAGCCCTCTCTCGACGAACGAAAATCACGCTCTATAAATCGCTCATCATGCCCGTCCTACTTTACGCATCACAAACCTGGACGCTGAGCAGTTTAGATGAAAAGACTTTAGGAGCATTCGAGAGAAAGATTCTTCGTAAGATCTACGGACCAATCTGCGTCAATGGCGAGTACCGAATACGGTGGAATGATGAACTGTATGAGCTGTACGCTGACATCGACATAGTCAAGCGCATTAAAATCGAGCGGCTTCGCTGGCTTGGTCATGTTCAGCGCATGAAAGACGATGCTCCAGTGAAGAAAACATTCGATTCGGTACCCAGCGGCGGTCAACGCAGAAGAGGACGACCGCAACTTCGTTGGAAAGACCAAGTAGGGGACAACCTGACGAAGCTTGGAATTTCCAACTGGCGCCAGCAAGCGAAAGACAGAAATGGCTGGCGCAAATACTTAGATGAGACCAAGACCGACACACGGTTGTAGCGCCAACTAAGTAAGTAAGTAAGTATAAGTACAAATTTTTTTTAACATATTGTTGTTTAAATATACAGATTGCGCTGAATTTAGTGTTCTTAAAAATAAGTTAAAATCGGGGCAAATCATATCTCGACTCCAGATCGTCTGAAATAAAAAGATGAATTTCAAAAAAAGACCCTTTAATGCACCAAAATAGATTCGTTTACCAAAATAGAATAAAAGAGTTTAAAATATAAAAAATTATGAAGCGTGGAAGAAAAGTTGAAAAGTGTACGATATTTTTTTACCATATTGTTGCGTGTAAAAGCAAGAGAAATTTTCTAATTACGCTTATTTTGGTAGAAGATGTGTAGAATTACCATACAAATAGATTAATAAAAATTTAATCGGTCTATTAATTTGTTTGCAGTAGTGCGGCTTGTTTTGAAAAAGTATGTTTCGAGAAAAACGCGTTTAAAGTTAGTCTGGTTAGTTAAATGTACTCTAGAGGACTGGGTTTTAAGCGCTAGAGAATCTGTATTGTAAGCGGGATTGATTTAAACATTTTTTTTTTACATATTTGTGAATAGTTGTACAACAATAATAATATGTAAAAAAAATTTTATTTTCAAAAATTGTTTACCTAAAACCACCCCTAACATACTTTGGAATCGGGCCGTCGACTTAAAAAGTAGCTTCATAGTTTATAGTTGCGACTCGAAAACATATTTTCTTTTTTTAAATTTATATGTTTTTAATTTTATAGTGTGTTATTTTTTATCAAAATAAATTGCTTTCATAAAATTTATAAAATCGAAGTTAGGAAAAAACTTTAATTTATAAAATCCTTACATTATTTATTGTAATATTCAATTAAAAAAGACTATAAGTTAATTCATTAAAATTGTTTTTTGAGGGGAATTTGATGAAAAATCGGGGAATTGTGAGAACCACTGTTGGGAAAACCATAAAATGAGTTGGCAACCCTGATACTGATACTTATTGTTTGTGGTAATTTAAATACGAGATATATGTCCGTGATTCGATAATTTCGAGATAACTTGAAAAAAATGCATTCATTGTAGTTCCGGATTTTGCTTTTGATTCATTGGGATTGCTATTTGTGTTCTGACCAAATTTTTCGCGAAAAAAGTTAGTTAGCTGTTTATTATAATTAACGATAAAATCTCCCTCGAGCATCAGCACCTGCATCAAGCCCAAAATTAAAACGTTTCAAACTCGTTTTACAATAGACTGACAGAAATATTAAATTTACTTACTTTGTATGTGGCAGCCCTGCATCGATTTTTAACAGTTTTTAATACTTAACAATTTGTTATTTACTGCAACAGAAAACTCAATCAACTTTTGTTAATTCGGCGTGATCATAACTTAATTACTGTAGGTTGTCCATTTGTTTGACAACACCCGTAAATATGTAAACAAAAATATTTTCTCGCTCAAATATAAATGACAACCAGGGATCTGTGCTTTCTCTGAACTAAGTTATGTTTTAGTATTTTATTGTATATTATTTTAAAAAAACAATTATTCTATATATTTTTTGCAGTGTAAGAATAATCAGAAGTAAACTATGATTATACTAGATAAATAAAATAGTTTTTATTTTATCACGATTTATCAGTGTAAAAATAGTTTGAACCCAACTCGTTTATGTCAACAATTAAACAGTTGTAAAACTAACCAAAATCCAACCATATTACATATCGTCAAAATAAACCAGTTCCACAACCAGTTGAATCTCGGTATTCTTAAGTATAGTTTAAAGTTTTGAAAATATTCAATCCACCAATATTCCTTACGTTTGTCACGACCGTAGAAATAAGGCGAACCATCTTTAAAGATAATAATTATTACCGAAATTTTCCAAGACATGTACTAAGCCTGATAATCAGTGTTGCCAGTTTAGCTATTTTGAAGCTAGATTTTGCTTAAATTTTTTTTACTTAGCTCCGAAAATTTTGTTTTAGCTCCCAGTTACTTTTTTATCTTTTTCCATTTCGATCTTAGCTATTTTTAGCTACTATTTTTTTTGTGAATAAAGGGAAATATTCAAATATATTTAAAAATAAAAAAAATATTAAAAATAAAATTATTCAATTCAATAAACATAAAATTTTATCAATTTTTTTAAATTTCGTGTAAATAAAATTGAATAAAGATGGTTTTTGATGGTTTTTGATAATTTTTTTTAATGCAACAATATATTGCATTTACAAAAAAGTCAATATGTGAAACTATTTGCCAGTAGTTGTGGGTTCATGATAAAAAAATGTCAGAAATTTAGTCCAAATATAGAAAATTTACGGAGCTTTAAAAATAAAAAGCACAAAAAATTTAATTTTTAAACGATCGCTGCGCCATCTAAATATATATAAGTTGCAAAATGTTATTCAAAATTTCTGTGATTTGTTTTCGATAAAAATTTTAATTTAAAAACAAAGCCAGCCAAAAATATTTTTTTCGATACACCCTAGTATATATAAAATTATTTATATTTATTGATATTTATTTTTATATATATATATATATATAAATAACTATCTAAATTTATTTATATTTATTTATAAATATATATTTATATTTACTAGCATATATTTATATTTATTTATATATATTTATATTTATTTATATTTCTTTTTATTTATTTTTATTTACTTATATATATTTATATTTATTTATATTTATTTATATTTATTTATATATATTTATATTTATTGATATTTATTTATATTTATTTATATTTATTTATATTTAATTATATTTATTTATATATATTTTTATTTATTTATATTTTTATATATTTATTCATATTTATTTATAGAAAGCCGTTTCTGTTATTTTTATTATAAAATTTTTTGTTTTAATTAACATAAAATTTTTTAAAAATGTTTATTCTATATAAACTGAATTTCGAATAAATCTGTTGTGTTTTTTTTAACTATCTTCTTGTTTTAGCCTTAAAAAATGGTTAGCTCTTTTTAGCTACTTTTGTTAACCAACACTGATCAGTTTTCAACTTATTAAAAGACTGTTTAAGTATTAGTTGGTTACTAATACAGGGTTGCAGCAGAAAAAAACCAGTGTATTTTGCGTTTCTAATATTTATTGCTTTGATAAATATACGTGAAAATTGTTTTAAAATTTTGTTGCGAGCCCTTTTTTTAATATATATATAAGGGATCGTTCATAAACTACGTTACCAATTTGGGGTCGGGGAGAGGTTTTGAAATGCACTACGATTAGTAACGGTATTGAGAGAGGGGTTTTAGATATTGTAACGTGACCAAAAATTAAAAAAAAGTTAAAAATGTTCAATTTAATATTATTTAAGACTAGCTGATATTAACCCGTTGTTACTCTGGAATGTTAATATATTAAAAACAATTTTTTGCGGGTTTTATAAGAATTTTCTTTAAGAATAGCAAGGATTTGCAAGAGTGTGTTATGAAATGGGGAAAATGTGTCTTTTAAGAAAAATATATTTTTTTGATTTGATAATAGAGCATAAAATTTTGTGTCAAATTAGAAACAGTTTTTTATTAAAAATGATTCGCCATATAAAAGAGTATACAAAATGTAATTTTCAGGTGTTATTGTTTTAACGACAAAAACAACTTTGCACCGTTTTTGGATGAAACAGAAATTTGTTGGGCCTTTTTCGAAATAAGATTAAAAATTTTTCAAAACTTTAGCGTTGTTTTGTGACCTCTCGATTGCATGTCGCACCAACTAAGTTATTGCTGTTTCTAGTACCGAATGCGTTAGTATGTTTATTTAGATGTGTAGTATTATAGTTTATACTTCTTATGTTCTTAAAAACTTTCAGTATAAGATATATTCTATCTAGGGATTAGACATCTTTAAACTCCTCCACATAAAGTTGACTGCTAGGATAAAGTGGTGGGAACCCGAAAACTACTTTATTTGTTTATTTGTTTGTTTATTGTACGACGACTTTGTTTATTGTATGAAGACTGAAGCCTTATGGCAAGCGCAGTGACATAAGGTTATGATTTATAATGAAAAATAAATTTTACAATTTTTAAAAATACAAAGACGATCTAAATGACTTAACCTACATCAATACATTAAATTTAAAGTGAAATGAAAGAAAAATAGTAGAATAATAATAAAAACACAATTAAGATGTAAAGAGTGTGAATGAGAAACAAAAAGATTACAATTTAATCATCAAGCATTTATTTTGCATTCTTTTTAATTTTTTTCATTTCCGATGTATTTTCATAGGCCCAGCACATCATCATATATGTCAAGTGTAAATGGAAATATATGAGAAACTTGTTGTAAACAGTGAGCTTATATTTGAATTTATAAAGTTTTATATGAGAATTCCATACCCAGGAGAACTTATCTTCTACCTCGTTTACGACGTTTATTGTTTTCATTTTGTATTTATTTTTAAAGCTGGAAGATGAAAGAGCTGTAATTTTTAAAGAATTCTGTGATAAAAAGTAACCTACGTCCCGACCAGAGACGTAAGGAACCCAAATGTCAAGTTTAAGGAAAATATATCCAGAAATTTTCTCGTGATAATCGTACAAACAGACATACAGATACAAATGTTAAAAATTACATTTTTGGAATCCACAACCTTCAAAATCTTCAGCTCAGAAAAAATTTCTTTATAACATGAAATGTACAGATTTTTTATAGTTTTATTACATGTATAGATTTATGCAATGAACAGCTCAGGTCCGCTGATTATAAGAATAAAAAAAACAAACAACGTCAAGGACTACGTGAAATTCTTTGCATTTGAAATCAGGATAAACCTGAATGGATCCTTAACAAGAATCCTCAACAAAGCTTCTAGCTTCTCAATCCCAGTGATTGAGAGCATCAACTCGTGGATAGAATAGCTTAAAATTATGATATAAATAATTATTATCTTTTTTATATTGTACCTTTAATTTATACAGTCATGGGCTCTGTCCTGGGTCCGCTACTGTTTTCTTTATATATAAATGATCTTCCTTCCATATTAAAATGTAGCAATGTTCATATGTATGCCGATGATGTCCAATTATATGTTAGCTGTAATCGTAAGTCAATTGTTTCTTGTATAACTCACCTAAATAGCGACCTTGACCTTATTGCAATCTGGGCCACAATGAACGGTCTGTGCATTAATCCTGATAACTCTAAATGTTTAGTTATAGCCAAAAAGATCTTTGACATATCCACAATCCCGCAGTTATTTTTGAATAACAGCAGAATTGAGTATGTAAGCACTGCCAAAAATTTAGGTATAACGTTCAATAAAACCTTAACATGGAACGATCATATTCATAGCACAATTGGAAAAGTCTATGGAATGCTTAGAAGTTTATGGACGACACAGTACTTTACTCTCTTAAAGATTAAAATCTTACTAGTAAAAACATATATTATTCCAAAACTTCTTTATGGGTATGAAATATTTTCCAATTGTGACTGCATAAATAAACAAAAACAACGTGTTTTTTAATAATACTGTCAGGTATGTTTTTGGACTAAGACGTTCCGATCATATCTCACAATTCTCTAAAAAAATCTGTAACATGTCCTTTGAAAACTATCTAAAATATCGAACACTGCTATTTTTACATAAGATTGTAAACATAAAAGAGCCAGTTTATCTTCTTAATAAATTAACTTTTACTCGATCAATCCGTTCAAACAAAATAATTCCATTAAGACATTTCTGCCTCACCTCAGAAAGACAGTTTTTCATTTTCTCTATATGTCTTTGGAACGATATTCCTGCTATAATTCGATCACTGAGCAGCACTGTGCAGTTAAAAAACAACTTTCTGCCTATTTATCATCTGTGCAATGATTCTATCATAAGATATTTCAAAATTTGCTTCAAGAAATGTTTATTTGTATTTTTTTTTTTTATATTTGATAATAACTTATGTATTTGATAACAGCTTTATTCATTATAACTACATTCATAAAAATTTAATATACATACCTTAAAGTAAATGTTTTATTCGTTTTATGAATTTATTAAATGTACCATATTTTTATTTTTTATTCATTAATTGTGATTATATAAAATTAATTTTAAATAATTATTATATAATTTTTTGGTTTTTACTTTTCATTTTTAATTTTCTATTCACACCACTAGTGTAGTTTCATAAGATATTACATCTTGTTACACTAGGTTGACAAACTAAATAAATAAATAAATAAATAAATAAATATATATTTATATATTTATATAGTCAGTAATACTAGTGAAAATTCTGAAGGCTATTGTGTAAGATGATATTATATTTGTATATCAATTAATTTTTTATTCCATATGCCACGTTACTTTGTGGGGTTACTTGAGGGGTTTTGAAATGCACTACGAAAAGTAACGGAGGGGGACAGAGGGTTAAAAAAATGCTAAAAATCGGTAACGTAGTTTATGAACGAACCCTAAAGTCCGACTAGAAATTTTTATTTACTTAAAAAATAACTTCAAACTGCGATATTTGTAAAACCATTTATTTAGGTGAGAAATTACGAAAATATCAAAAGGGTATTCAATAAAATTTGCTTAGTCCTGCTAATCTACTAAATCGTTAAGAGATTTTAAAATCACTTGTAACTTGATGTTGCTTGAAAGCGTTTCTTTACAGATTTTTCAAGCTCGAGAGAGAAGAAGAATAAGCTAAATGTCACTCTCTATTCTATTACAATTACCTGAAACTAACTTGAACTTTATTGAAAAATTTCATCGAGCACGAATCTTCTTCTTCCAATTGCTTCAATTTATTGTCAATCAGCTGTCAACAGCAACTATTCTGCTCGAAACTTGCTTGAAGTCGTTCCCTTACATTTTTGCATATTCTCACATTTCGACAGATAATTGAGTTACACTCACAGATTGAACTTTACTCGAACTTTACTTAAAGTTAGTACCTAATACAAATATTTATTAAATTTAAAAATTTTTTATGTTATGTGTACTGTATACATTTCTTTTATTATTTCAATATTGATTTAGACAACAAAATAATGTCATTACCTTTTTGAAAACTCAACAATATGTTCAATTAAAACATACAAGTAGTGGAAAACATAGTAGAAAAAACAGTAGTGAAATGTATCCTTGGGTATTTAGTACTACGAAAAAGCATAATATTTAGGCAGCTAAGTGATATTATGTTATTAAAAAAATTACTATTTGCTCTCCTCTTCATTTTAACGGGTGTATATCTTCCTTTTGTGAGAAAACATCAAATGAATGGACAATCTATAGTAATTAAATCATAATAACAGTTGTTATTTCCCTTACACAACAGCAGCGCAAACCCCATTGCTAGTTGACCAAAACTGCATTATTGCTTTTTTCTTTCGTTGGCAAAATACAATGTATATCTCTTTCTCCTTCTTGACGCGTCCTTGAAATTTCACTCTCAATATCGAATCGCCGCTTGGTGTAACGAGGAGAACTAAACTATAAATGGAGAAAAAAAGGGATAAAGTTGTAAAAGTAAGTAAGGGAACCAGTGACAAAGTTTAGGAAAATAAATTTGTGTTTAAAAATTTTTAACTTTTTCAGATTACAACTGAAAAAAAGTTATGAGAAAGTTTGTTGATTTAAAAAAAAAAATTATTTTTCCGAAGAAAGTCAGGTGTTTTTGGAGCAAGTTAGTACAGATGACTTGAGGCTTATAGTAATACTATAAAAATGCATTTAATCGAAATTTTTAAAGCTTTTATTTATTTTTTCTGATAAATTAACATATACAAAATATAATCATAAGACTTATTTATTGATAGCTAAGCTATTCATTTTAAAATTTGTTATGAAATGAACATCAAAATATTGAAAAGATTTATTAATAACTTTTTGAAGTAAAAAATTTACAAACAATTTTAATCAAGTCAAAGAGCATGCAGCTTGTTTGTTACTCTCTCATAAAACTCTCCATGTAAAATAACTAGCTGAAAATGCTGAAGGTCAGTGATTCCGCTTTTACAAAAATAGAGTAACAATATGAACAAAAAATTATTTGCATGCAAACTTTCTACGTTTAACTTTAAAAAACTAATATCAATAAGAACAAAACCATAAAAACAATTGTTTCTACATATTTACAAAAACTCCTAAGCAGCTCCGAGTTTATACTTTGCTATCCCGCAAAGCACTAAACATGTTTACGCAATAGAACCGGTTATTATAATAACATTTACAACAAATTTCCATACAAGTTTTTTAAACTACTGAGTAATCGACCTGTAACAACTTACCCATGTAGCAACTAGCCCCTAGCTCCCCTATGATAATTTATAGTTAGTTAGGAGTCTTAAATGTGTCAATCTTAAAGGATTATTCGATTTCTTTCCATTTGTGGTAGTTATGGTCTTTGCCTTGAAAGTTTAACGAAATTTAAGTTATTTTTTACTCTATATTTTCCAAAATTTTAGTAAAATTCAAACTCAAAACTTTTATAATGATACATTACACAAGGTCTTGTTAAAAAAAAACTTTAAAAATATAAATAAAAAATTTTTAAAATATCACAAAAAAGGTTCTAGAAACCCAAAAAAAAAAATCCTACATTACTATATACAATTAAAGAAAAAGGACATTTTTTAATTGTTAAGTATGCCTTAAAAAATTTTTCTTAATACATTCCCAAAATTTGATCTAACACTACTTTTAAATAAGAATTTTATGCGCACTTTTCTAAAGCATTTTTTGATGAAAATTGCGCAAATCTATGTGAGAAAAAGAGTACATTCAAATGAGGATTTTATGACCACACTTCTAAAGCATGTTTAGAATACCAAAAAAATACATGACAAAGTGACATTCCACGTTTGAAACAAAAAATAGTTTAAAAATTTATTGTGTAAGGACTATAATATATAGAGACTTAAATTTTTGACATAAATAATTAAAGAAAATCAAAATTTATAACAATAAAAATTTTTAGTTTTTTATTTTTTATGCATCTTATTCTTCCTAGGTGGCGTCAAAAAAAAAATTAATTTTCCGCCAGGGCCTAGATTTCTCGAGTTGTATACTGATCTGAGTTGATCGTGGTTCGCGTCAAATTTTTTGTTAGTGCTCTGAATACAACATTCACTAGAATTAATAAGTTTGGTTACATAAAATCAATATATTCATTTTGAATGAAGCTGACAACAATGATGACACAATTGATTTAATTTCTGATCTCAATATCTCTGACTTTGTGTCGAGTGCCATGAATTTTCATTCAATGTGACCATGGCAGAACTAGAGAAGGTAGATGCATTTCGGACTGCGTACTCTTTTTCATATCCAAAAATTTCAAAGTCAGCTTTTTGCGAATGAGAACAAAAGGAAATCAATGGCCGCATTCAGCGGAGTCAACAGTTTCTAGCTGACTGTTGTGTTAAAATTCCTTGAGAAACCTTTGCAATTAAATTATTTACTTAGTTAAACAATCATAAAAGTGAAAAAAAAAATAATTTTTACTTTCTTAACGTTTAAGAGAACTACACATTCAGAAAAAAACATCGCTTACTAAGGTATCACAACACTTTACTCCACTAAATGTGGCCAATTTTCGCTTTCTCATTGTTTTCAGATTTTTATGAGCTGTCATCTTCGTTTTGAAAGTTTCGGCAGTCTGCCTCTCCAAAACGCTTATACCTTCTTATTCTACCGTTAATGTGACAGTCAATAATTTTCTGTTATTTTCTTTCATTCTTAAGATTTATGTAAAATTTAAACAAACCTATGAATTCAGATCAAAATATTTTTTAATTAATAAAATTAATTTTATACTCTGTGGAAGGCAGGCGAAGGGCGTGGCCAATCTGAATAAAATAATTATATGATAACTAAGTGCAACAAGTTAAAAATAAACAAGTTAATTTTCTTTCTTATATTTTTTAACCGACTTCAAAAAGGAGAAGGTTCTAAAGTTGGTTGGTTTCTATGTTTTTTTACAACTCGAGACGTTGCATATTTATTCTTTATTTTGTATGAGAGGTAGACGAAGGGCATGGCAGATGTTGATACAATTTTTATGCGGTAATTATGTGAATCTAGAGAATAAAATATAATTATATTTTTTTTCTTGCACTTTCTATAACTGGAAATATTGCACTTTGTTTGCTAATTTTGTATGGGAAGCGGGTGATGGGAGTGGCCGATCCGCAAAAAAATTTGTGTGGCGTTTTATATAAATAAAATAATAGCACACGCTTTATTTTATGTACCTACGATAAATTCTACTATTTTTTTTCCTCATCCCATATACCTGTGCGCCGCCTAATAAGTTTCACTTCAAAAAATGTTTTCTTCATGTTATTAAAAATTCCCTTTCTTTTTCCACACGATACCTAAATTTCATAAAGTAAATTTGTTATATTACACTACAAAAGTTTTCTTCAAACTTATTTCATAAATATTTTAATTAAAATCTTGCAAATGGCTCAGGTAATTTTAACTTCTTGAAAGAAAGATTTCATATAAACTGCAAAGAAACTTATTTTTTTTATTGGTGGAACAATTTAACACCCATTTATTTTTAAATGCTTCTCTCTGGTATAAAGATGAAGCAAAACTATCTCACTTACTTGGAAATTTTTACAAATTTTTAGCAATCAGCGTGATTAACAAGTAAAAAGATAAATTAAACTAGTACTCAAAGATCCAAACATCCAGAGAAAACAAGCAGCTTTTAGCCAAGTACTCATTATGAGTCTAGATTTTAAACAAGATTTTAAGAATTTTGCTGACTTCGTAATAAGAGATAAAAGCTGCAACGGGGTGAAAAAGTGCTTTTATAGCATGTAGCTTAAATGCACAGTAGAGCACATTGTTAACATTAAAAAAACACAAGTAGTAGCCAACTGTAATAGCTGATGCCAAAAACTTTATTGGCATTTATATAGCCTTGTTTGTCGAAAGTTGTGTTATGTAAAGCTTACTTTGAAGATTGAATATGAAAAGTTTTTATGTTGCAGACAAATTTGACGTCATATTATAGTATGGCGACTACTGTGCGTCATCATCAACACCTTCATTACTTTAATCAGAACTTTTTGTGTGTTCAGCTATTTTTCATTTGAAGAACTCATCAACTCGCATTCATTTCCATCCCCATCTGGAGCAATGATTAAAGGGTAGGTAGAAATTTCGAAGAAGTCATATTTGGTTCGCTCTGATAAGACAAATCCAATGGCAAGCGAAAAAGGGAAGAGTTAGGGAATTGCAAAAAATATGCCCCATCAGGAAGAAAATGAAAAAAATAAATCCACAGACACACACACACGTAATGCTACATAACAATAACAAGATTCTTTATCCTCAGCGTTCTTGAGAATAGTTTTGCTCCTACTTTACATGCAGCAACTTGAGCCTCGAGCCTTAAACAAAGACTATCATCAAAAAGTTTTCGAGCACAGAACATAAAATATAAAAAAAAATTCAGACTCAATTCAAAAATATGCAAAGCGTTGTCAGAATTTGTTATGAGTTTCGTTACCGGTATTAAACCCTTCAACGTAGAATATTAAAAAAAAAATGCATAGCAGAATTTGCGAAGATGTGTAGATGCTGGTAAAATAACAAAGACAGAAATAATTTTGATAAAGCAATGAGAGAGTGTGTGAAATAAGCTGAGCTAAGAGGTTAAGTAAAACTAGAAGCAAAAAACTAACATAAGGTATTAATGGTGAAGAGGAAATGGAAGTAAGCCAGCCCAATGATCCTTTAAATCCGTTTGAATAAATTAGTTACTTTAGCTGGAATTACACTGTGTGCAATTTTGACAACATTGGATCTTTGGTAACATAAAACGTATTTTTTTCTTATTTTTCTCAAAGGTAAAAATTTATGCAAAGATTAAATATTACAAAGAAAGAGGATATGTTTCAGGAATGAAATTTATAAATTTCTAATATTTTTATTCAAAACATTAACGGAAAAAATTATTTTGCTTGAATCAAGCAATTGTCTTGCTTAAACGCCAATGTTGATGTAATCACAGTGTGATAAAAAAATGTTTGCTTTACTTCAAATAACTTCTCATATATTTGCAAAAAAGCTAAATTTTTCTTAACATCAGGAAATCATGCAAAACTTTGTTAGTTTTCAATAACAATTTGTTAAATTTTTGCTTGATTTAATCAAATGTTTTCGTAGTTATTAATAGAGCTAGGAATCTTATGTTTTTACTGGGCATCTTAAAATGAAAATGGGTACGTTATTTTTACGAATCTTTAAATTTCCTTTTAAATGCAAATAAATCTAATTGCATGGTTTTGCATATTTTACAAAAAATGCCTGTTTTTCATAGTTATTGCGCATATTTTTGTATATTTTACAATAAATGCATGTGGTTTTTGCATATTTTTTATATTTTTTTTTTATTTGCAAACACTGAAATTTAGTGGAACATATTTTGTTAAAAAATAACTTAAAATTATTACTTTTATGTTCACTTAATATTTTTATCGTTTTTGATAAATTACTTTTTTATGTATTTTAAAACGACTTGGTTTTCTGTTTTTGTTAGATTACATGTAATATTTATGAAATGAGTTGTAAGTGCATGTTATATGTGCCTATTTGCAGTTTTTTAGATCATGAGATTCCTAGCCCTAGTTATAATAAACATTAAAACTCAGTACGCTGTAGGAACGAAAATTTTTAATGCTTTTGATTCTACTCGAGAAATTTTGGTGTAGACTTAACACTAACGCATACTTATCATCATGGTATAAGGATAGAGGTACCCTGCAGTAAGGATAGAGGTACCCAAGACATTGTGCTCGAAAATTTCATTATGATTTCTTAAAGAAACTTACGGCATGAGATGCAACTTCCACTACTCATCGGCTGTGACGCCAACGCGCACCACACAATTTGGGGAAGCACCGACGTCAACACCAGAGGTGAGTACCTTTTAGAATTTCTTTTAAGTAGTAATCTAGACTTTTTCAATGTGGGGGTAACACCTACCTTTGTGACTAGGGCTAGAGAAGAGGTCTTAGATCTCACCATAGGAAGCCCAGATGTTGGGGATATGATTAGGGAATGGAGGGTATCAATGAAACCTTCAATGTCTGACCATAGAATAATAGAGTTTAGATTTGGGGCAAAATGTCAAGAGATAGAACCCAAAAGAAACCCAAGAAATACCAGTAGGGACACATACACCAACACCCTGAAAGAAAACCTACAGAACGTAAAAACTAGGAGTAGAATTAGTAACATCCTAGAACTTGAATGCTATGTAGAGCAGGTAAAAAACGCATTATATAATGCCTACGAATCTAGCTGTCCAACAGGGCACAAGGCAAGAACAAAACATACTCCTTGGTGGAGCGCTGAGCTGACCAGACTCCGGAAGAAGGTGCGATGCAGCTTTAATGCCGCAAAGCGCAACGGAGAATGGCACATCTACACGGCGACTCTGACGGAGTATAATAAAGAAATCAGGACAGCCAAAAGACAGAGCTTTAGAACTTTCTGTGAAGACATTTCTTCCACGCCAGCAGCAGCCAGGATACACAAAGCAATGGCTAAAGGCAGAGTGGAGACAAGAATGTCACTTTTATTGCCGGACGGAAGCTATACACTTAGAGAAGATCAACGAGCCAGTCACCTTCTAGAAACTCATTTCCAGAGCAGCACACCAGTAACTGAGTATGAGACGGCAGACAGGCAAATTGCGCCAAATCAAGAAGAATGGAAGCTCGCAACGAGCATTTGTACTAAGGCTCGTTTAGATTGGGCACTCAGAACCTTTCAACCATTCAAATCAGCAGGTGTAGACGGCATCTTTCCTGCACTTCTACAAAAGGGTGCAGAAACTATATTGCCCCACCTAGTCAAAATAACTAGAAGCAGCCTTGCGCTGGGCTATATCTCAAGGAAATGGAGAAGGGCCATAGTCACCTTCATACCAAAAGTTACCTCATTTACCGCATTAGCCTTACCTCATTTGTACTTAAAACAATGGAAAAGGTAATAGATAACTATATAAGAACTGAGATTCTGGAGAAGGCGCCAATGCACCCATGCCAACATGCGTATAGGGCAGGTAGGTCTACAGAATCTGCCCTCTATACCAGCTGGCTAGTAACATCCAGTCGGCTCTCAAAAACAAAGAAATCGTACTATGTGCCTTTTTAGACATAGAAGGAGCCTTTGATAATACTTCTCACGAGGCTGTGAAGAAGTCTTTACATAAAAAAGGAGTAAATGATATGCTCAGCAGATGGATATGCCAAATGCTTAGCACTAGAACTGCAGAAACAAAAGTGGGTAACACCACTATAAGAATAAAAACAACAAAAGGCTGCCCACAAGGCGGAGTCCATTCTCCACTGCTGTGGAGTCTTGTTGTGGACGAATTATTAACGATGCTAACCGAGAATAGCATAAAATGTCAGGGTTACGCATACGACATCGCCTTAATAGCGAGAGGGAAGTTCGAGGATACACTCTGTAACCTGATACAGAGAGAACTGTCAATGAGAACAATGAGAATGGATGGCACTGAAATTCCCTTCAAAGGAGAAGTAAAGTATCTGGGACTTACACTTACACTTACAATTCAAAGCTTCTCTGGAGAAGACATGCAGAGGTAACTATAAACAAAGCAACGCGCGCACTCATGGTATGTAGGAGCCTGGCGGGGAAAAGCTGGGGTTGTAACCCAACAATTCTCCGCTGGATGTATACCATGATGGTGAGACCCATTCTCACCTATGGTGCAATACCATGGGCTGAGAGAACCAAGCTAACCACAATGAGGAATATGCTAACAAAGGTGCAGAGACTGGCCTGTGTATGCATCACAGGGGCCATGAAGACATGCCCTACAGCAGCACTAGAAGTAATTCTGGACCTAACACCCTTACACCTTGTCATAGAGGGAGTGCCAAGCGAACTCTGTTGTGCATTGCAAAAGAGGGGACAGGTTTAAGTAAAACTATCAGCAGTAGAGAGAAGGAGGATATTGCAAAGCACACTCCCTACATCGATCTACCAAGAGACGATATAGTAAAAAGGTATAACTTCGAAAAACACTTCGGAATTAAGCTTAGTACCAAGAAAGAGTGGGACAGTGAGATAATATCGCAAGTCAAGAAACCACACAGCATAGCATGGTATAGAGATGGGTCCAAGACATTGGAAGGTATAGGCGCAGGGGTGTACGGACCAAGCACTCTGAACCTATGGGGACAACACCCAGTATCTTCCAAGCAGAAATCCTAGCAATACAGCTGTGTGCACAATTCAATCGGGACCGGAAATACAAAGGTCAGGATACAGTAGTGATGTCAGACAGCCAAGCAGCAATCAAAGCATTAGTTTCCTGTGAGATATCATCGAAAATAACATAGGAATGCCTAACAAAACTCAACGAACTAGGCAAGAATAACACTGTCACTATACTTTGAGTCCCAGGACACAAAGGTATACAGGGTAACGAAGAAGCCGATGGTCTAGCGCGACAGGGTGCAGCCACAAAATTTATAGGACCAGAACCATTCTGCGGATTGGGCACACATGCCAAAGAGAAAATAACGATCGTTAGCAGAGAAAATAACGATGATCATTATATAATTAGAACTATGAGTAAGCCTGTATGATAATTCTTCTAAGCTTAATTTAAAGTCTATTAAATGTAAAGCATCAATCAATGATGGCAATGTTTCAATGAGTAATCCTACGAATAATGTTTATTCTTCTAAGTTTAACTATAAATCTAATAAAAGTAATGCACCTAATAAACCTTTGCCAGATTGTAGCTGGTCTTATAAAACAAATGTCTTTCCCAAATTTTCTCCTTTTCCAAAACATACTTCAATTCCTCCGTCCTCTTCCGTTCCAAAATCATTAAAATCTAAACGCGTCTCGTTTAACCTGAACCCTGAACCTGACTCCCCCTACATTAGAAATACACCTAAAATCCATAGTACATCTTATCCTAATTTCGTGCACTCTCATACTCTAAGCCCATCTCCATCTGATACAATTATAATTGAGCCCTTGAACCAACCTGGCAGTCCGAAGTCATTCCTAGACCCTCTACTACCACGAAGAGTCAAATTAATGTTAAATTCTTGCGCAGATACTGAGAGTAGATATGCCTTTTCCTGCCTTAGAGAGAACAGTGTATTTAATAACGTTCGTCTGTATCTCGCCTAAATGTACAAAGCCCCTGATTCAACATGCATTGAAGGCAAGACTTAAACTAATCTTAAAGTTTTAATTCAACAAGAAGGTCTGCCTACATGTTGATGACTTGCTTAACTTATTTATTCGTTTTCACGACCAACTCGTCGTGACGATCGATCAAGTCAAGGTGGATCTTGATACCTATGGTGCTCACGTCAGGACTAAACATATCTCCCTTCTTCAAAAATAGCGTAAAGACCAACAACAATATTATCGTCCCTAACTCCCATTTCTTAAATATATTTTACCATAACTGTAGCGGCATGAGAAGCAAATTAAATAAACTTTATGTTGACGCCAAATCATGTCACTTCAATGTTCTAGTATTCACTGAGGCATGGTTAAATGATACCTTCAATAATGAGGAAATTCTTGACAGTAATTGAACTTTCTTCAGAAACGATCGAGATTACTCCTCAACTGGTCTTTCTAGAGGAGGTGGCAGTCTCATGGCAACTCACAGCTCTCTTTCAAGTGAGCTAATAGATACGCATACCCATAAACTTTTTTATCACCGCATAATTAAAGTTTGTACAGGAAATAGTCTTTTTATGTACATAGGTGTCGTTTACATTCCTCCCGGCTCTAGTGAAACAACATACAACTAGCTATGTGAAACACTGTCCTCCTTAACATTCACTCTTAAAGAGAAAGATAAGGTTGTTATTCTTTGTGACTTCAACCGTCCAAATATCTCTTTTGTCATTGATAAAAATGACAACTATCTTCTTCCTGTTAACCTTTCTAATACCATAGATTTCTCATTATTTAGTACCTTTTATGGCAACGATCTGCAACAAATTTCTTCTGAACAAAATCAAAATGGCAGATGGCTGGACCTTATCTTTACAAACTCGTGCGATGAAGTGAAGGTTAGTCCATGCACTGAAGCAGAAAATTTGCTAACGACATTACTTTTACCCAGTCTTATAATAACTCCATTGCATACGATTACTTCAACGCCGATTACGAAAGTATAAAATGTTATCTAAATGCTCTAAACTGGAATAATATTCTATCCAACATAGTTTTCGACAGAGCTGTCTGAAGATTTTATCAGCACATTTTTACTGCTATCGAAAATTTTGTGCCAAAAATAAAGAATTAGCTTTCGGAGCCATGGCTAGACAAAAATTTCAGATTTTTGAGAACCCAAAGAAACAAAATTTACAAAATTTCAAAACCACCGATAATGTAAGCAATGAACTGAAGCTAAGATATGACCAGCTATCCAAAGAGTTCTCTATCAAGTCAGAAGAAGTGTACAAGTTGTACACTAACCTTATCGGAGAGAAAATTGTTCAAGAGCCGCAAAAATTTTTTGACTTCGTTAACATAAAGCGAAAATCTAGCGGCTATCCATCTTCTATGTTTAAAGGTGATGTCAATTCCTCCAACCCTCATGAAATCAGCAACTTATATGCAGACTCTTTTAAAGAAGTTTTCTGTGTCTTCACAAGTAATACTATAGTTCCCCTCCCTTTTCAGGATTTTCCCTATAATAAATCATATCTAACTAACACGTGATGAGAAATTGATACAAATAAAGGACCCTGCCCAGAATTGTTACCCCCGCACTTACTAGTCCAATGTTTAGACACACTTATCATGCCTTTATAAATAATATTTAACAAATCTCTGCTGCAAGTATCTTTTCCATCGTATTGGAAGATATCTCACCTAACACCAATATATAAAAATGGTGATAAAAGGTCTGTTGAAAACTGTAGAGGAATCGCCATAATTGTTCAAAAAAATTATATGCGAAAAACTTACATCTAAATCCTTTACTCAATGAACAGCAACATGGTTTCCTTAAATTTAGATCAACCACAACAAATATAATGACTATGATCTCTGATGTTTTAAGTAAAATGGAAGAAGGACATAAAGTGGAGGCAATATACACCGACTTTAGCAAAGCTTTTGATCGAGTCGATCATGATATCTTGGCTTCCAAATTGGAAAAGATTGTTATCTCAGGATCTTTGCTCAGTTGGCTGAAGTCCTATCTCCATGACAGGTCTCAATTCGTAAAATTTCAAGGTACCTTATCCAAACAGATTTTAGTTACATCCGGCGTACCACAAGGTAGTTACCTTGGCCCAGTTCTCTTTAATATTTTTATCTCAGACCTGTCTGATATTCTTTGTGATATCCTACATCTAGTATATGCAGACGACTGAAAAATGTACCATGTTATTAAATCGGAAACAGATGTAATTTACTTACAGTCGAAACTGTCATCTCTTGAGCACTGGTGCAATCAAAATAAACTTTATCTTAATGCTAAGAAATGCTTCGCAATAACCTTCTCCCGTAAAAATTTAGTAACAAATGACAGTTACTTCCTCAATAGAATTGAAGTTGAAAGAGTCAACCATATTGTTGATATTTGTGTGGTCTTGGACAACAATTTGCGTTTCAACTTACATTATGATAATATTGTATCTAGGGCCAGCAAACTACTTGGTTTTATAAAACGGCGTGCAAAAGGGTTCAAAAAAGTGCGGTAGTGCGCCCTATTCTTGAATATGGATGCATTATTTGGAATCCTGCTTTCGAATCACACAGTGAAAGACTTGAATCTATTCAAAAGCAATTTATGCTTTTTGCGCTTAGGGACACGTATAACCCCCGTGAGTACAATATATTGCCACCTTATGATTTTAGGCTTAGCCTTCTGAATTTAATGCCCCTTTCAACAAGAAGGACTTTACTTAGGTCATGTTTTACCTTCGATATCATTAACATTCGATATCATTGTTGATAGCGAGTATATATCAAACAAGATACGATTTAATGACCCGATCAGACGTACATGGCATACACGACTATTAAATTAATATCAACATCACACTGTCTACGCAAGAAATGAGCCGATAAATAGGCGCTGTAGAGAATTCAATAATACCAGCGAGTACTATTCACCCCCTATGTTTAAATTAACTTTTGAGAAAAATCTTTCCAAGTCCCTATTTCCGTCATAATACCTTCCTTCTAGCAACTTGGTTTGAAATCTTAATCTATAATTAAGCATGCCCTCTCCAAATCTTTTTTCCCTACTAAAGGCCCAATAATTCTGCGCTCTTCATTTATTGTCCTTTTAGACATTAAGAATAAAATGCTAAGAATATAAAGAGCCAGTTTGTTAAGCGTATTCTTTCCAATGCCCTTCTCAGATCTCTCCTATTCTTATCAAATAAAATTCTTAGCTATACTAATATGTATAAAATACGTTAGCATGTTAGTTCCCTTTCTTTTTTCTTTTCTTCTCTCCTTTTCTTTTTAACGTGTTCTTGAATTCATGTCGATCAGGTGGGCGATTACGCCCACATCGATTTGCATATCTTCGAACACCAAAACAAGGAAATGGGAGAAAACAAGCCTGCTAGAATAAGAAAATTTCCTTGCTTGGCCAATAAATAAATAAATAAATAAAATTAATAATTTTAAAAATATTTTACTCCATACAAAAATGAAAACCCTTTTATTTAAATCAAAAAGTAAAAGGAAACATTTTTAAAACAACTACGAATGCTTATCTTTAATATAATAAGCTTGAAATTAATATTTTTAAAAACATTTTACGCAATACAAAAATAAAAACGCACATTTTAAAAGAGAAAAGTGAAATGAAAAGTTTTTAAAACAAAAACGAACGTTTTACCATGAAATAGTAAAATGAATATATAAATATATAAATACAATTCAAGTGGGGGGGGGGGTTGTTGTTCTCACATATTTTATTTCAAAACACTTGTTAACAACGAATTGTTTGTTATATATGTTTCCGTGGCTTATCTATTTGATATTTGTTCAGAAAATAAAATATTTTTCATTCTCGATTTTATCACTCAAACTGCCCGCAAGAAAATAATGAAAGAGTTTGAGTTGGAGCATTTGCTGCCACTACTAAAAGGTAAGTATTTAAAGTAAAATTAATAATATCTGTCAAAATCCATTTTTATTCTATTTGATATTTGTTCAGAAAATAAAATATTTTTCATTCTCGATTTTATCATTCAAACTGCCCGCAAGAAAATAATGAAAGAGTTTGAGTTGGAGCATTTGCTGCCACTACTAAAAGGTAAGTATTTAAAGTAAAATTAATAATATCTGTCAAAATCCATTTTTTTAGACGCTGGGATACAGTATCATCATCTGAAAAATTTTAACGAGATGAACATAGTTGATGATAAAATAACTAAAAAAAAACTTTAATTTTGAAAACCAAGAAAATTATTATTATTGTATTTGAGAAGATTTATTGTTAAAAATCAAACGAACATTTTAGAATCTCATTTAAAAATTTTCATTTTTAAAATTAAAATAAAGGTTTTACTATAGCATTTTAAAATGTCCATTGTTAAAATTCAAACCAAAAATCGAACGAACATTTTAAAATCTCATTTTAAAATTTTCGTTTTTAAAATGAAAATAAACTTTTCACAATTTCATGTTAAAATGTTCATTATTAAAATGAAAATAAACGTTTTGCCATTTCATGTTAAAATGTTCGTTCTTAAAATGAAAATAAACGTTAGAAGTGCAAAATCTGGGTCAAACGTTTTTAAAAGTAGCTCGTTTCTGCCACTTTTGAAAATGTTTTTTTTCTCTGTGTATGACTTAGCATTTATTCGCAAAAATTCTTCCAGCTAAGCCCAAAGATATTTTACTGTTTTTATCATCAAAACAACAAGGTTTTTTAAATGTTGTTTTTATATTTTTTACAAATGTGAAAAAATTACCCAAATATCCGTTTCCAATCAAAAGTTATGGCTTTTATGATTAAGTTACTTTATGATTTATAGAAAAGCTTTTGAGTCATAGTTCGCACAGTCACGGAATTACGTATTTGACATCAATTTACACATGCAGTTTCACTGGTAACATTTTATGGGCGTTGGACGATGGATGTGGCAGCAACGCGCCGGGTTTCAGCAAAGGAATGGTCCAGCTGCAAACTCAAGGGGTGGGGGTAAGGGTTTTCACTTCTGAAAAATCGTTTTTTTTCGTCTTTTCTTATAGGCTGAAATATATTGTACTGAATATAGTCTGAAGAATATTTGAAGTCGATCAAAGCAAAACTTCTATTTAAAAACTAAATTAGTTATTTATTTAAAACTTGGTACACACTTTCTACATATAAAGTTCTTGCTTTCTACTTACGAAATGGTGGAATTTTTTGTGAAAAATAGAAATTTTCACTTCAAATGCTCAACAAAAATTTAAAAATTAAAGAAATAATAATCAGAGAACGTTGGGAGAGGATTTAATAATACTTTGACTAAAGGTTAAGGTTTTTTATTTATAAATGGATGTATGTATGTATGTGGGTATGTTTGTATATCACGTATAGACTCCAAAACTGCTGAACATATCTTTATGAAATTTTCAGGGAAACTGAAGGCACATCTTGAGAGTGTTAGTGTGATTTTTAGTATCGATTGGACCAGGGGGTGTGGTACCACCCATACAAGCCAAATTTGCGCTATCACCCACAAACCAGCAAAAAGGATATACACATATCAAGCGGTTTTGATGGTAAAAACTAATATGTAGTAATTTTGTTCAGATGGTTACTGTCGGCAACCTTACAAAAAATGGGTCCACTTGGGTCTACTTAGGGCCTCTTTTTAGAAATCATGCCAATTCCGGAGTTGTAGACGTTTTTAAAGTGAAACTTGATATGTTGGTGCTCCAAATGGCGGTCAGTATATATATATAAATGTTTTCACGCCCACTCTAACCGCCCATAAATCAATAGAACTTCTGTATATCAGACGATTCTGATCGTAAAATACAAAAATTTGGTAATTTAGTTTATATGTTTACTTTCGACAACTTTTCAAAAAATAGACGTGCGCCCACTTTTATCGCCCACAAATTAATAAAAATGCTATATATCAGACGGTTTTTACTGTAGAAGACTAACTGCATGATTATATAAAAGGAAACGAACACGTCGTGAAAGAAACGAGCAATATTTTTTGAAGGTGCAGCCTTCTTTTCGTTGCAGTAAATTTGGATAATTAAGCTTATATGTCCTTACCGATTTTCATGAAGCTTTAGCAAGGTATTAATAACATACTAAGGTTTTTGCATTGGAAAAGGGTGCTTGGCACCTCCCATACAGTCCAAATGTGCAATATCGTGCAATATGGAATTAGAGGTCGCACAGCTTCCGAATTCGGAATTTGAATACAATTTACATGTGCTGTTTCACTGATGGCATTTTACGGACGCTGGACAAGGAGGCATGGCACCTACCATACAACCCAGTGATATCGAATAGCTTTGGAGTTAAAGGTCGCACAGCTTCGGAATTCAGTATTCGATCAATATGTAAACATGCCGTTTGCCTGATAACATTTTATAGGCATTATGCATGGGGGCGTAGCCCCTCCCACAAAATGAAAATTTGCGATACCAAATAGCTTTGGAGTTATAGGTCACACAGCCTCGAAATTCGGTATTCGACCACAATTTAAACGTGCCGTTTCACTGATAACTTTTGGCACCTCCCATACAACCCAAATTTGCGATAACAAATAGCTACCCAACAAACATTTCAGCTTCCAGAAGACCTTAGCGAGGGCATTTCTCCTTCCTCTTTTTCAGCAACGCGAAGCTTTCTGGAAGGGAATTTGGGGCACTTATGCAGGTTTCATACTATCGGAACAGGCCTCTTTATTGCTTCTTTGAAGAAGCACGTTAGAAGCAACTTAACGAAGGACGTCAGAAGTAACTTATCGAACTTTGTCAGAAGCACGTCAGAAGCAACTTATCGAAACTTAGCAAAGCACTCCAGAAGCAACTTATCGAAGCTAGCTGAGCCTCGCTTACTCTTCGCCGAGACACATTAACGAGGTCGAAAAAAATAACAAAGGGTAGAAGTTGTAATAATTATATTTTTGCTTTCTTTTTTTTTATTTCAAATCGCAAAATATAATTACATATAATATATACTGATAACCATGGCTGGGATATGCGGCATTTTGGTTATATTTAACAAAATGGGCCATAACTCCACTTTGGAACTGTTAAAAATTGGCAATCCATCCATGTTAACATTAATCGAAATCGTTTTGGATTAATTTAAGTTCCGAAATAGGCCTCGTAAGCAATTCTCCAGACCGTGGTGCCAATATTGACCATCTTCACGAATATTCATAAGAACAACGTTTGGTGGAGTCGTCAAAAGTATTCGTGGATCTTGTGGCAATTTGTTTCCTGTGTTCATCAACGCCAAAAGATCCTTTAATATCATGTGAGTTATTTGATGTATATCGCCCATTTCATCAAACCAGAACGTAATTTGGTGTGTTTCTCTAGATTTGATTCTTCTGAGCGCAACAATTTTTCGTCATCGACGCATTCCATTGCATTATTGTCACAGGTGGCAGCATTATTACTATCTATAATACGTTGCCTATATTAATTAAGTTATATACACGTTTAATTCAACCGCAGGCGAAATACGAAAACGAATAATTGCATTTACTTACCAACTGCTGCTGAATCTGATGGATAACATATATTTATGAGCGTCTGAGGATTATTTTTAATCGTAGTAGGCAACAGCAATTTCAATTCCTTTTAATTTTTTAACATCTTGGCAATTTTAAGAGCTTTTTTATCATTTCGTTTCGCGTTTTATGAACTTTTCCGCGATACGTACCCGATCGTCGTACTTTCCACATCATAATATTTTATATATGTTTTATTAATTTTTTATTTAATTTATTAGCACATTTATTTAACGTATGCATGAGATGACTATTCACTATAATATAACAAAAAACTGTGGCGCTGATTTTAACAGCGTAGTCCCTCGATACTACTTGTTTTTGGAAGCAGACGCCGTCGTATTCCATTTATGCGTCATATAGCCTCTACAACACTTGCTGTTACAAGCGAGTTATGAGTTTCACAAAAATAGCTTCGATAAGACTTGTTGTCACATGTTTAAATTAGTTAGCCAGATAACCTCGATAATATGCTTCGCAAAGGTTTTCTCGAAGCAAGAAACATAAGTTCACTGCACGGTAATGTGCTTCGCAGGGACTTCATTAAAACAACCGAAATGAGTTCATGCTCCGATATTTAAAACCTGCATTCATAAGTGCCATGGAAGCCTTATCGAGGAAAAAGTGTTTAACCTCCAAGCACAAGTAAATTAGAAGCGATATGGAGGTTGAGCCTCTTTAAATTTCAAAATTTAACCTTCTGGAAGCACAAATATTTGTTTGGTATGGAGTTGTAGAACGCTTATCCTCGGAATTCAGTATTCGAACTCAATGTACACATGAAGTTTCACTGATAACATTGTATGGCGTTAGAGAAAGGGACGTGGCACATCCCATTCAACCCAAATTTTAAAAATTGAATGGCTTTTGAGTTCAAGGTCGCACAGTCACGGAATTCGCTATTCGACCAAATTTTACACAAGCGCTTTCACTGATTACATTTGCTGGGCGTTTGGAAACGGGAACGTGGCAGAAACGCGCAGGGTTTCAGCTAGTATTTAATATGTTTAATAAATATTAAAAAATTAATGAGTGAATCTTTATTTAAAGTAGTTAAACATATTATAGGTCGATATTTCTAAATAAAAATTAACAGTTTTGTGTTAAATACATTTTATGAGTGTTGTAAGAAAAAATATAAAATTATAAAATTTTGAAATAATAGGGTTGCCACCTAATAATATATATTCTTAAGAATTTTAAACATCATTTAACAGTGTTAGGGAGTCACTGATTTCGAATCTGAATATCATAAATAATAATAAAAAATATAATACAAAAATGAATCTTAACTTGTGCTATAAATTTTATGTTGTTATTTATTTAAAAAATTTTTTGCATCGCCTATTTTTACGCTAGAATCTGTATTATTGACGCTAAATACTTTAATTTTAGGTATTACTTAAAAAATTCTTTGTGCAAAAGACTGATGTAACCTATATTGGTTTTTTCTTTAGCAGTAACTGATATCCTACAGCCGGAAGTTATGACTTTAAAAGAACAACGCTGTGTGAAGTTAAATAAAGATATGAAAGTTGTGTTAATGGATTTGGAAACCTGGTCAAAAACAAAATTATCAGTATTTCAGCTTTTTCAAAGTTGAGGCATAATAACTGTTTTTATTAATTTTAAATTCGGAATTTGTAAAAAATATGTTATGAAATCATAAAAAAGTCTTTTTTTTATATGGAAATTAGTTTAACTTTTTTTGTACATAAAGATTATAAGATGACTATAAAATGTTGTAAAAAATAATCATAATTCAATATCAGCCATTTGTAATGGTCCTAGAAGCAATTTTTTTATATACTTATAAATAAATTTAAATACTTAAATACTTATAAAAGATGACTCTTACCTTGTAATACTTTTAAATTCGAGCATACTCGAGTAACTCTACTAAAAAATTGTAAAAGTTAGCTTTTTACCGTTATATCACGAATTATTACTTGACAAAAACTTATAAATACCTGATTTATTCACTTTTTTATTACAAAAAAACCACAGCCAAACCATAAAATCCATTAAATTTTTTTTAATTTACTTAACCGAGTGTGCAGCTTTACATTGAAAAATCTCTAACTCTCGCATTTTCTTGCAAATACAATTCATCTCATCTTCAAAGTGAAAGTTTGAAGTAATCAGATCTGAAGTCTTTCGAGGAATCAGGAGAAATCAGAAAAATTATAGCTCTATAAAAAAAAAAAAATTGAAAAAAAAACTTCAAGAAAGGCACAACTTAAGGAACCCGTATCTTATCAACGAAATAAAATTGGAAAAATATGTATATATGAAAGGCATGTCTTACGGGCTTCCAGGAGTTAAAAAAAAACAAGACACTTTTTAAAGTTTTTGTTTTAAGCTGCACTTTATTTTAGAATAATTTTTTTGAAAAAGTGCGCCGTTCGGTTTTCCTCAATTATCCGAAGATGTTTGGCAACAAATGGTTGTTTAATATTCATCATTAACAGTTCTACGTTGCTCAAATGGTACAGTTGCGACATGACCAATTTTTCTAAAAAAACAGGTGGCACTTTGAGTGGATGTGCTCCATCCCTGGACAAGTTTTGTTGGATTTTGATCTCTTTGAAAATCCAAACAGTACATTGCTGCTTTGTTTCGAGCTCAAAAGCATATATTCATGGTTCGTCACCTGTTACCATGTCGTAGACGTGTTTTGAACCACCCCGGCTGAATTTGTTTAGCAAAAATCTCTGATAACATTTTCTGTACTAATGTCACCAGATCCAATCACAAGGTTCTGATTAAATGATTAATTAGAGACGATTCAATCTCTTATTTCTCTTGCAATGTTGGTTACTTTTCATATTGTTTTTATAAATGGAACAATTTGTAATCATACATATAAGTAATGGATGCTTCATATAATCGGGTAAAGGTGACTGCCATTGTATTATGATGCAGTCTCTCGGTTAATTTTTTTACGAGCGGAAGAGCTTTTGCTGAAGATTTCTTTTCGGTTGAGCCTCATCGACCAGGATATCGATGAGTATCTCACTGGATAACACATGTACAGCATCCTTAGAAACTATTATAAAGGCGCAGAAGACCCTAGCTGCACTTAATCCATACACTGATTCTACTCCACGTCGATAGGCCCAAACTTTAAATGCGTACATAGAACTGTAACACACAACGGTTAGGAGAAGTGTCCTGCGCGCTTGTTTAAACCTCACGTGCTTGGACACATTCTAGATAGCTGATAGCATTCTAGATGAGAGTACTCCAGATGTCATTGACGAATGGCTTTGCCGATACCTCCGTACAGCGTACGTTGATAATGACTAGCTCTAGATTTTTCTGGCTGCAGACTTTCCAGATATCTTTTCCTATGGTATAAATAAATCTCTCTCTACATTTAAAGATGTTTGCTAATTATTACCAAATATTCGTTGCTATATTAAACACGTTTACAAAAATAAAGGTCTAAAAATTGGAGGCATTGATAAATGCGGATAAGTTTCATAAAAGCAATAATTTTCAAATGCTAGAAAAAATCGTCATTGAAACAGCGAATGTTGCTTTCATATTTTATGAGGGTAGAACGAGAGTTGCTAATTGACTACTGCATGGACGCAACATGAGTAAAAATCTATTAATTACAAATTATAAACGCTCGAAAAAATCTGAATAAATAATCATACGCTGCATAAACTGTACATTTTATGGACATAAATTGTTAATTGGCATCAAAGGTAGAGACCAGAAGCAGAAATACACAAAATTTAATCTAGCCCAATCTGCATATTATTTATTAAAGGCATTTTGTTAAACTTTTCACATAAATTAAAAGAATTTGTCAATTTCTCATGCATACCGAGACACGCCCGAAGCACGCACACATACATATGACAAATAGACACACCTTTCTGTGCACAATTTTTTACAGTATCAAAAGTTTTCGACATGCTAAATAATAAGTAAGACAACTCTGTATGCAACAACAAAACCTTAGCGACACAACAAAAGCGACAAAAGCAAGATCCTTGAAAGAAATATTTTGCATATAAGAATTACGAACACATCAAAATCCTGCTGCCAGCACAATCGAACTTATAAATTCTTTCTAAATCATGTTCAACAGTTCTTAAAGAAAATGAAATGTTGAGACAAGCTGACTTAACGTTTAACTCCTTTGCCAAGGAAAAACGAAACCCTTCTAAATAGCGTCACACGGACTGTAAAATGAAAGAAAATCAAACATTTTGACGGAGCTCTTTCTACGGAGCAAGCAAGTGTTTGCATGGCCTTGTTCGTGTTTATGCGAGTGTGTGTATGTTTACGTGCGAATGGTGTACAAATTTTTATTCTGTCATTCGGTTAAACCCTTTTTTTAAATTCAGCAAATACTTAAACACACGAATGCCCGACCATAAGGAACTTTAGGGATGTGAAGTGGGAGTGTTGCTTAAGTTAAGTTCCGTTGTGGCAAAAAAAAGAACTGAATTTCTTTCTTTTTTAGTAACTGTTGTGATTTACTCGATGCATACGTGAATATGCGGTATTCTTCAAGCAGCCGTATGTGTTTCCGACTGTATGTCTGTCCTTCACACTTTTGATGTTTGTGCACTGCTGTTGCGATTTGTTTGTTGAGAAAAACTATAGTGGAAAATTCCGTAAAATAAAGCTGTCAGATGCGTGGATCTGCATACGCAATGCTATGCTGGAATCCATGATTTTTAAGCACGTAAGTATTTTGTTTTTCTATTTGCTTTGTCAATAAATTCGAACTTCCTTAATTTAATATTCTGTATTTTTGTTAAATGGAAATAAGTAAATCAGTTGTTGTCTGTCAGGCACAACTAGGAGATGAAAATTTGAGTAAAAAAAAATTTCTGAGTCCTTTGCTTGTCTCCATCTGGTTGAATTTTTTTTATGAATTTTTGAAATTTTGTTATAGGATTTTTTGAAAGTGAAAAATTTTAACTTTTAAAAACTACACGCTATACTGTAATACCAAAGTTGTTTGGAGACTCAAAAATACGTGCAGCTAGGCAAAGTTTAACTTCTATTCACTTAATCTAACTGTGCCTATCAAGGCATTATACATATATTCAAAAATCAATTCTTCGACTTAAACACGCAATCAAACACACTCACACAATCTTGCCAATATATATTCACATTACTGAAAGCCAATTTGTCATTATAATTAATTGTATCTTTACCTGCACTCATCCTCCACCACCTCGAAAACAACGTTGTTTATTGCTTTTACCGTTCAAAGGAAACGCGCATCAGTGCAATATTTTCTTATTTTGGTGAATATTTGCTGTTTACCCTCAGTGGGCAAAAGCAGGTCTTTGAAGCGCTTCTAGCAGGCCATCATATGGATTTCTTAGCCCTTCCGTTCTCGTTTCCAAGCCCATAAGCTATTTTATAAACGAGAAAATTTTCTAGGCCTTCCGCTCTCGCGACTCTAAAGAAGCCTGGTAGAAGCCCTTCTTTAGAATGTACATTAGAAAGAAAAGCAATATAAATATCAACTTGAAATAAAAAACTATTGACAAATTTCAGATTTGAACCATCGTCCTCTCAGCTGGCGGTCTGGTATCTCACCCACTCGTCCACCTCAGTTGATAACAAAATTCAGCTTATTTTGCATCATTACAAATGAAAGTAAGTTTTCGGGAGCGCGGGTTCGCAACCCAGCTCGGCCCAAAAAAAATTTTTTTTTTGTATTTCTTTTAAAATCTAAATTTTTTTACAAATTTTTCTGTCAATTTAAAAATTTTTTTTGGAATTTTTTTGTAAATTTCTTCATACAAAAATAATAGAAAAGACTTATAAATAATAATTTTTTTTGTTTTTTCTTTAAGATTTGGTTTTTTTTTTTAATTGATCTGATAATTTATAATTTTTTAAAATTTTTTTTATATAAAATAACAGGGAAAGACTCCAAACCTTCAAAAGGTAGGCCTTACAGAAGCACTCATCAATGCAGCGATCATGGAAGGTATATTGACGCCAACAAGAGCACTACTAGCATGCATTCTTTTGCGTATCGCTAGCTAAAATGCCCACTGGGCCGTTATACGCATTTCGGTGAACCAATACAGAAATGGAAAGAAGCATTCGTATGCTGTATGACTAATGCTTCCCATCGCTTTTTTCGCCAAAAACAGGAAAAATTTACAAGTCGAAAAATTATTAAAACTTGCATGTTCGTAGAATTAAAATAAGCATTTTTATTGATAATATTCATAAATTTATTATTTAATTTAGCAATTGCATTGTAATATTAGGTATTTGTATTTGATATTTTTGTATATAATTTTGTTAAAACAAAAATAGAATTAAATTTTCTTATTTAAATATTCAATACAATAAAACTGTAACATAAATAAAAAAACAAATTAGTCATATTAAAATGGCACATTAATTAGAATTTCCAGGTACTCCTTTGCACTTTGAGCAGACCACCTCACTATCACTATTTGTTTTTTCAACGGATATTAGAAGTTACGAAAAAGATTATTAAAATGCATTAGGATACGCTTGTTAATGTGTAGTGGATGTTGTTGTCTCTTTTTTTTTTACACAGCTGCTAAGAAAATCTCAGTTGAGTTTATCAGTGCGTGTGGTGTTTTTCAGAAGAACAGAGAATTCAGAAAAAAAACATTGTTTTTTCTAAGTTACGTGTAAGAAAATTTACTTTAATATTTTTTTATAGAGTTTATGGCCTACTGATTTATGTTTATGTGATTGTTTTACAACTGTACATGTAAAACCTAGAAAACACGCATTCCTTCGAACAGCCATAAATGACTTCTAGCGGAAACGAAACTAGTTTTTTAAAAAAAATTTGTTTGCGTGTTTTATTATTCCATTTCAAAGATAAATCTAACAAAAAAATTTATTTTTTCTATCTAGATCATAATTCGTACATTTGAAGGTAAATCGTCTAGTAGAAACACCAATTAACATGCAAAAATTTTGGCAGGACCCTAGAAGCGATTTAACTAGGTAAAATAAGGACAAGACACTAGTGACCCCACGTTACAGCAAACGTAACAAAAAAACAAAAAATGTTACAGGGTAAAGGTTAAAAGGGAATTGACGAAATAACTTCAGTAGGTATTGATAATTATTAAAATTATGTATCAAGTCAAAAAACGTTATTGCAATAAGCCTTTCAATTAAGCATTCAAATCGATATTTTGTTTGAATTTTTTATTTCAGATGACTACGTGAGGCTGGGTGCTTCCACAGAATAACTCACCTTTTTTCGAGGACTCTACTTTGATATAAAATATTTTAAGTAAATTTTATACACTTTAAGACACCAGTAAAAACATTTTAACATTTCAAAACAATCGAATTTTATTTTCTTAATTAAAAAACTTTATGAAAAAAGGACAAAATTTCGGTCGTCAGTCTGGGCTACTACTTTTAGTGAAACACACTCAACCTGAATTTGCTTCGGTAAAAAGATTAAAGATCTATGACTTAAATGTTGTTTTTTTTCCTGAGATGGTTGGAAGTAACACAGATGTTTGTCTTAAGGCTAGAACTGTAAACTATTCCGTTGTCTCATTAGAGCGGTTTTTTTTAAAAATCCCACCAGAACTTAGAATTCTAACTAGATATTTCACAGGTTCACTGTTTACTCAGATACCATCTTAAAAAGATGGGTTTATTTGAATCAGGTGCCTCTATCACCAATTTGGAACACCAAGCCAGAAACAGTGCTAAAATGTTTTAAAAGCCTTAAACTGGAGAGCTTATCAAAGGCATGCACAATAGATCCTATGGGTCGCGGTGCACATGAGCCTACTACGAACTAACAAGCAAACAAGAGCAATGAAACTAAAAACATTTCGTCAACCTAACCTTTAAAATGATGTGATTATTACAAAAAATGTCTCTATTTTTTTCAAAAATATAAAGTGGATATAAACAAAATTATAAAGTAAGCAGCTTTAAGCTGTTTTCATCTAATGTATTCAATCCTATAAAAAGCTTTAATACTTTAATACTTTAATACGAAATTAGTTAGAACTGTTCAGCTTGTTTCCTTAAACTGTGCTTTCAACTCAGCATGATAGATGTACAAAGCTTGTGGCGGGATTTATGCAATTATAATATCATATAATGCACCTTAAAGCGAAGGTAAAGTGTTTAACTCTGTTGGTGCTGGCATGAGCACTTAAGCTTTTGCCTGAAATGAGTTAAAATGGTTCAGAGTTCCCAAGAATGAGTGAGAAAAAAAGTTAAAGAGTTTCGAAAAGAGTGAATGTTTATTTGAATGCATTTAAAAGTTTTTTAGATTAATGAATTCAATGAAAAAACACTTAAACTCTGGAAGTTTTTGACTTTAATTTTTTGCTTCAGGGGGCACAACTAGTTGTGACGTACAGGAAAAGGTCTTGTTTAAGATTTGTTTTGGCCACACGTTAGAATAATTAATAACAAATTTTTTTTATATGAAAAAAATACACCCCCTGCCAAAAAAACGCATCACCAGATATGCTTTTTAGAAGAGCTCAAAAATCACCCAAAACTAGCATGTTGACACAAAATTTGGATAAGAATTGGTTGGTTGATGTCTTTACTTAAGCCCTGTTGCAAAGACTTTATTTTTTGAATGCTATTGTAGCATGTAACTATTTTAAAGTTACAATAATCACCAAAAGTTTGGTTATAAAAAATAATGATGGTCCGTTTAAAAATTGCACCACTTTCTTCTGAAATTTTATTTTTTATCCTTTTCTGAGAAGACGAAGTGTAACCACAAAATTTTGAGGACTACTTTTATTTTTCGTCTTAATGAGAAAGAAATTTTCGTCTTAATGAGGGCGAAAAACTAATAAAATAGGTAACTAATTAACGCCCATTTTTCCAGTCACAAAGGTCAACTAGCCTTGTTGTGTCAAGAATTGACTATCTAAACAGTGGAAGGTTCTTTAACATCAGTACCATTAGACTTTGGAATGCACTACCTAATTATATTAAACAAATAACTGCACGAACCAGCTTTAAGCATAACATCTTTAAATATTTTAGTTCTTTACATCAGTATATGAATATATGCTTCTTTTTCTTACTCACAACTTCTATTTACCAAATTTTTACTTCACTTTTCTATTTTCTTTACTTGTATTTATTCGGCTTTTTTTGATTCTGTAATGGCTTGTGATGTTATTTTTAATCCATTTAACTTCTTACTTATAAGAGCCCTCTGCAACAAAATGCAAATTTTTTAAAAAGCATTTAACTGAACTCCAATCACTAAATTATATAAATTTTATTAATTATCAAAACAAGAACGAAACCTACATACAATCCTTTTATTCACAAGGAAATTGATTTAACTCACATAGATTTTTAACTATTTTGTTTAATACGGGCTAAAAATCCGGTTTAAATGGTGAAATTTTTAGTATATCTTTAAGTTTCCATCAAGAAATATTGGGTAAAAATCAAACACTTAAAAAAATTCCACGCCCTTGCGAAGAAATTTGTTTATATGACAATAACTTAAAACTGTTAGTTAAAGACTATTATTCGGTATTGCTTGAGGATTGAAAAAAATTTCTGCATTAAAAAAAAAATACGAAATGTTATGTTTGGACAATTCTCTTGACATATATTAATTCAAAAACCTTGTAAACATATCAGTATTTTTTGACTTCTTTTACATAGCACCATTTGTCTCAGATGTAAATTATTTTAGCACGACTGGAAAGAAGATGTAAGTAAACACATCCTTTTTAGTATATAAAAATTTTTAATACATGTAAAAGTAAATTAAAGCACATTTTTAACCACTTCTACAAATATTTCTATGTGATGCGTTTTTTGTTCTTGGCAGGGGGTGTATATTTGAAGAAAATATTTTTTTTTACGACAAAATATTGGATTAATTACGAAGATATTTTCAAAATTTTTATTTTTTCGAAAAATTGCGGATGTTGAAATTCAAAGTTGCTTATTTGACCAAAATTTTACTCATATTTTCAGCTACAAATAAAAATAAGTTAAAAAAATCATCAATACAACAACCTTCGTTGAACAGGAGGACATATAAAGGGTGAGCTTCTTTATATGTCCTCCATAAAACAAAGAGCTTCTTACTTTGTTTTCTAAATAAAATACATATTAATCAATGTATTGATGCAAATCTTTATTTGGAATGATAGTTCGGTTCCAACAACTCAATATTTCAAAATTATTTCGTTCAAATGTTGTCTAAGACTAGCTCTTAAATAGTCCATTTTGTGGGTCTAATTTTCAAATTTTGACAAAATTCGAGAACGGCGAAGAAGCGATTGTTCACGGTTTTCATGAACACTCTCTGCTACTCGTTGCAGTTATAAAAAAATTCTCTGAAAACACGTCCCACTAAAAATCCCTTCAGGTAAAATATAACATAAATTTTATATTTTTGTATGGTTAATTAACATCTAGACTATATATTAAATAATGGAATCATTAAGTTGTATTAAGTGAATGCATAAAGCTATGTAATTTGGCGATAAAAATGAGTAAGTTCACTGTTCGCAGTGCGAACAGCGGCCGAAAATGGGTTAAAAAAATCATCAATCAAACAACCTTCGTTCATCAGGAGGACATATAAAGGGTGAGCCAATAAGAGATTATATATAATTCTAACTAAAATACATAAAAATCAATGCATTGTTGCAAATCTTTATTTGGAATGATAGTTCGCTTCCGACAACTCAATATTTCAAAAATATTTCGTTCAAATGTTGCCCATGACTAGCTCTTAAATAGTCCATTCTGTGGGTCCAATTTTCAAATTTCAACAAAATTCGAGATCGGTGACGAATCGATTGTTCACGGTTTTCACGAACACTCACTGCTACTGCAGCAATATTCTCAAATCTACGGGCTCTATGCACTCTGGTTTAATGATGAATGTTCAATAGTGTAAAATTGGTTCGAAATTTGGTGATGGTTTGATGGTTTGGACGCTCATAATAACCAAAATGATGTTGAAGAACTCTATAACATTCTCTAACTGATGACTAATTTTGGTAGTAAGTTTCCACAATTAATAAACGTTGTCCTGGAATAAGTCTATTCATGATTGAGTCGTATTGAATACTGAACAGAAACGTCATATGGACAAGCCATTTGACACATAGCAGCTGTCAAAACAATCCAGTTGAAAAAAGGACCTCGTATTGGATCACCCTTCATGTATGGAATAAGTGAAAAAAATTTCACTTAATAATTTTTTTTTCAAAATTTTAGCTAGTTAATTGGGCACTTAAAGGAGGTTTGAGGCAAGTAAGTTTTTGAAAATCGCATTTTTTTTAAATTGTTTATTGTTGTACAACTATTCAAGAATATGTTTTAAGTCAATTTCGCTTGTAATACAGATTCTACAGCGCTTAAAATCCGGAACGCCAGAGTTACTTTAACAAACCAGAGTAACTTTAAACGCGTTTTTCTCGTAACATACTTTTTAAAAAAGGGCCACACTACTGCAAACAAACTAATCGACCAATGCACATTTTTTTTTTCATCTGTCTGTATTGTAATTCTGCACATCTTTTACTAAAATGTGCTTCTTTGGAAAATTTGTCTAGTTTTTACCTGCAACAATCGACTTTTTTTCACGCTTCATACTTTTCTTAATTCTTATTTTTTTATTCATATTGATTTAATTCAGTGAACAGAAGTTCTTACAGACTATAGAGAAATACAATATTTTTAATTTATATTGAAAACATAAGAAAAATACTTTTAAATTAAAATTCACTTTCAAAGCATTTAAAACAAATCAATTTTAATAATAATTGTTAAGAGAATGCTTTAGTATTTCTTTCGAATTCGCAAAATCTATATTACATCATAGCATACAATTATTGAACTTATATACTAAAAAGGATGTGAACATTGGTTACTTTACTGCATAGTTGATTCTGCATGTTCCTAAATAAAACCAATCGTAATGTTCTTAAAGGAACGTTAAAGTTTATTAATTCAAGTAAATTAGGACAATCAACAGTACCCACTACAATATCATATATAAACAAAAGAGATAAAATTTTTCTTCTGTTCTAGAGATTTTTTAATTTTAAATGATTGCATCGGTCATTATATCGTCGTTACAAATGTGAAGTTGCGAATCTGAAAAATAAAATTATTTTTTACCATTGCATCCTATTGCTTAAGTGAAGCTATATGCTGTACCAAATTTGCAGATTTGTACTCCTTACAGATCCGCGTATAATGATCCGCGTATAGCTTTTTTAGCTATGGAGGAATATAAGGGTAAATGGAGAAAATTTCTTAGTTAATTTTTAGATTGATTCAACTTTGATGATGAAAGTGATAAAACCAATCAAACTAAACCAATGAAACATCCTCGTTGCCTTGATCGCCTAAAACATCAATGTTGTTCAAAGTTTCCCGAAGATGTGAGAAAAATTATCTATAAAAAATTTCACTCTTTGGAAACTCTAGAGGAACAACGAGAATTTTAAGAATTGTAAGGAGTAACAAAAAACGTACCGTTGTTACTGATGAGTCCTGAAAAATTTTCACAAACTGCTACCTATTGAGATGTAGAAATGAGACCAACATTGTGTGTCGAGAATTTTACCTTGAAAAGTTAACTCCAGAAGGTATAATAGAACCATATAAAAGGGGGTTCAGTCTTAAAATATGCAATGAAAAACATAATAAATTTATTAAAAAACATATTCTTTCTTTCCCTTCTGTTGAGTCACATTATTGTCGCAAATCAAGTGACTTCAAGTATTTAGACTCTCAGCTTAATATAAACATTATGTACTCTTTTTACAAGGAAGCATGTGCTAAAGTAGGAGAAAAAGTCCAAGGATACGAGTCTTACAGACGAACATTCAAATCATACAAACTTAAATTTCACAAGCCAAAAAAGGACATCTGTAAAGTGTGCATTGCTCTCAAAGAATGCACAGATAAAGAAAATATATTAAAAATATAAAATTTACATCTCGAACGAAAGAAAGATGCTACACGCTCAGAAATCTTGGATTAAATTCTAATCCAATCGTTGGAATCATGCATTTTTTAATACTTTTTGTATTAGAATTTAATCCAATCGTTGGAATCATGCAAGTTAACGCGTTTCCAACGCGTATATTAAAAAAATATAATTTGGCCGGCATTGGCTAGCTTGTGCTAGCCAATGCCCCACGGGCCAATAATTAAACTCACAATTTAAGTTTGTACAGAAATTAGTTTATTCAAACACTAACATAACAACACCAAAAATGACTGAACTGAATTAATATTTTTTGGTAGCTTAAATACTAATTTTACAATAAGAAGAAGCATAATAATTAAAGAATAAGAAGAAGCAAATTATAACTCTAATACTAAGTTGTGCGAAAATGCATACACTGCATTTTCCCACAGTTCCAAGCTAGGTCTCTGCACGCGTATCCGGCCGCTAGTCCGATCGTCACGTAGGGCGCTCATGTTACATGTGTTTGGCTGTGACCGGCTGTCGTTGACTCCTCCCTCCTTAAAAATCTGCGTCTCGCAGATTATACTTCGACTGTCTTGTTTTGTTGATGACGTTGATCTTCGACCTTTATAACGGCTGGCACGATTCTTGGTAAGTTGAGGCTTCGATTTGATTTCCACCAAAAAAATGCAGCGATCATGACGATTCCGAGAATAACCACAAGGTCTGAAAACATAGAGAGCTTTATTTTTTTTGTCAAGTTACCCAATCGCTGAATATTGTTAAGCGTAGCTCCGTGAAGATATGCGATGTCGATTTTATCGGTTCCCTTGGTTACATTAGTAAGCAGTTGTGGAAGGGCTTGGACTCTGCTTATTGTAGATGTCGAGAAGATTCTCTCGTTTATATGGATTGTTTCGTTTTCCAATTGCACAATGTATGTGCCATCTAGATGCCTCGAAAAGTTTTTGGAGCTGACTATTCCTTTGAAATTAGACAAGAAAATTGTTTCGCCACCGACAAGTTCAACTACTTCTTCGGTGTTGGTCTTGAAGGTGCAATTGGCGTTCCCACCTTTGATTATTCTTACCACACAGCTGTCTTCTGGAATTTTAGCTAGTGATGCGGCCTTGCAGACTGTTGAATTTCTTATCGGTAGACATCCTTCTTTTAATCCGAATGTTTCTTTTTGGTTCACGAACATCTCATCAAACGGGATATCCACCTGACTGTTGTTAAAAATGGAGGCTCGTGCGAGAATGTGGTTGTAGTTCTCCTGCTGAACCTTTGGTAAAGAAATAATATAAAGGAGTATTGAATCGTAAGCGAAAATTGTTGGAGTGGCGAATTCTAGGGCTTCAATCTCGTTTTCATAAGGAAGAGTCTCAACTTCAGATAGCACTTTGCTCATCTCCTCACTGTCTAGAAGGTTTGTGTTGATTATTCCGTTCCTAGCCATTTGACAAGCTCGAACGATTTCATGAACCTGGTCCCATAAAATAAATGATTTTTCTAAAAGCCCTTGCTCCAGTCTATTGATTATTCTATTATCTGCGTCGTTATGCATCATTTCAATGAGTTTGTTGTATTTTGTGATGGCTTCATGAGTTACTTCGAACAATTCCTTGTTTATCTTATATTGTTGGTTGTTGTTTTCTATAATAGACTGCTCATTATGTAACACTGTGTCCCAATCTACAGCGTCTGGGTTGCCAGCGAGCCATTTCCATGGCGATCCTATCCAATTTATAGAGCGGGCTTCTCTTGGTTTTCTGCCTCTTAACTCGTGTAGACCCTTTTGAACTCGAGAAAGGTGATAATGTAGCAATGAAAGCGTGTCGGCTGTAGTTGATATGTTCTTTGCTGCTTCGTCGATCTCTGATGTCAGTTTTTCGAATCGTGCCAGGTCGATAACATGAACGAGGTTGAAATGTCCATTAAGGATATAACCGTTGCCTTGCCTTAATGTAACTAGAGGAGACTTGTATTCGTAGAGGTGAAGAGCGCATGCTGCTTTCAAGAAAAGGATTCTGCAACGATGGTGGGACTTAGCATTGGTAGTGGTTTGTGATGATAGGGTGGAATCTTAATATATCTTATTAAATAATTAGTTATTATATAAAAGTGTTTCTTAAATTAGTACATCTTACTTTCTCTCACTCTGAAATAAAATGTTAATTAATTATTCAAAAAAGCAATATTAAAGGTTATATTCGTCAATATTCTGAAAAAATATTTAAAATTAGTTTAAATGGAAACATTTGTTCTTTTTTAATTACTCTGAAATTAGAATTAGGAAATATTAATAAAATTATATACAAAAAAAATATTAAAAATTTGTTTAAAAATAAAACATTGATTCTTTCAAAATTATTCTGAAATTAGAATTAAAAAAATATTATTAAAATTATACATAAAAATATAAAAAATTGTTTAAAAATAGAACATTAATTCTTTTTTTATTATTCTGAAAATAGAGTTAGAAAATATTATTAAAATTATATCTAGAAACATTAAAATTTAGTTTAAAAATAAAACATTAATTCGTTTTTATTATTCTGAAAATAGAGTTAAAAAATATTATTCGAATTATATCTTGAAACATTAGAAATTAGTTTAAATAATAAAACATTAATTTTTTTCATTATTCTGACATTAGAATGAGAGTGGATTATAACAGTTATCATTATTTAAATTTAGTTTTAAGTTATGCGTTTTCATAGCATAATTTTTTTATTGACATGATTCAAAAACATTTATATTTTTACCTTAAAAGCTTTAACTTTTTGTCTAGCGGGAGTCGAACCCCGGTGATTTCTCACCCACGGTTTGCTAGAGCGAAAGTTTATGCTTTAAGGGTTTCGTATACATTTTTTGTCCCTTATGGACATCTTCATTAAATTTTTCAATTTATTCAATCAATTTATTTATATTTATTTTATATTTTTTATATGGGCTTTATGAATTTTTCGGCCATTCATTGTTGTGACTGTGACGTTATTGTCAGCAGCAACCGTTTCTTTTTTATAGAGTGGTTTTTGTTTGCCCTTAATCTGTTTGTCTTTGACAAAAATTATTTCACCCTGATTATATTTTCGGGGTTTTGTTCTTTTACAATTTATTCTTAAATTTCTGATTTTTTCGTTTTCCCTTATTAGCCCCCTTAAGTCTTCATTTAATTTATTTTGAAAATTGCTCACTGATTGGTAATTAATTCTTTCGCTTCTGTTAAAAAATATATCACTTGGCCTTCTTCTCGTAACGGAATGAATGGAATTATTATACCTATCTACCGCCACATTCATGAGCTCTCTAGGGGACAAACGGGTACCTTCGAACTTAAGACACCTGTAAATTTCAAGGATTGTCGAATGCGCTCTTTCGACCTGTCCGTTCACTTCACTCCTTTGAGTGGGTGTACGATAAAACTCTATTCCCAAGGACGCCACATAGTTCGTTATCAACGGGCTCGACAACCCCCTTTCATTATCGGTAACAATCATTTTAGGAACTGTGAAGTAGTGCAGTAGCTTAATAAGTTTTTTCTTCAATTGAACAGCAGATTTATTTTTTATATAGAATAATTTGAGAAATTTTGAAAATTTGTCGATGCATGAAATAAATTTCATACCTTGAATCTCTAGTATGTCAACGTGAAGTATTTCGCAAGAATAGGAAGGTATTGGTGTGGGTTGCAGTTCAGGTTTTTGCGGATGTCTTTCATATTTATTTAACCGACAAGTCTCACACTGTTTGGTGTAATCCCTAATTTGTTGGCTCATTTTTGGGAAATAATATTTCTCCAAAATTTGATCCTTGTTTTCGTTTGGATTTCTATGAGCTCTTTAATGTTCTGCGTCAATGATTTCAAAAATTCTTCCCTCATCTGTTACGTCTTCAACTACCCTTTGTGTTATGCGGATTTTGTAATTGGAAAAATGATTAATATAAACATCTTGCAAAAGTTGAATACATTCCTCAGGTATTTTGATACCATTTATAAGAGTTGGTATAAGAAGTTTTTTCAAATAATGAATGAGAATTGCCCTATTAATTACCCCGACTGAGATATGGTGTCGATGATACCCAATGTGTGGTTCTATGTGGCTATGTAGTTCCTTTTTTCCTTGCCTAAACACGAGTTGGTTACGAAAGACGTTTAGAGGAGCTTCGACATGTGGTATCAAATCTGAGGCGTCTTGCTCAGCACTGTGCATTGTTGAGCCTTCACTTGCTGTTACCGTACACTCGCTCCGGATGCTTTGCGATTCGCTTGCCGTTTCTGTCATTTCCCCGTCGCCAAGAGGATTCAGCATTTGTTCCGCAACTGAAGTCGGTGAATGAATTTTTTCAGTCTTTAGCCTAGAAAGAGCATCAGCCACGTAGTTTGATCTACCAGTTTTATAGATCAACTCGTGGTTGTACTCCTCTATTCGCGCCTTCCAACGTTTAAGTTTAGAGTTAAAATTCCTATTTCCTAAAGCATAGGTGAGGGGCTGATGGTCTGTAAAAATCTTAATTTTTCTTGCTCCATATAAATATGACCTAAGGTTATCGAGAGCCCACACAATTGCTAGCATCTCCTTTTCGTTCGTAGCATAATTTTCCTCAGTTTTGCTTAGGGATCTAGAAACGTAGGCAATTGGCTTGTCCTTACCTGGCTCCCCTTGTGACAAAACGGCACCTATTGCGTAATTCGAAGCATCGGTGGTCAAGTTAAATGGTTTCTTAAAATCTGGAAAAGCAAGTATTTCAGAACAGGTGAGGAGCTCCTTTAAACTATCAAATGCAGTTAGGGCATCCTTGTCCAGCTTGATGGAAACTTTCCTTGATTGACTTGCCTTCACCTGAGAATTTTCGTTACGCGTGAGATTAGTCAAGGGCTTGGCAACCTTTGCATAGTCTCGTATAAATTTCCTATAATAAGAAGTCAATCCCAGAAATGATTTTAATTCTTTTAAATTTGTTGGTGGTAAAATACGCCGTATAGCTTCTACCTTTTTCGGATCAGCTTTGATACCATCTGATGTTATTAAATAGCCCAAAAATTCTACCTCTGTTTTAAAGAATTGCGTTTTCTCCAAATTTACTCTAAGATTGGTTTCTAATAGTTGATCAAAAACCTTAGAAATATTATTCAGATGCTCTTCCTCAGTTTTCCCTAAGACGATGATGTCGTCTATATAGACGTAGCAAATTTTTCCAATAAATTCGCGAAGGACATCATCGATCATGCGTTGAAAAATTGCCGGAGCATTTTTCAGACCAAAGGGAAGGCGAAGGAATTCATACTTTCCATTCATGGTTGAGAAAGCTGTTTTGACAATGTCGGAGGGTTTCATCGCAATTTGATGAAATCCCGAGGTAAGGTCAAGTGTTGTAAAGAACTTTGATTCACCTAAACTTGCGAGGGTTGTGTTGATGTCCGGTATTGGGTAGGTGTCCGCGATTGTAACGTTATTGAGGCGTTTGAAATCAATTACAAGCCTATACTGCTTTTCCCCTGATGGTTTGGGTTTCTTTGGTACAATCCAAATGGGTGAATTGTACGGGCTTCTGGAAGGACGGATAACGCCGGTTTCCAGTAGTTCCTTCACCTGTTTATCAACTTCTTCCCTCATGTTAGTAGGGTAGGGGTAGCTCTTTGTGTAGATTGGTTCGTCAGTGCTTGTTTTGATTTCTGCTTGTACAAAAGTGTCCACGGATCTACTCATGTCAATAGGACCGAAAAGATTACCGAATTTTTTCACTAAAGTTAAAAGGTTTTCTCTGGACTCAGCAGAGATGTTGCTATTTGGAATGAAAATTGTGTTTACCTGCTTAGAAACCTTATTTTTTAAGGGGATCTGTGTACCAGATTTTAGAGAGAGAAAATTATTTTTCCTGTCTATCACTGCTCCAAGCTGTCTCAAGGTGTCATCACCGATGATACCGTGAAACGAGGTCAGTCCAGGAAGAACATAAAAGGTAAGAATGTCATTCAAGTGCTCAAAAAACTTTCCACAAACCTTGTTGGTAATTTTTAAATTTCCTGCAGCAGAAGTTACTAAGAAGGGTTTTTCGACATTTTCTGAGTTTTGGGCTATGGAGCTGGTGATAAAATTTTTATTGGCACCAGTGTCTATTAGAAACTCAAGAGTTTGACCGTCCTGAGTAGTGTACTCTATATATGGTACGCTGGATGGCCCCCTGTCATAAAATTTACTTCTTGACCAATTTCATCTTGCACGGCTGCTTGCTCGTCATGTTCAACCTCTTCATATAAATCCTGTGGTTCTTCTAGCTCGGTGGTATAAAACAACCTTTGACGCTTGTTCTGGGATAAGTTTTCTGATTTAAATTGACGTCCGTTGTTGTGGAATCTTCCCGAGTTCTGGAATTTCGATCGATTTTGATAATCCACCTGTTTCGTCTGGATGCTTCTATCGATATCCATCGGCTCTTGTGGCTTTGGTCCAGGAGTTGGGGGAAGATGACCCCTTGGCTGGAAACGGTACATGTATGGCTTTTGGTTTTGGTAGTCTCTAAAATAAGGCCGGTTTGGCTGTTGCCAGACTTTTGGTTTTGGAGGAAGATTCGGCTTTGTTTCCCTACTAAAAAATTGATTTACAGGGGAGGAAATCGTATTGGCTACACCATTTTTATGGATTAAATTTTTACGATAGTTTAGATTCTGCATCTCGAGGCAGTCAGAATAAGCCTCGGGCAGAGTTTGTGGTCTTTTAATGGCCAATAGGCGTGATATATCGCCATCGAGACCACGGATGAAGACATCCAATGCCCTGTTTCGGTAATTTTCGATGAGCACCTTTATTGTTTCCTCTGAGTAAGATTCAGTTTTGATCTTATTTATTATCAGTGAAAACTGATGATTAACCGCGGCATAAAACTCGTCCAGCTTCATGCCACGTTGGGTAAGGGCATTGAGCTGGTGCTCTAATGTCCTTATATCCCTTTTGTCCGCATAGTGGAGGGAAAAGCACTGTTTGATCAAGGGCCAGTCATCGTCGAATATATTGTATGAAATTAGCGCAGCATCGGCAGCTCCTCTAATCTTCTGCCTGATGCTTTGCAAGAGAGCCCTGTATATAGGCTTCGCTCTAACGATACTATAGTCCTTTAGTATGCCTTCTACATTATGCACCCATGACACATAATGCGTAGGATTGCCGTCGAAGGTCTGAAGCTCTTTAACGCAATCCGGAAGCTTACTTATTTCTTTTAGATCTGACTCGGTGCTTGGTCGTCGTAACGGAAAATCTAAAGGGGATGCACTAGCTGCAGCTCTGGGTGGTTCATTTGCTCTTTGTTCGAGAACCTTTATTTTGCTAAGGGCTGTATTAACGGCACCAGTTAGCTCGGTTATGGCTTGTTTGATCTCATCCATTCCGTCGCGAGAAAGAATTTATCAGAAATAAGTGGTGAATGAGCGAACAAATTGTTTCAAGACAAAATCGAGAGTTTTTTAAAAATTTTGTAATAACACAATCGGTAAACGCGTAAATTTGCTACGCAAAAGTTGTACAATGCAATTGATAATACAATACGGAAAAAATGTTTTCTGTTTTATTTAAGTGGCAATAATGCAATTTGTGAGTAAGCAAATGTTTTAATTTTGTATAAATTTTCTAAGAAGACTTAAGGGTACTTACATTAAAATTTTCATCTTAATTTTTATCTGGTTTGTTTTCAAGTTGTTTCAGCCTTTTTTATTGTTTTTTTCTCTGGTTAAAGTTTCTTGATTGGATCCTCGTCACGATATCTCCCAAGTCTGCAAAGAAATTTGTGTTCAGGATCTGCTTGTTCCTTGGACCGATGCAATCGCCACACTTCCATTTGCGCTCTCTGCAATATGTTCTGATGTGAATATTGCAGACTGGTAACTTGCTTACTTGTTCTTTTCCCCACTATCTGGAGGGACTGTGTAATCCTTTTTAGAAGCTGCCCATCAGCGACTTACTCAGGCACAGTAGACCTCACGCCCCGCCAATAACCATCTGACACTTTTTTGTTAATAGAGTGTCCTGGAATATTGGTTGTGAGGAGATAGTTTTTTCCCTAAGCAATAAGCTGGAGGGTCCCCCTTACGGAGTGAATCGCAGCTTATTTTCCACCAAGTTCATCAAACTGGAGGGTCCCCCTTTCGGAGTGAATCGCAGTTTGTACCCCCCTCAAGTTACCAGTAACGCCAGGATAGTGTAAGGCAGACAGCTTCGGTCCCTGCTCGGGCGCCAGTTAACGCGTTTCCAACGCGTATATTAAAAAAATATAATTTGGCCGGCATTGGCTAGCTTGTGCTAGCCAATGCCCCACGGGCCAATAATTAAACTCACAATTTAAGTTTGTACAGAAATTAGTTTATTCAAACACTAACATAACAACACCAAAAATGACTGAACTGAATTAATATTTTTTGGTAGCTTAAATACTAATTTTACAATAAGAAGCATAATAATTAAAGAATAAGAAGAAGCAAATTATAACTCTAATACTAAGTTGTGCGAAAATGCATACACTGCATTTTCCCACAGTTCCAAGCTAGGTCTCTGCACGCGTATCCGGCCGCTAGTCCGATCGTCACGTAGGGCGCTCATGTTACATGTGTTTGGCTGTGACCGGCTGTCGTTGACTTGCATTTTTTAATAAAACCTGGAATACTTTTTAATACAGTTTGGATTAGTCTTTAAAAACAGCGTTCGGCTTGGTTCGGCTCTTATGCATGTTTATCATTTCTTTATACATGTGGCTTCATAGAGCAGTTGGTAGAGCCAAATACTTAATAACCTTAACGTAGTGGGTTCGAATCCCACATGTTTCGTTAATTTTTTTTTGTCAAATAAAATTTTATTACAAGCATGTATTAAAATTAATTCCAATGAGAGAATAAAAATCAATTGTAATATATGTAGTGTATTAGATTGTAATACAATTCTGGTGTGGTCATATATACAATACAGTTTGTATTAGAATTTAATCCAAGATTTCTGAGCGTGTAGTAAAAGACGAGATGAAGATAAAATTGCAGCGATAAATGATAATGAACTATTAGCTGCAGGGTAATTTTTTATGTCAGAAAACTTGCTGCTTAGAATTTCACAATATATAATTTAGGAAACGCTGAAGTCCAATGCTGGACCTAGGATGAAACCGAAGGAAAGAGAGGAAGCTCGACTTGCATATTTAAATACATAATGGTACACTCTGACATTGAATATGTAAGAATAATGTCCGATGATTGCGGAGGGCAGCAAAAAAATTTCAATTTTTCATCAATTTGATTGCATGCTGTCAAAACACATCTAACGTTAAAGTGCATTGACCACGTTTTTTTTTAAGCAGGACACACACAGACGGAATGTGATTCAATCCATTCTAAAATCGAAGTTAAAGAAATTAAAGCAAAAAAGGCACCAGTGTATACCCCCGAAGGTTGGGCTTAAATAATGCGACTTGCAAGAAACAAACTCTCACCATTTAAAGTTACCGTTTTACTCCATGATGATTTCATGGACTTCATTCCAAGCCGGTAACAATTTTTGATTCAACAAAAAAGAATGAACGGTAAAAAATCAGAGATTATTGAAAATGAAGTAAAAGAAAACGATATTAAATTCAGCAAATGTGTGTGGTTTCAATATAGAAAAAAATAAGGACAAAAATTATTCGTGAATCAAATTTATCGAAACCAAAATTTTAAAACCCTCATTTTAAAAAACTAAATAAGAGGACGAAAACAATCAAATTTTCATATTGACCCCAAGAGACTGCTTATATCAAAGCAAAAGAAAAAATATGTTTAAAATCTATGTCAACAAAATCTAATTCCAAGAGCATATCACTCTTTCTACAAGCAACTTCCAACTTCAGAAAGTACTCTACCGGAGCCCGACGAAGGTATTGAGGGTAGTGAATTTTTATTGTAGTCCATTTGTAATCACTTACATTTGTTTTTGTATTTATTAATAAACATTTTGTAAAGAAATCATGCCTCGTGTTCAATTATTGAATACGTGTTATCTTAAAAAAATACATAGCAAAGTATCGAATGTGGCATATTCGTTAGTTTACAATTGAAAAAAAAAACTTAAATAAAATTTCCTCGTTTTCAAAGTAACGAATATGATTTATCAGCTAGAACTATTGAGTTAAATATGAATATCACGAACAACACGCTTAAGGTAATGTAAACCTACGTAATTATAGTAACAAGAACAATAATTATGGCCGCGCCTAATTGTTGTTGAGTAAAAAAGGTGTTTTTTGTTCTCCTGAAAAATATCGATTTTCAGATACGCAACTTCACATTTGCAACAACGGTATGACGGAATCGAATCTCGAGAATTAGTGGCTCTAAAAACAAACCGAGTAAACGCTGTTTGCACTCGTTCGAAACATAATTTTCCATATTATCATTCCATTTTGGTAAAAGATGTGCAGTCAAGGATCTATTTTCGAGTGCATTTTTATTTTCAGATGATTTGGAGCTCGGCTCCGATGGTGTGGTCCGATTTTCACATTTTTTTAGACACAAACTTCAGCGCCATCTTTAAATATAAAAAATATATTTTATGAAGTAAATTTTTTTTTACTTATGGGGTTTTTTTTTAAAAAATTCTACATTTTTTCTGCCCTTTTTGAGAATTCTGCATTATTTCCTTTCTATTCTCGAAAAAAATTCTTACCTCTAAAATGAAATCGTGTTCTTTTCTCGAAAATGTTTACATCAAAAGGAAAAAAACGCAGAATTTTTGCATTCTCAGACGGCTTTAAAATTCTGTCCTCAAATGATACCAACTGAATGAACAAAAAAGAGGCAAGTTAAGAAAATATTAAACATTATCATAGACATTTCATTAAAGTTTAAGCTTTTTCACGGATAACAAAATAAATATTATAAAAATTGTGATGTGGAAAATATAAACGCAACAGTTGAGTCTGCAATTAATGTTAGTATAAAAGAATTGCTTGAAACGTCTTCGTCCTCTTCCACTGATGAATATCTAATGATTCTCCATTACCACGAACAATATAATGAAAGAAATAACATTATTTAATTCTTTTATTTACTTTTCTTCGTAAGACATTTGCTAAATTGTTTGTATTTGTTGTTTTGCAATTTAATTTCTTTCTCAAAAGTAAACAACAGTGTAGCCAAAGCAACATCATTGAAAAAATTCAGAATTTTTTTGATCTTCTCTCGACTAATAACAGGTCAAAATTTTTTGAGTTCAGGTTAAAATTTTGCCGAGAAAATAAAACGCCATTAAACTGATGATGTAAAATGAATATGCAAATGAACTTTTTTGTATATACAATAATATTTTATAAAAAACATCTTCTACAATATGCCTTAATTTTAATTACTTTAGCCTAAACCTCTCTCAAGAAAACATATTCGTAGAATTCTGTCCATAAAATTGCACTTATTTTTTTTTTGTGAAATCAGATAACAGAGGAATGCGTTGCCTCGTAGAATAAGTGAAATCTACCGGAAATAAACTGTTCCAACTCATGAATTTTTCTTATCTTTCTCTCAAATCTATTATCTCTTTCTTAGTAATTAAGTTATTTTTAAGATAATTAAATGTGTATTTATTGCCAATTTTTGGTATTTATTATTTATCGTCTAGTGTCATTTTCATGCTTTATTATTTATGCTATTTACTATTTTTTGTTCTTTTCTTTGATATGTTTATTACTAAAAATATTTTTAAATTTTAATTATTGCTTAGATATTAAAATTACCATATCTCATCTAAACAGCCATATTCTAGCAGTAATTTTATACAGCAGCCTTAAACTCAAACTTTATTCGAAGTTTTGTTTTTCACCAATTGAAAATCAAAGTAATAAAGCGAAGGACAATTACAAAAGACATTAACAGTTGTTTTTACTTATTTGGTATTTATTTTTACGTTCCTTCCACTCGCATATAATTCTCGAAAAATTTGTGCTCAAAAATTATATGCACATGTAGGCCTGACTGTTGTCATTATTAGAGCCCAAACCAGCAACTGTTTTGTGTGACAAGCTCACAGGAACAAACCATCTGATTTGTTTAAACATTAATTCAAATTTAACATTCGGTTAAGTGAGATATGAATTTTCGTAAAAATTGCTTTTCGACGTGCAAATAGATCTGAATACAAAAATTTTTAGACAAAGAAAGTTACAATCAATAAAAAAATTATGGACAAAAATATAAAAAGAAAACCGATTTTTCTCAAATTCAGGATATTTTAGTTTTTCATCGAAAAGGTTCAGAAATTGGGTATGGTTTTTTACTTGATTTTTCCCATATACTTCGAACACCTAATATATACGTATCTGTGTATGCAATCATAAATAACACTGTATAATAAATCTTTTTACAAATGTTGTTTTTTAATTATATCTTTTATTTGTTAATCCTTTTTTATAACAGGTACGATGTTGAAAAGGTGTTAAACCTTTTTCATGACCTACAAATAAGTTTAGTTAGAAATATTTCCGTAAGATGTCGCTGATCTACATTTTTTAAAAGTTTGGTAATTTTTGACATTTAAATGTCAGATTTGGCAGTTAAAATGTCTTACAAAATATTAGATTAGATTGTTTACTTTCAACATTAATACATTGTATACACAAATTTGTTAGATTACATAGTCAAATTTAGATTTCTCGGATGCACCATTTAAATATCTTCCAAATTACCATAACAAAATAGCGGACAAGTCCCCGAACAAACATTGAAATAATTTTGCTTTTCCATAAACTTCAACAATAAAAAGAACTTGTTACAAAAAACGCTGCTTTGGCATCATGCTAGTATACTATGTACATTTTATTTATTATCTAAGCATACAACAAAGTTCAAACCCCTCTTGGAAAAAATTGCAAAACATTTTTTAATAGATTTAATTACTAAGCTTATACAAGTCACTGTTTTTATCATAACTAATTAATTAAAAATCCAGATACATTTGCGTGTAATACATTAATTTAATATAAGCATGTCTGAAGTCTTGTAACACTCAAAAGGAAAATATATTTTAATAATTTTTTTAAAGATGTAAACATCACAAAAGTTTTTATAATGGCCCTACTAAATACTAAATTGAATGCCTTGTCGCTTGGAGGCAATGTCGTCTAAAGCTGGCGATTCTTCTGTCACAAAATTAATTTAAAAATTGTATTCGTATCTAGAAAGAAATTCTTATGAATTTTTTTAATTCTATAAAAGATACACCAGAAAAGAAAAATAAACAAGTTTATTGAAAAATGAAACTTCAATTCCTGTTCAAGGGTTCCAAAATAGAAGAAACAATTTTAATAAATGTCTTTTAAGAAAAACGTATATGTTTTTCTGCTTTTTTAGGCAAAGCTGTAACAGAAATAATTTATATAGTAAAACAGGGCTGTAGACAGGATTTACCCATAGGAGGGGTTTTGATGAACATTTTTTAAAAATTAATATAAATTAAAAACTAAAAAATTAAATATATTGTACAAGTTTTTGTTTCATTTCATTTTCAAGTTAAGTTTTTTATATATTATACATGTAAGTAAATATATTAAGGTGCCTCGACTTTCATAAGAAAAAAGTTCCATTTGTACCTCTCTAAAAATTAACCTTGGTTTTATTAGAACGATTCCCGAAAAACTTTGGCCACCAAACCACCAAAAATCATGTTTTTCGTAAATATATTGACTGGTAGAAAGTTGTAAAAAATAAACCGGTACAGGGGCTTTCAATCTGCATAAAAACATTTCAATGCTTTGCAATAGCATTAAAAATAATGCTGTTTTTCGTGTCTTTTTTTTAAATTTCTTATAAGTTATTTACACTACAATTGAAATAACTTCATTATTTCTAATGCGATCCTCACTTTCAAGATATCGTTGGAAAGATTTTAAGTGCTTGCATTCATGACCACAATTTCTGCAATTTATGCATATTAAAGCTAAAATATTAATTATAATATAAACAACTTCTGAAAAATTTTCTTTAGAAATTGAAAATAAAAATAAAAATTAAGTTATTTGAATTTTTAAAGTTTTTGTATGCAAAAAATATAAAAAAATATCAAAATTTAAGTCTTCTTTTTCGCAAATTCTATCAACACGTCCTGCTCTGTTACTGTACGATCACAATTTATGATAAGGGATGCACATCTGTTCAAACAGATCTCGCCCATTCCATTACGGAGATAGGCTTTAAGCAATTTTAGGGATGAGAACGATATTTCATTTATGTCAAATTAATAAAATCTTAGAGACTGAAAAACTTTTGCATAAACTACATAAATCAAAAATCATAAAACCTCAAAATTCACAAAATTCTGAATTTAAATTAAGATTTCTGAAAAATGTCAGTCAACTTTTTATAACTCATGAGTAACTTGAAACATTCCTCAAAAATTAAACTAGGTCTAGACTCATATCTTTAATTTGAAAGTCAGTTGTTTAAAAACTCTTGACTATGAAAAATGTATTTTATAAAAACCTGTGAAAAAGGACGTGATGCAATGCCATCATAAGCAGAGCTAAAGAAAACACAGAACTTACAATAAGTTCCATTTGCATATTTGGAGTGGGCCAACCAACTCCAGCGAGAAAACCATGGATGCTAAAATTTAAATTTTCGAGAACCGCTCGAGGGAAAATTAAAATAAGTTTTTGGCTGAAGTATATTTCAAAATCTTTCTAGGCTGTTCGAATTATAAATTTTTTTTTAGTATACATTGTATTAGGGATCTCGGGATCCCGATCTTTTTTTAGACCAGCATATCCCTGGATTATTTGATTCGAATCCCGGGATTTTTGAAAACAATTTTTTTAATAGCTAATAAAATTTTTCAAACTACCATCACAAATATCCCATTTTCAACGATCAACGATCGCACTAACAAGCGTTGAGGCGAAGCAGTGCTTCTACTCTGCAGGTCTTATATGCAATAAATTAAGGTCTAAGAAAGGGTATTGTATTTCTTTTTTACTTAAATTTATTGTAATTTAAATGTTTACAATAAAAAAATTTTATTATATACACAAAATATTTAATTTGCATGTTAATTTTACATCATCAGCGTCTCCAGGTCGCCTGAAAATAAAATGCTTTCGAAAAAGACTCTTGAATGCACATTTTTTACCAAAATGGAAAATTAAGAAAACTAGGAAGCGTGGAAAAAATTGATATTATTTTTGACCGTTTTGTTGCATGTAAGAACTAGACAAATTTTCTAAAGAAGTTTATTTTAGTAAAAGATGTACAGAATTACAATACAAACAGATTAAAAAAAATGTAATTGGTCGATTAGTTTGTTTAAAGTAGTAAAGCCACTTTTGAAAAAGTATATTTCGATAAAAACGTGTTTAAAGTCACTCTGCTTTGTTAAATTTACTCTGGCGCACCAGGTTTTGAGCGCTGTAAAATCTTTATTATAAGCGGAATTGATTTATTGAAGGATAATTGAACAATAACACAGTGTGTAATTTTTTAAGTCATGGCAAAATAATCATATACAGACATCACTACGTGATAAAAGAAAAAAAAGACCCCTGTCTCCCTGTTTTGCACAAAGACCTCCAGGTTTTTTTTATGGGTCCCAAAAGATGTGGGGCCTCAGTGTCATTTTTGCAAAAAAATTATTATTTTCTCAAGTTCGTATCTTGCAAACCGTTCGGAATTTTGATTTACTCTCTGACGCAAAGTTGTAGCTCTTGTCATAAAGAACAAAAATTGTGAACATATAAAATCAAAAACTTCATCTTCACGGTCAAAATCTCAGAAAACTTTAAAAAATTCAATTTTTTTTACCTTTTTTCCCCTGTTCAGGTCCATAGGTAGCAAACCTTAAAATTCAAGGAAATAATTAACTACAAAAATGAACCTAAGATCTCAATAAACAACTTTCTTGAACATATAAACTTCCTAGGAATAATTCTTAACACCGTTTAGGTAGCGCTTAGGTAGCCGCAAAAGTGAAAAATTTCGTTTGTTTTTTCTTTACTTCAACATTGAGATACTATAAAGCCTTCTCCCGTAAGAGCATAGATATTTAGCAGCATAGATATTTTGTAATAATGATTCAGTGTTGTAGGGATTAGTAGTCTCAGCAGGGATGGTACTACAATACTATGCTATATATTACAAAAATTATAAAAAAAAATATTCGTATTATGTTTATAATGTTGATGACCCTGGACTTGCAAATCGCACTCTCTAAAGTTGTGGATCCAAATCGTCGAACGAATCGTCCGAATCTGACTCTGATTCAGAACTTATGGTGTCCACAGGCACGTTACTTCCAGACTGCCCTCCATCATTAGCTTTTTCTTCTTCAGATACTTCATTAACATCATACAAGATGATCTTGTGACTCCACCAACATACCTGAAATGAATTAGAAAAGAAATCAAAAAAGGAATGCAAAACAATGCATCAATAAAATTTATATTACCTCTGCAAGCAATGCGTCGAGTTTTTTGCCTTTGTACCGTTTTTCCATGGGCATTGTGGTTTGGTGAAACCGTTCTCCTTGCTCATCGGATTCGGTAGGGAGTTGTTTGATAAAATCGTCAAAAGGAAAATGAAGAAAATGCGGCTTTAATGTCATCGATGTGCCGATTTTCTCAAAACAATACAGATTTTCTTTCACCCATTCTCTTGCTTCCGGTTCCGCGTCTCGATCCCCTCCCAAGACTCTGGTGCATACACGCTGAAGGTAAATCCATGCCATTGAATTATTATAATCATGAAGCGATGATTCAAAGTTGCTCTTGAATAGTTTTCTTATGTCAGGGCCATTAAGTACGCCTGTTAAATGAAGACAAAAAATAAAGACAAAAAAGAGAACATTAACAAAGTGAAAATAAAACAATGAGGTGAACAAAAATTCGTTTTAAATTTACTACAATACCTTTTTTAAATTTGTCATCGCTACGCTTTGGGAAAACGCTTTTCAAATAGTCAAATGCGTTTGGACAATTTTCAACGGCCACTTCGATGAATTTTTTAACAATTCCCAATTTTATGTGGAGCGGTGGCAGCAAGATGTCTTAAGTATTGTCTATTAAAGGTGCATTCCTCAGTTTATGTTGTTTCATTTGTTCCTCCACACTTCCTCTTGGTCTCCACGAATTACATTGGTATTGATTCAGAGGTGAGCGCGAATCCCAATTAAAAAGAATATAAAAGAATTTTGGAAAGCCGCCCTTATCGATGATCCTTTGCAAAATGTTGATTACCTTCAAATCACAGAAAATCTTCTATTTATTTTCGTAGTATTTGATTTTTTCCATTATATCTTTCAATGTTTCACAGCTTTCTTTCATGTTAATACCCATTGCTAGCGGAATGGAGGGTTTTCGGTTCGACACATGCAACAACACTGCTTTCAAGCTTGAAACAGAACCATCAATAAATAATCTCCACTCACTAGCGATGTAGTTCATTCCCATTTTTACCACCAAAGCTTTTACATCGTTGTAGTAAGTGAACGAATTGTCATCATTTAGAGTGCAGAGGCTCTGAAATTCAGCTTGCCGTTTGCGGTACGCCGCACACTGTGTCCGCTGCGGCAATAAATCATTTTGGACCTGCTCTCCGATTTTGACGATTTTTGCACAGATGGTTAAAAACTATCTAAAGGTCATGTGTGTAAAATTTCATGCAAATATCTCCATTGGTTTTCTGTCCCGAGCAGCGCAAATTTGACATATGTGAACAAGTCTGAAATGGGTTAGTTTTCTATGTCATATTTAAAACCTTGTTACTTGTAAACTATACACCGAGTGAACCTTATAGAAATTTTTTCACTTAAAATAGGCATCAAGCATTATGTAAATTAAAAAAAAACAAAAAAAAAGTTGAAAAAAAAAATTTATTTTTTTTTTTATTTTGGGCCAAAAAAAATAAACATTTATGATTTTCCGTTTGACTTTTAGTTGTGTGCGAAGCAGTGCGAAACATGGAGTCCTATACCAAATTAAAGCTGAGGGTCTCAGCTAACAGATTCCAAAAAAAATTCTGCCCAAATTTGCCCGCGGCCAAAAAAACAATGAAAAACCAAAAAATTACAGTAAAAAATATGCGTTATGCGTTATTTTACGCGTGCATAAACAACTTCGCACTCTTTCTTTCGTTACTGCTTCTTGTTGTTTTGCCTGTGTGCATGTCTATTACTATAAATAGTATATTTGTAAGATAATTGTGTATAAAGTGCTCGTACACTGAAATTCAAATCATATCAGTTATTATTTTTTTTAAAATAAATTTTTACATACCATCATTCAGCATGAGTTGGGCTCGAACTCCAGAAGTTCGCACACCAGCCGCCAACTCTATCCACTGAGCTATTAAAGACGTTGGGATTGAATGAATAATAACGTCACTTATTATTACACGCAATGTGTAGAGTCTTTTAAAATTGTAGCAGTTCATATAGTCATTCTAAAAATAGAACCTATGTTGATGTGCATTTTATTTTTGTAAAGTTTTGTAAAATTAAAAAAATATAACGCTATATTTCTTACAACAACAACAATCATTGATCATTGGTGGCATCGATTTTGCCATTTGTTTATGCTCTTTACTTCTTTGTCATTCCCAGTTGTAGTTGGAAAAGTAATAAGTGAGTGTTTATTAAGCAATTAAAGCAAATTTCTTAAAAACAATGGAAACGTCAAAAATATCTTTCAGAACGCTTTCGGAAATTGTTGTTAAATGTAAAAAAGATATTGATCTTATAATTGGTGAAGTTTTCGTGAATTATAAAAGCGCGTCTGAGATAAATCAAGAAAAGTTCAGTCGGTTTTTGAAACAAACATTCATGCCTCAATTTTTAAAGAAGTGGAACAAGAGTCATCGTACTTCGTCAAGATTTTATAGTGATAATGAAGAATGGCTAACACACTCTTATACGTAGACTGATGAAGTAGTGGATGATACAGTGGATGACGAAGAGCAAACCCAGTATACTCCTGGTAAACGTGGTCGTCCAACGAAAACCTTTGAGGAGAGCAATGAAAGAACGAAAAGGAAAAAGCTGACTACATTTTGTGAAGACAACTCTGAAGATATCATATTATCTGCTGCCAAAAAAATTGGAGACAAAAATGAAGTCCAAAAATGTTTTAGTCCTGAAAAAGCACTTAGTCTAATTGTGGATGCTTCATTGACAATACACCAGTATGAAATACTGCGAAGATCAGCATAAGATATTGGTTGTAATATATATCCAAGCTACAAAAAAGTTTTGGCGGCCAAAAAACGTGTTATCCAGCAAACGTTATAGTAGAGGAAAATTTAAACAAAGTTAGTTTGCAAGAGCTTTTGGATCACACGGCAGTTAGACTGATGAAGTCGAAATCCGAAAATGAAGTAGCATCATTTCCAAAATATATGCAACTCATGAGTAAATGGGGATGTGATGGCTCATCAGGACATTCAGAGTATCACCAAAACTTTGCGAATGAGACTTTCTCAGACAAAAGTTTGTTCTTGACGTCACTTGTGCCATTGGTAATGACTGAACGGAACGATGAGTCAAAAGTTTTGTGGAAAAATTTAGAGCCATCTTCAACGAAACATTGCAGACCGTTAAAATTTGAATTTGTTAAGGAGACAGCAAGCGTAATAAATGAAGAAGTTAACCGAGTAAACAAAGAAATAAATAATTTAACAAATTCAATTATTGAAGCTCATAATAAGAAATTCTTTATTACTCATAAGCTTTCATTGACTATGATAGATGGTAAAATAGCAACAACTTTAACTGGCAGCTCTTCTATGTCCGTGTGCTTCATATGTGGTGCTAAGCCTAGGGAGATGCACAATTTAGACGAATTGGCAACAAGATCAAATTCGGGAGAGGCTTTAAAATTTGGTATTTCTCCTCTGCATGCGCGCATAAAATTTATGGAATGCATATTGCATATCGCTTACAATAAAAGCTTTGCAGCATGGCGAACAAATAAAGATACAAGAGAAATTAAAGAAGAAGCCAAGGCCACAATTCAAAAAAAGCTTAAATTAGTATTGGGAATAAATGTTGATGTGGTAAAACAAGGAATGGGTTCCAGCAACGATGGGAATACAGCTCGACGATTTTTTGAAAACCCTGAAATTACAGCTGACATAACCGGAGTAAATGAACAACTGATTCATAGGTTAAAAATTATATTATCCACAATAAGTTGCAGTCAGGCAATAGACTCTGAGAAGTTCCATATATATTGTTTAGACACGGCAAAATTGTACATTGATTTGTATGGATGGTACTACATGCCTATCACAGTGCATAAAGTTTTGATACATGGTAGCAAAATTGTATCTGAGGCCATTCTACCTATAGGTAGGTTAGAGATACGATTTGTTTCATACATTTTGAATTAACATATGGTTTATTTTTCAAAGGAATGTTATCAGAAGAAGCGCAGGAAGCGAGGAACAAAGACTATAAACGTTATAGGCTATATAACTCGCGCAAGACTGGGCGCTGTTCTACTAACGAAGACGTAATGCATCATTTGTTGATATCCTCCGACCCATACATCAATTCATTTAGACCGAAATTGAAGCTTAAAAAATTAGATTATCACGAAGATGTGAAAAAGTTAAAAATTAAAACCAAATTAAATAGAGTGAACTGTAAAATTTTTGTATGGGGGTTGTATGGGGGGCGGGTGTTACAGTGGGCGGATTTTCTTCATATTTTCAAAACAGCATTTAATAGATGCTGTATGCATTTTTGCGAAAAATAAACATTCTAGTTATATATTTACAGAAGATATGGCATTTTTGAAATATCATTTGCATGGGAGGTGGGCGATGGGCATGGTCAATGTTGATGAAATAATTTTTTTTTAAAAGGTGTTGTATAGATATGTTCTTCCAGCAATTTTCAGGAAATTTGTAGCAATAGTTAATTTTTAACAGCCAAAAATGATTTTAGTTTGTATGGGCGGTGGGTGATGGGCGTGGTCAATTTTGTCGATACTTTGAAATTTTCTTAATTATATTATATTAGGGACTCGTGCCAAATTTCATTACTCTCGTACAACTCCTTCTATTTTTGGCCATCGAATGTATGGGAAGGACACACTGTGCGCCGTAGAGTTCCCATTACCATGTGTGAGTTTTATTTGCTTTAAAAACGCCAAAAAAAAACGTCAAAAATATGGAAAGTCGCTGTGATAGTCCCAATATGGCCACAATGAAATCCATTTCCATTTGTGTTATTAGTTGTGGTCCATCTCTTCCCTGTTGGGGCTCATAATCGGTATCAAATGGATCTTCATAAGTAACACCACTTGCTCTAGCCATTCCTGTACATTCTGTACTACGATCTGGAGTTGGCGGCCTTGGTGATACAAAATTTTCAGGTGCAAACACTGGTAGTGTGGCTGTTACAGTTGCTTTATAACTTTTGTTCCTCTCAGCATATCGATTTAGACCACATGTGTAATTTACGCATGCATAGCAACTGGTTTCATCATGATCACCTGGGAGATTAATCCAGTTTACCGGCTTACAATACTTCATACTATGTTTGCCTCCACTCAACCATGCCATGATATTGTTATAACATTGGTGACACACTGTATTAGGTGTGTAATTTTCACCGGTCAAGTCTACTTCGTCGAAAAACAACTTATATGCTTTCTTGAATTGACTAGTTAAAACATTCTTTTCCTTTTGCAATGTTGTAGAACTTTTTTTCTGATTTGATGACCGCAAACGTAGCAAAATAAATCAATATTTTCACACTGCATATTGAAATTGTCAGTTGCCAATGTTGTGTGCGAATTATGCTGTAGCACTTCACTTTTTTTACTTTCACTTTATAATTTTCACCGCAGAGCTCTCGTTGACGTCGCGCTGTGTAATGCCTCAATGTGAGCGTCGTGTCGCTTTTATATAGTGTGCTGCGTCCCTTGTTGCGTGTGCTGAGCTTATTGCATTGCCTGTGCTGCTGAGGTCGGTGCGTGATCGCGTGATACCTAAGCGCTACCTAAACGGTGTTAGCCCTTTGACAAACACATGGTTCTGGCCAGGCATATTTCATTTTTGAGCGTTAATTAAACACACAAGACATTAAACATGACAATAGCTACAATGTGAATTCAATGCAGATGTTTGCTTCCAGGTATTGTAGTTTTTTGATAGAAGTTTTTTGATTTTATATGTTCACAATTTCATCTTTATGACAAGAGCTAAAATGTGTTTCCAGGTATTTTTTTTATATTTTGGGTTGTTTTATGTGAATTCAATGCAGATGTTTGCTTCCAGGTAGTTGTTTGACAGTTTGGGCACGGGAACCCACCAGCTTGAGAATTTTTATTAGAATGCACTTACTATCAGTGAAGGTACAGTGCACTCACACACTCGGCCTCCTGACTGACAATTATTTACGTTCAAAGTTTTGAAATCAACTTTTTTTTAAGAAATCGCTTATTTTCTTACACTTCAATTGCTTTTTTTTTACTAGGGCTGTTTTTTTAGAAAACCAGATTTTTATTAAAAAAGTAAGGTTAAAAAATCTTTTTTTTTAAATTTGCCCCAATGAGTTAATAAAAATTAACATATTTATATACGGATTTATAGCGTTTTCAAAGGTCTTCTCAACGATACCCATCTCAACCAGATCGGATAAGAAATGGGTGAGATATAAGCGATTATATACTCAAGCTATAACGGCCTATATCTCAAGAAGTTGGATCGGCCTCCTTAAAAAAACTTTGGGATTTTAATCAGCGCTGTAAACCCTACCAGGCCTAAGAAAATTGGCGCATTTTTCACAAAATTAAATTTGTTTGCCAAAGCGAAAAAATACACTTTTTGGGCCATTTTTCGCTCATTTTTTAAAGTTTTTTGCGATTTTGACCTTGAAGATGAAGTTTTTTTTATATGTTTTGTTCTTTATGACAAGAGCTATAACTTTGCCTCAGAGAGTAAATCAAAATTCCGAACGGTTTGCAAGATATGAGCTTGGGAAAATGATAATTTTTTTTGCAAAAATGACACCGAGGCCCCACATCTTTGGAGGCCCATAAAAAAAACCTGGAGGACTTTAGGCAAAACTGGAAGACAGGGTGACAAAAAACTATTGTAAAAATAAAATAATAAAATTTGATACAGAATATTTCTACATATAATAGAATAGAAGTGAATGTATTGCACTTTTTCGCAAAAAAAAATTAATATAATCTTCCTGAACTTCAGGACGATCCCGAGATTGTATTTATACATCCCGAAAATCTCGGGATCGAAAAAACTCAAAAAATTGACATCACTAGATTGCGATATACTAAACATGCTATATACTAAACATGTGTATGTCATTCTTGTTGGCTTCACTGTTATCATCACTACCATTATCTACAAATGCCGATATCAAGGGTAATAAAAACAATACTGATGTTAATTTTCACGTTTGATCTGATAAATCTGTTTTCACGATTCAACTCATAACAAAAGGTTTTCTATATGACCTTGTTATTAATTATGTTTATTTTCTACGATTTAAAAACAAATTCTAAATATTTGATAGTTTAAACATCATCAAAAGATAAAGACTTTTACACATAAACGCAACTTCAGTATATGATTTGCTAGGTTTTTTTAAAACATAAGTATTAAAGTGATTCGATTCTATGATATAATTATTTAAATGCATTTATTTTTATTAAAATTTCGAATGTCTCGGGAGCATTTGAGCCCTGAAAATAACCCCTGGCTATGGCCCTGCAGTAAGAGATACTTATCATATTCAAGGCAAACAGTCAGCTTAAACAGTTTCTACAGACTTTTAAATATGTCACCGACTCTGTACAGACACATAAGCTGCATATTCTTTATTTTTCATTACCTTTTTTCTTTCATTTATACTACGTTATTTATACCGAAACTACCTGATACAAAAATACATTCAAACGAATATTAGGTACCACCTGTGTGTTAGTTTATTCTGTTAAAATTTGCTTACCTTTTCCTTGTCAGCCTCGAAACAAAGATATGTTAACTTAAGCCGTTTTTATCAAAGGTTGTGTGATCTAAATTATTCAAGATTGTGATATTAAGATGAGAAGAGTCTGTTTTGTCTTTAAATATTTGATGGAAACCTTTTAAGCTATATTAACCTAAGGATGGGCAACACTCTGGGAGGCGATAACATAATAGGCCTAACAAGGCGATAGGCCTAAGTAGGCCCACGTAAAAAATGGGAGATGTGGCCTGTTCTTTCATATTTTTGCATGGGTAGGTATGATGTTGGCAGGTATGATGTTGGCTTGTATGATGATCATTTGTAGTCTCCTCATAATTTTCTCCATCATTTTCCCCACACAATAGATAAAAAAATGAAAAACCTATACACAGTGCGCTAGTTGTGAAGACACTGAGGTCACAAACAATAAAAATAGAGACATCTTAATATATATAAGGCAAGCACGCTGCTCCGTGCCCAATATCTCTCATCTCATAAATGTTCAGCCTGAAAGTATGCACATCTTAATACATAAAAGGCAAGCATGTTGCTCCGCACACACTATTTCTCAAACTGTAATTATTTTGTGACAGTAAAGCACTTTTACAAGACATACTGTTTCAAAAAATGTTCAGCCTGGAAGTATGTACACAAAATATACTTGATACTTATCAATGGCAATATTGGATTTTACAATAGTACTTTTTTGATCTTGCTACCGCTTTTTTCATCCTTTTATAAAAAGTAATGACAAATTTAATGAAATTCTTTTCATTCAATTTGAGTCGATTGTACTAAAAAATATAATAGTATCAGCCGTGAAACGATACCTGAGATGCTACGTATATGAAGGTTGCAAGGCCAGTTTGTAAAGTTGTGTATGAATATGATTTTTACCAGAATCGACTTTTTGCACTTTACACTTGAACTAATTTTTCAACACTGCTTCAATGCGTAAAGTGTTATTTAAAGTGGTATATTTCTATTTTGCAAAAAACTTGCTTTAAAAACAGATAAAAGTCTTTTCGGCAAATGGCTCCAAAAAGGAAGTGTGCGGAGGATCTTTCGTAGGACAGGCTTTGAAAATAGTACAAAATATTACACAATAATAGTTATTGACATGGTAAGCACACAACACAATGCCTGCTAATATGCGCCACTTTTTTTTCCACTCTTGCACCGAAAATGATATGTTGCGTGCGTGAAAACTCCTGGGAGGGCGGTGCTAGGTTTCTGGGAGGCTTGGGCTTGCTTAGGCCTAGTAGGTAATTTTCAGCTACTACAGCTTTTTCGCACTTGCTCCGCATTAGATCATCTTAAGAACCAACCCAAATTGCATTGAAATATCTCAAAGATATCGATAAAAGTGGTCGAAAACAGTCAAAAGTGAGAAAAATTTACCCACCATAATATGGGTTGGGCTCAGGTCTCAGGGCTAGATCTTATCCCACATTAGTTTTCAATCTACTTTTGAGTTGATCTTGCAACAAGCTAACATCAAACACGCTACAGTTGTTAACAAAGGTACTCATGCTATTGATTGGTGCATTTAACATATTATTTGTTCAACTAAATAGTAAATAAATCAAGTTGTTAGAGTTTCTACTGCTTCTATGGTTAGTGTTAAAATTTATCAAAGTTAAAAGTTCTGGATAATCGAAGAAACCAGTTATGAGTTGGTGTAAATAGACGATATCAGCAGATTTCCTTCGCTCATTTAAAGATTGCATTTTAATTAGTTTTAAACGAGGAAGGTTTAAAGTGTCAATTCCACTTAAGCCCCTTTGAGCAAACCGAACAAAACGTTTTTGGATTCTCTCTATGCGTTTAACATGTACATTGTAACTTGGAGACCGAAGTTAACTTGCATACTCTAAGTGAGGTCGCACAATTGCATAATACAGCGTTGTAGTTGTTATCATACTATTAAATTCTTTTGCCCAGCATTTTATAAGTCCGAGCATAGAAGATGCTTTTTTACTAATGCAACCAATATGAACGTTTAACGATAGCTTAGAACCCACGCATATACCAAGATCTTTGACAGCATCTACACGACTTAAAGCAGTAACTTTTATCTTATAGTTAAAAAATTAAATTATTCCTTTTCTTTCGAAAAGGTCATAGTTAGCATTTATCTGGATTTAGAAACATATTATTTTTAGAACACCAAACTTCAAAGAATTTTAAATCAGACTGGAGTAGATCTGAATTGTCTTTAGCATATATTATAGATGAGAGTGTTTCATGATGTGGGTTACATCAGTAATGGCTAAAATAAACAGAAGTGAACCAAGGTGGCTACCTTGTGAATCACCTGAAATTTTATTTGATAAGATCGCTCTGTCAGATGTGATTGAATCCAGCTTCAATCCACAAAAAATTTTAAAAAATCCATTAACTTTAGTGTAAATAGAATTAAGTTGTGTGGCAGTTTATCAAATGCTTTACTAAAATCAGTGTAAGTACCTGGTTACCTGAATAAAATGAATTTAAGCAAAACTTTGAAAAATCGAGGAGATTAGACACAGTGGATCTGCCGGTAACAAATCCCTGCTGACGAGTTGTTATGACCTTCCCACAGTGAATTTTCACACGATCATACACGAGCCGCTCAAAAAGTTTTGGAATCGACGAGAGTTTTGCGATAGGCCTGTGGTTGTATATAACGTTCTCATGGCCTTTTTATAATAGGACTCCAAAAAAATGGAAAAATACTTTCGCTAATTGATTTATTGAATAATATGGACAGTGGTTGGCTTAAAACGGAACCGCATCGTGTTAACACTGCGGCAGGAATTCCGTCAGGTCCAGCATTAAAATCCTCATCGATCGATCCAATATACTTTAAAATATTCTCTGAAGTAAAGGATATAGGATCCTACGAAACCCTGGGTGCAGAATTCATATATTCAAAGTGCTCTTCATCAGGATTAAAAGAGTCTGAACAACATGACTCTTTAAAGAGATTGGTAAATAGACCACAAATTACGACGGGATCGTCAGTAAATCCGTCAGAAGTTTTAAATAATGAAGGGAATCCATCAGATTTTTTTTGTGTGTTTATGAAACCCCAGAATTTCTTTGGATCAGACAATATTTTCAGCTTAATACTGTCTAAATAATTCTGATATAAGGTAGCTGAGCAATTTTTAAAATCCAGAAACAAACGCTAGTAGATTTCTAGGTCATTAAGTCTAAGCTACAGACTATTTTTTCCATGCCCTATTTCTGTTGTTGCGAAGAGTCTTTAACTTCTTTGTGTACCAGGTGTAAGCACATTTTTTTGCAAATTTGATTCTATACGGCACGGACAGAGAAAACAAAATAATGTTAATATTTATAATATGAAACAGAAAATATAATGTTAAGATAATAAAACGAAAAATTGCTTCTTCTATCTGAATCCGATCAACACAATTTTTGGTTTTTGTGCTCATGAAGAGTCACCGCAAGAAGTCAAGAAGTTTCACATCAGAGCGTCGATAAATATTAACAATATACATTTGGGCTGGTCGATTTATTTTTCGACAATTTCCCTATGATTTCCGTATTCGATGGGTTATTCCATGAAAATTTGCCGAAGGAACCATGCCTCTATCGTTAAAATCGAGTCCCCTACTTTTTGTTGGTAGATTTTTTCCCAAATTGACGTTCGTATGAAATATTACATACACGTTCACATCCATAACTCAAAAACTATCGATCGGGTTTAATCGCCAGTAGGCGCGTTGGAAAGGTGAGCTCATTTTGATCAATTTACAAAATAAAATCTTCAACATTGGTCAAACGGTTCAAAAGTTACGGGCATTTTTGTCCAAATTTTGGAGCATTTTTCCATTTTTTTCATGATTTTGTCCAAGAATATTACTTTCATGGCCATTTTTTGCTCAATCCATTATTTAATTCAATTTACAATTCAAAACGAAGAGTTTAAGCCCAAATTTATCGAATTCGGTTGATTAATTCATGCGATATTGCTAAAACAAAATAACAAAATAATAAATCGCATGAATTAATCAACCGAATTCGATTGCCACTTGTACTTTGGAACTTATTTTCAAAATGTTTAAGAAGTGAAAAATTAGTTTTTTTTTAAAACTAATTAGTGTTTTTTATTCATGTTTTTTTAATAAAAAAAATCTGTTTTTAATATATGTTGCTGTTTTAAATCCAATATTATATCTTCTTTTATTAGTTTGCAATAATTTTAAGCTTCTTTTTAATCTAATTTTCAAATTTTCGTAAACTTTTAAAATTGGTAATCCAAAAAGCTCCAGAATGACGTACATCACAATATGCGCTAATGTATTCGCTTTAATGGCAAACAATTTTTTTCTCGGAAATTTGCGATGTAGAACAAAGAAATCCATTTTATAAAAATGACCATGGAACTATTTATACTTTTGTGTAGGAAACGAATCAACCAGATCGGATACGGTTTCTCATGCAACGCAAAAGCAGCTTAACAAATCGCAGAAATTTATGAACTGATACTTTCACCACTTCATGCAAGAATCCGTGTTATGGAACATGGCTTAACGATACGATACAATTACGTAAAAATTTTCAGTATAATGGTCACTTATGGCCATGTTTCTGCCACGCCTCTGTTGCCAAACGCCCATAAAATATTATCAGTGAAACTGCATGTGTAAATTGAGGTCGAATTCTGGATTCCGTGACTGTGCGTCAATTTATAAACACTTACATTCTACAACACTACACCAAACATATGAACACAAAAAATTGTAGTGACACCATAAGGGTCCAAAAAATTTAATAATTGTAAGCAGCGTATCCCATATTCATAAAGAAGGCCCCTGGGGACTTTGTCAGGCAACGACATACTAGAAACTCGTAAGGCATCGGAGGGTTAACAATATCAACGATGACAAAACTGCGAAGCGTTTTTAAATGTGTTGAATTGACTGCAATTATTACAAGAATTAATTCAGAGCTTTTAAAGATTAAATTTTCACACAAATTTATACGGAAGCTGGAGAGACTCCAACTCTCCATAAAATGATTTGCCATGGGAAGAAAATACTACAATTTTTCAATTAGTGAGCTAACGTAGAAAATTCAAGAATCCAAAAATAAGGACTTAAAGAACTACAGAATAAGTCACACAAGAAACTGAGATATTGACTAAATGATAATGCTAATGATATGTAAAGTTTTAAATTAGTCTGTCAAGTAACTCTAAATATTCTATTTAAATTTTTATGGTGACTATATCCCTTTCAAACGAAATGCATCGACTGTGCGGGTGACTTTTAGTCTTAATATCTTCACTTCTATCTTCAGCTCTACTAAGTGCAAAAAACCGGGTTGAAAAATCTTAAACGTTTCAAAAGTTATAAATGTCTCATCAAAAGAGAACGTCAATAGTGAATTTTTAAACAATATTTACGCAAGTATCTGCTTGAGTTGTGACATTATTACTACAAAAACTCATTTTAAAAAATGTTTCATTTTGAGTTGAGACAATTTTGCTACAATATGATAACATACTTTTGAGCTAGGGAGATGTCATGTTTTTAGTTGGCACTTTATTACTCCAAAAATATTAGGTTACTTGCTTGAATTTTTATTTAAAAAAGGTTTTATGATATAATAAGTCGTTGTTGTTGAAAAATTGTGGAAAATAAATTTTGGTATAAATAGAAATGATACGTTATTGCTACAAAAAAGTGAAGAAATTGCTGAAAGTCAAAACAACACAAGTATCTGTAAATCTGTGAATGAACACCAAATCGATCTGGTATTCACTCAAATTAAAAATATGATAAAAATGCATATTTCTGTATATTTAACTCAAAAAACCCAAATTTTGAGTTGTGACGGTCTTGCACGAAATGAGCGATGTGTGTATCTAGTACATGTATATATATTTAACCTTTAATATTTAACCTTTGATGCGATCTAACATAAAAATAAAGGTTACAAAGTATGCGAAACTCTTCCATTTTGTTTTGTTTTTGCCCAAATGCGGAATGAGTGTAACAATATAACTTAAAAGTTTAAATAAAAGTTCATCTCTTTTGAACTTTTATTAAAGTGACCTTTAAAAGAAATTCTAAAAATACCTCAAAATGCTTTTTAAAAATTCTATCAAGCCAATTGAACTGCAATTTTAATATGTTATTATTTACGCCAATAGCTCTTGCAGGTAGTAGAATTGCGCAGTTTAGTTAATTTTTTTCCTATTTTTCCCCCGATTTTCCACAAAAAACGCGAATTTTTAAAATTTCTATTTAATGTCCGCCATTTTGTTATTTTTTAATGAAAATGTTTAAATCAACTACCTGAAAGAATGACAAGTCTATAGAGCAATAATAAATTTAAATTGTTTATTTTAAATTTGTTCAAGTGCCGTTAGCACCGGGACCTGCAAAACACTTTCATTTTTGTCCACTTTGGACGTACAAATTAAAAAAAAACTGTAAAAAAGTGTTTTTTGTACAGTTTGAGATGTTTATAAAACAATGTAGAAATATTTAAGCGATTGTATTTTATTTTCTTATAAAAAAATCGCTGCGAAATAAACCTTGAAAATTAGGACAGAGCACCGGACTACATTCCTTTTTCAACACAATTATTCGAAGTGACTTTCAATTAAGTTTGTATAAGAAAAATGTGCAGCTTTTTTAAAATAACAATCTGCTTAAAAATAGAAATCTAAATATAGTTTCAATAATACAAGTATAAAGCCAGCTTACGTAGTACTGGCATACAACTGGTTTCAAAAAGATTAGAACAAAACGAATATTAGCATATAACTACACTCAAGGAAAAATGCTTCTACCTTTTCCAGGATATTTTTACCTGACGAATTTGGTCAGGAGAGCCAACCACATCGTATTAACCTGGTGATTTGCTCTCATCCTCCTTCCTGCCCCCATTACAAAAATCTCATCATTGACATTTGGTTAATTAACCTGGTTCAATTTGATTTAACCACAAGCAATGGCTAAGATAACCACATTTGTCAGTTCCATTAAACCACAAAAACAGGTAAAATAAACCTGAATGGCATGTGACAATCTAAACCTGACGATTCATCTAGACAAATTTTTACCTATTTTTTATTTTACCAGTATTTGGAAAATACTGTAAAAATTACAGCATTTTACAATAAAGACTTTTGACAAGCAAAAACTGACCCACTACTGGAGTTGAACTAGCTAAAATAATACGAATATGAAACTGGTTAATATTAAACTAGTATTCAACTAGTTAAAAATATACTAGCACAAAGGTGGCTCAAATCATACTAGTAAAAAGCCTAGTTTTGATTATACCACTATTTTACTGGTTTAAAAGTTACTACAACCACAATAAGTTGAAATTATGCCAGTTAAAATGTTACCTCAATTCATATCGATAATAGGAGAATTGTCTTTTCCTATGACATCAACACAGGAAAATAACCAGTTTGCGCAATGTAAAACGCATTTGAGCTGAACTAGTACTGGTATTTTTTTGACCTAGTACATTTACTTGTACTTTAACTAGTTTGATGCACTGAAGGGCATTCTTAGACTTCCACTTTTTCAATTTTGTGTGCGCATTTCTAAGCAACGGTATGAATTTTTTAACTTTTTGGGAGTTGCTCTGAATGAAAAAATGATACGTTAGAAAAACCATATAAACACTAGATAATAACACTATCATTTTGACCTATAAACTGAAAATAAATTTAAATTTATTTAATTTTCTAGCACTCCCTCTTCAAGTCGTCAAATATTTATTTTTATTATGCATGTATTTGAACGAACATTTTTCATTTACTAACAAATCAAAGAAATATCTGGTTAACCAAAACTACGGTTGGACACAACTGTCAGCTGGCTTTCCTGGTTTTCCATAAATCTTATAAATGAGTGCTAAAAAGCAATAAAGAAAACTATAAAACAAAAAATTAAAGTGAAACAAAAATTCAATTCATAGTCAAGACCGAAGAAGTCATTCATAGGATCAGCTTGTTATGCGCTAACAAGAAAGTGCATAAAAACAAACATTCAAGCATACGTTAGCCTTAAAGGGCATCAGGGGAGAGTCTAGGATACTCTGATGTGACATGAAGTAATGCAAGTAAATCGCCTGATTATGAACTTTTTTAGGACAGAAGGACGTTGGAAACAGTAGGCATTAGCAATACTGATGATGATGGTGATGATGGTGATTGGCAACGGGTGGCTAGGATGTTGACGATGATAACGCAACTAACAGCATGAGTTGGCAAAGGCAAGACAAAGAAACACTTGTAACTTGTTCCTGTTCATGAATATCCTCAACTGATTACATACAAAACAGCATCATGGCGGCAATATCAACAAGAAGGTTGTAGCTTAAATGCAAGCGTAGCAAGGATGCTTGCAATGGTTGGGGTTGGCTCATTGCACTGCAATGAAAGTGTTGCTTAAGAATAAATATCTAAAGAAGTTTACAGTAAAATGTTTTTCCTGGAATAATGCAACTTCATTTGTTCCTCCCATATCTGGTCCACGTTGGACCATGTATGTGGGTGGGTATGTGGCTATATCACTTATAGACTCCAAAACCGCTGAACCGATCTTTATGAAATTTTCAGGGAAAATAAAGCCACATCTTGAGAGTGTTCCTGTGAGGTTTCGTAACGATTGGAGAAGGGGGCGTGGTACCTCCCATACAAGCCAAATTTGCTCCATCGATCACAAACAAAAAAAGGATAGATATCAGGAGGTTTCAATCGTAAAAACTAAGATTTGGTGATTTTGTTCAGATGGTTACTGTCGGTAACTGTTTAAAAAATGGGCGTGGTCATAATATAAATACGCCCACTTTTTCGAAATCATGGCAATTCCAGAGTTCTATACACTTTTACAGTGAAACTTGCTGTGTAGGTGATCTAAGAGGCGGTCACTATATTTAAATGTTTTCACGCCCACTTTTACCGCCCAAAAATCAATATCTATATATATAAAAAGCAAAACGATGTGTGTCTGGCTTTGATGCCTATAGACTCCAAAACTACTGAACCGATTTACCTGAAATTTTGGCAGTCGATTTGTTTCAGGCACGAGATGGTTATGAAAAAAATTTGCCACACCCCTCTTTTACCGCCCCCAAATCAATAAAAATGTTATATTTCAGTCGGTTTGGGTCGTATAAGGCTAAGATTTTGTAATTTAGTATGTACGGTTACTGTCGACAACTGTACTAAAAATAGTTTCCACGCCCCCTTTTACCGCCCACAAATAAATGAAAATGGTATATTTCAGACGGTTTTAGTCGTATAAGACTTATATTTGGTACTTTGGTTTAAGTAGTCATTGACAGTAACTGTACGAAAATTTGGTTTCCACGCCCCCTTTTTACGCCCACAAATCAGTGAAAGTACTATATTTCAAGCAGTTTTGGCCGTACGAGACTAATATGTGATACCTAAGTTTGTATTGCTACTTTCGGCAACTGTACTAAAACAGGGCGTCATCGATATATAGCCACACCCACTTTTTGAGAAATCATTGAAATTGACTACTGGGTCGATTGAGCTAAAATGTTGGCTTAGTTTGTACGGTTACTGTCAGCAACTGTACTAAAAATTGGTTTCCACGCCCCCCTTTTACCGCCCACAAACCAATGAAAACGTTTTATTTCAAATGTTTCGGTCGTATTAGACAAAAATTTTGTAATTCAGATCATATGGTTACTCTCGGCAAGTGCACTAAAAATAGACCTGTCCCACTTTAGTTAAACTCACTTTTCGGGGAGTTAGCATCGAGTGAAGTAAAGTGCGCCAGGCTTAACCTGAATTCTGCTGAAATTTGGGCAGTCAATTTGTTTCGATTACGAGATGGCTCAAGGGAAATATTTTACCGCACCCCTTTTTACCGCTTGCAAAACAACAAAAATGTTATATTCGCACGGTTTTGATCGTATTAGGCGAAAATTTGGTTATTTAGTTCATATGGTTACTTTCGGCAGCTATTCGACATTTTCGTATATAGCAGTAAGGCGGTCTATGGCAGAACAGCGTCTGCCGAGGAGAGTGAGTATTCCTGTGAGGTTTGGTAACGTTTGGACGAGGGGGCGTGGTACCTCCCATACAAGCCAAATTTGCGCTATCGACCACAAACCAAATAAAGGATATATATCAGACGGTTTCGATCGTAAAAACTAAGATTTAGTAATTTTGTTCAGATGGTTACTGTCAGTAACTGTACAAGAAATGTGCGTGGTCGCAATATATATACGCCCACTTTTTCGAAATCATGGCAATTCCAGAGTTCTACACATTTTTATAGTGAAACTTGCTGTGCAGGTGCTCCAAGATGCAGTCACGATACATTAATGTTTTCAAGCCCACTTTTACCGCCCACAAATCAATATCTGTATATATAAAAATGAATCGTGATTTGTTCGGATGCTTAAAACTTGAAAACGACTGAACCAAATTGGATACTTCTTTCTACTGGTTTAGGAAAAATATAATGCCACACCCCCTTTTGTCGCCCACAAATCAATGAAAATGCTGTATTTAAGACGGTTTTAGTCGTATTAAATTAAAATTTGGTAAATAAGTTCGTATGATAACTATCATTAACTTTGATAAAAATGGGCGTGGTCACACTTAATCTACGCTTACTTTTCTACTAAGATATCAAAATACTTCGAAACTATTGGTCCGATTGACCACAATTTTTTGAAATTTTGTGTATTCCTATTAGTTTCGTTGTTATAAAGCCCTAAAATTGAAAGTATGCACTGCATAAATTAAGCTGTGAGCCACTGTACATAATATGAATTTTTTTATTACCGTATTTATTCTTTACATTCTTATGCTTAAAAAGCAAAAATAAAAATTTAGATTTATCGTAGAAAACGGCAGCAACAGGTAAGTATAGCAACCATAAATTCTGTGTTCAGTTTTAAAATAACTTATAAAAGCATTACAAACAGTTAGGACAAATAAAATTGAGTATTTGGTTGGATAGCCACGTAGTCTTAATACGAATTTGATTTTAGATTTGGCCTATCACATCTGGTTATTGAGATATTGTAACCTAAAAAATTCAAACAATGCTGTTTTTGGTTATATGAAAGGGCATATTTAAGCGAGGGATCGAATTTATCAAAATAACTAAATAAAGCATTAGATGCACAGTATTTAAGTACAGTTTATTGAATTCTCAACCCATTTTGATTTGTCTTAAACTATTTTATCTCTTCGAGATAATGCTTGCAAGAATTTATGGTTTCAATGACCATTTGCATTGTATGACTGATTAAAGGAAAGGAAAGTCATCAAAACTGTACATTTTTACAAGCAATATCTTGTAATTGATTATGTGTTCCTATCGTAACAAATTATTGCACTATTTCTTTTAGTAAGAAATACTTAAAATTTTTTAATATCCTCACATTTAAATCAAATGTGGATGCGCTACATTAAAAGTATCCATAATATTTAAATTGAAAACATACCCTATATGCATCAAAGACTTTTGCATTTAATTACAATACCTTTTATTACCCTTAATTTCTAGGAATTAATCAAATGGGGCAAAATCGTTGTTGAAAATCATGTTGATTTCCTTTTTTGTGTGTGTATTTCTTTAAACAAAAGCTTATATACTGAATTTCATTTCGAAAATTAAAAAAAACGAAGTCACTTCGATTTAAAAAAGAACTGCGTGCAGTTAAAGATAAACCCAAGCCAAGTTTTCACATTTCAAACGATGTAAACGATGTTATAAAAATGCATAAAAAAATCTCTACGATAACAAGATTATACTATCTACTAGAGTACGGTATATATAGAGGAGAACCTTATTAAAAGATTTTATATAATTCTAAGCTGTATCTCTAATGGTTACAGTAATGATATTTCTGCATTTGAATTTTATAATTATGAAACTAAGGCTTTATATAGAACTTTAAAGCTGATTTTTTATGCCGATAACAGTTCATAAAATTATCTGCTTAAGGTTTAGTGCAAAAATGCATCGTTGGAATAGAGCAATTATCTGAAAAGGCACAAGAAGTTCATAATAAAGACTGTATACGTTTGCGTTTGACAAGCTAGAGGCTCAAGAGTAAATAAAAATACGGATTAATTGAATAAGCTTCTTATCACTTTTGACCCTTTGACCCTTTGATTGATTTCTACTAAAAAAAGCCCCAAAGTAGGGTTCGAAAATTGCATTCAGACGTATGAGCTTTTCTTGTTCTTGCTGATGCATCGGAAATAACAGCAGTGGAACAATCTCGCTTTCCTTTTATAAATTATGATTAATCTAGTGAAGAATTAAACTATATACTGAAATGTGGTTCGATGCCGAGAGCGATTCTTTGTCATCGTTTTTTAGTTAAGAGTACCTTAATTAATATTGTTAAAATATGAAAAAGTAAAGTTAGATTCTCATGCGAAAATAAATTTTATGCTTAAATTTTATTTTCTTAGTGCCATTTTGTTCACAAAGGGCATAAATATGATATAATTCGGGGATAACTATCTCAAGTTTATTTTTATACCAAGCGTATCCAATAGAATGCTAGAGTGTTGCTCATTAATTAAAAACTGTGGGGGATTTTTGGTTTATTTTTGCGAATTTGGGGGCTGGAATGAACACTGGTAAAAATGGATCACTGATTTTGCATCTGATGTCAGAACATCAAAATTCTAAAATTTTTGTACACATAGGGTTGCCAACTAAACATTTTTTAAGAATTTTAAACATGAATTAAGAGTATTGGGGGGGTTACTTCTTTCGAATCTAGTGTCAGAATTTTAAAATTCAAGATGGCAGATAGAGCTTCCACCTAATTTCTTGTTTATTTATGCGAATTCAACGCTGGGAAAAACACTAGGAAAATTGGGTTGCTGATCCGTTGTCAAAATTTCAAAACTCGAAAATTTTTCTACACATAGGGCTGCCACCTAAAAATGTTTTATTTTAAGAATCTTTAACATGAGGAAACAGTATTGGGGGGTTACTGATTTCGAATCTGGTGTCAGAATTTTAAAATTCAAGATGGTGGATAAGGCTGCCATCTTAATTTTTTTATTTTTACGAATTCGGGGCTGGCGCGTTTTATCATGGGGGAACCCTAAAAGTATTTTTCAAATCAAAGTCAAAACCAATAAAAAGAAAACATAAACAAGTATTTATAAGTATAGTATTTTATTTTTAGTATTTTTAATTTTTAAAAATAGGATTTAGGAATAGAATAGCATCTAGTATTTTTGGAGCCAATCTGTTTCGTTTTTCAACGATAACATTACCAGCACTCTCTCAAGAGAAAAACTCTTTTTAAGGTAAAACACTAACGACAAAAATGCTGAACAAACCAGCTTGCCTAACATAATTCGTAAAAATAAAAAAATTAGGGTGCCAACCCTATCCACCATCTTGAATTTTAAAATTCTGACTTCAGATTCGAAATCGGTAACAATCCAGTACTGTTTCCTGATGTTTAAATTCTTAAAATAAAACATTTTCAGGTGGTGTAGAAAATTTTTTTACCGTGTATGTCGCAGAGATGGTTCAATTAATTGTAGCTCCCGTACGACCGCGGCCCTCGTCAATAGAAAACGATAGACGAAGTCATTCTCGTCCCACTTGTCGAATCCAATGCATTCCTGCATTTTATATTTCCTGCGTTCGGTCCGCAAAGTCACTTCCACTTTGTCATCATCGTCGCTCCAGTTCTCTATTTTTTAAAAACTTTTTTGTCAAACCTCTTTTTTCAGAATATAATTAAAAATTAAAAGAACTGTGTCTGTTTACATATTTTGACACCAATTAAATAAAAAATATTAATATGAGAGTGATGAGAGCGAATTAAAAATCTTAACTCACCAATTTTCACGACTTAAGTATTTCTGGAGTTAAGCTATATCGCCACCATTTTTATCTCCAGCTTGAAGAGTTAAATGCTTAACTCACTGTGAACTAATACAAAAAACTGGAAAACATGAAATTAGCTTGGGGATAAATTTATCTATCTGTAAACAAAAGTGTCCTTAGGGTTAAAGTTCTTAAAATTAGAAATTTTTAACAATAAATTTTGTTTTCGCATCTCTTCTTATTTCTTAGTTATATGCCAAAATATATTCCATATGCATGGGAGGTGTCACACCTACTTATCCAGTCCTACCGAAGTTAAAAGATTTTAAACATGTCACATTAGCTATCCACCAATTTTTCTGTTAGCGTAACTTTAACGCTTCTAAGATGTATCGCAAATTTGTCCAATCGCACCGACATTTTTGACACATTCTTAGAAAACTTATATTAGACGTTTTTCATTGATTCCGTTATCGCAGTTTTTCTTAGTTCTAAGATACCCAGTAGTCTTAGTCATAAAGGAATCTTTAACGAATCATGCAGATTTTTCTTCATCTTTGACGAAACATGCTGATTCGGTCATACATTTCCTTGACGAAAATCGCATATAAAAGTACCAAATTCGTGCACTGTCGTAAAACTTTCTGTTTTCGATGAACGGAAACAAGATGGATTTGTTAAAAAAACTATCGACAAATGTTTGTCATGATGAGTAAGTTTCTTAAAGAAATTATCATGAAATTTTCGTGCACGATACCTTGGACTGCAGGGTATATAGAGTAAAAGTTGTTTGCATAGTATAAAACCTTCCCCGCCCACTAGCCCAATAGTTTCGAAAAACCACATATTAGATTTTCCCAGCACAATCCGAGATATTCAAATTTAATTAGCACACACATTGACCAAATTTTGTACTTTTCACAATTTTGACCTCACGGTATTCCGTAAAAAACTTTTCCGAGAGAAATCCCGAAACAAGTGTTGACTTCTTATTTTAAAAAAAAAAAGTATAGCAGTGAGAGGACTGCCGACCGAAGCGAAAACCTATATATAAAATATAAATGGAAGACGTTGTCCTGCCACGGACCGCCTTACTGCTATATAAGAATTTTCATGCTAATATAGGGTTTCGGACTATCCTACATGTAGGATGGATTTGACAGGTCGGACGGACATGTAGGATGTGCGAAAGCCGTCCTACATATAGGATGAAATCAAAAAGTTTTAAAAGTTCCGCTCTGATCTTGTTCTTCTCTGTGCGTCCTAGTTTGTAGATTTCCTTGGTAATTGTTGTTGGCGCAGTTAGCCGGAAATTTCTTGTAGGTGTTGTGAATTCTAATCGTGTAGCTACAGTTGGCATATGAAATTAGAATTATTTTTGTTAAGAGCTTATAACAATTTATTAAATTTTTTATAAATTACTGAAACTATTTCTTTTAAGCAAAAGTGTTACCATATCAAAAATACATATAATTAAAGTAATTAATTTAAATTATTTCATTATTGATTAATATAAAAAATTAAAGCTTATTTGTATCAATTTATATCATAACACTAACACAATATACATGTTTACCATATCTATATTGCGTTGTGCATTAAAAATAGAATATTCTAAAATTAAGAGATATTTATAGCTTATAAATTATATATAATCCATATAAGAAATTAAGCATATAAATTAAACAGTTTTAAAAAATAGAATGCTTAGGATAAGCAGACCTTAGTTATTCAATTACTACTGAAAATATTAATTATTTTGCAGGTTTAATACGTAATTGTTATTATATAAATATACATAAATATTCTTTAAATTTCTTCAATGAGCTTAATTGTTCATATATATGATTTATATATATATGTAAATATGTAAATATATATATATATATTTCCGATACGGTAACACTTTTACTAAAAACAAATAGATTTACCAATATTATATATACTCTTTAATTCATATGTATAAACTGTTTTCTAAATTAGTTCGATGTCATATGCTGACTGTAGCTACAAATAAACATCCACAAAAAATTAAAGCTTACTGTACAACAATAACTACTTTGCAAATTTACAACAACAACGCAAAGAGAATTACAAGATACCAGCGGTTGCGCAGCGTTAGAGGGGATGAACCAAATTGGCGGCTATATTTTCTGTTTGCCTGCTGTTTTGTTAATTTTTTTTAATTTTTAACAGTTTTTTAAGTTTACAAATATTACAAGTTTACGAAATATGTTGCAAGTACAAGCTCTCGAATTAAATATGTCGCAAATTGATAAAATGCAAATAAAATAAAATATTAGCGCTAAAACACGACCGAAATGTCAAAATTTGTAACTGTCAAAATTTCATCATCCATTTGACACAGCAAAAAAGACAAATTTATTTCAACACACACAAATTTTATTCAACTTGATATTTTCTATCCTACCACGACTGATTGACACACAGCCATAGTTGACAACTCTGAATATAAAATGCCGCAGTGGTGAAAATAAAAAGCCACTGACAAATACAACAAGTGTGAAAATCGTCAAACTTTGTTTGACGATATGTAATAAAATAAGAGCATGCATGTAATTATTTGAATGTTCAACATATGCCTTTATCACAACTTAAAGATTAAAATGTTAAAACACTCAATCCGTACATTATTTTTCTTGTTTGCAAACGAAGTTCCAGCAGAAAAAAGAAGAAAAAGAAGAAGATGGATCCATTTTTAAATCTCACCATGAATAGCAGCTTTTTGAGTAAAAGCAAATTTTTCAAAAATGTTGACAAATACAACAAGTGAAGAAATTGCCAAACTTTAAAGGCATACATATATATATAAATATAAACCGAATTAATAATAAGTTTTGGTTGCAAACATCTTATTGCAACCTAACTTAAGTATTTATATACTAACAAACAGATTATATGCATTCATTTCAGGAGTTGCCAAGTGATTTCTTTGTGAGCTTGCGGCCGATTAAGAACAAGAGACGATAATTGTTGATATTTTTATGCACAAATACATGCAAACATTTTTGATGTCAGTATTGATGACAAAGTTCCTCGGAAAAATACGATGACGGAAACCAAAGATTTACCCTCTACCAAAATCGTTCAACGCGCCTAAAGAAGTTTTCACTTCAAAAAAGTTCAAACCACAGATAACCAGATAGGAAACTTCGATGGGCGACTTGTAGAAAGGGATGGCACGATGTACGATTTTACGTCAAATTGCCCCAATACTAGCGCAAAATGTTTGACTCTGGTCGTAATTGTAACCGGAAAGCTTCCCTGGTTTTTGGTAATCGAAGAGAATCTCACCTATAATAGGCGACCACCGCATACTTTAAAAAGTTGCATTATTGGAACAAAATGGGTAACAAAAGGTATGACACAAAAGAAATCAGAAGAGCACAGGAAAACTTCCCTGGTTTTTTAGTGGTGAATAAGCCATGTTGAAAATCTTCGACTTCAGTGTTGTCGTTTGGCTGCAAATCAATTTGGATACTTTTCTCTTTTAAAAATGGATGTATACTTTTATTTAAGCTTCTGTAAGGATATTTTTTTAATATGAATATATGTTTTTGCATGCAAATATATAAAAAGTTGGTAGTTCCTTAAATTCGACAAAATCTTTAAGACAAATTATGACATTGAGACTTTTTTGGGTAATATTTTCTTATCAAAATATGTATTAAAGCCATCTCTTTGCAAATAACTTTCAAATTTTGTGATAAACCTTTTAAGTCTTCCTCAGCTTTTTTTTTCTGATGTAATTGAATTTTTCTAATTTAAAACTTGCAATAAACGATAAGACTAATAGATTTTCTTTAGAATATTTTTTCTAATATAGCTACTAAAAAACGAACAAGTTTGAACTTTTAAATTTTATATGCAGTTTTGGAAGGTATCGAGCGCACAGTAAAAATATCCATACTTACTGTTTTAACACTTATTTATCTCAAAACTACTTTTTTTCGGCGATGTGTTGTAGAAAAACAAAAGCTATTCAACCTAAACATCTGAAATATGTAATTCACAACATCTGTGGCTTTAAATTATCAAAGTTTTATTTAAAAAAATCGTATATGTTACACTTAAAACCGCTTAAAAACCCTGTTTTTAAAACTTAAATTTAAAAAGCACGTCCTTCTGTTATTATTTAATAATAATGGTATTCAGTAAAATTTGTTAAGTTCTGCTTAACTGCTAAATTGTTGAAGTCAGCTAAGGATATGAATGAACCTGCTAAGACATTTTACAAAAAAGTGCTAAACTGATATGTCAAAATCAAAAGACAGACTTCTACAACTAAAATATGTTATTTTAATAACTCGTGTAACCAGTACTCTGTAACAAAAAATGTATTTAAATTTTTATATTACAGTTCGTTAACCCTTTTTAAACATTTGCTACTCAGAAACTTTGAAATGTTTTACATCTCTACCAACCCCGTTGCAAAGTTTTTATTTTTTTATTAAGAAAGAGCAGTTTTTAGACTTTGAAGCTACAAATCAAAAATAATTTGGTACTTGTTCGAACTCATTCCAAAAACAATAATCACTACACTTAATAGGTTTGACGTTTCCAACTTAACAAATGGTATCTGCTAAACAAAAATACAGAGCTGAGCTTGTTAACTTGCTAAATCTTTTCCCATACAAAATTTTGACAGGACTTAACAAATTTGTTAAGTTTAGGAAATTAGCAGGGCTTAAATAATGTAGTGAATAAAATTAATATTCTTTGTTTTTATTTTGAATACAAATAGCAAAGTGAAAATCTACAACACCGTCCAAGATCTTTTTTTGAAAATTTAACAAAGTAAAAAAATGGTTTTTATGTGGAGTGTTGCAATATACCATAGTATAATTTTTATAAAGTAGGAGAAACAATTTTTGCTGCGATAGACGTAAGTCAAGCAAAATAAAATCAAAATGAGAGCATGCTATGGTTGCTATGGAGATATCAGAAATGTTTTGTGTCACAAAAAGAAAATAAATAAATTTAGTTTGTAAACAATGTATGCAAATTAATAATTTCCATAACTAATCTTTGTTGTTAGAAAGTGAAACTCCACGATATGATGTCAGCTGAGGCAGTGGTGCTTTAAGAAAAGTATTGAAAAAACTGTTATTGAACGCTCGTTTTGTTTTCTTTTGTTTGACGTTCGTTTATCGCAGCTCATAAGAAAATAGGTTGTTGTCAAGGCTACCTGATACATTTTTGTATCATGCAATATACCTTAAAAGTTTTAATATCGTTTTTTACTTTAACATTAAAAAAATCCTAAAAATACATCAAATTTTCGAGTGTTAGAAGTTTTTATTATTTTTTATGTGTACATGTTTTTTTCTTGTAAAATTGTTATTTAAGTGTCAAAAATTGGGTTTCATTGTTTGAAAAATTTTAAATTTTATTTTTGTGTTAAGAAAATGAATATATTATTGATTTTTCGAATTTGATATGTGGATGCTCTTTTTTCTAAAGTGATACATTTGGGACTTTTTCAAGGGTACTTTTTTAACTTCGTCGCGGCAACACTGTTCGACTTCACTGTTTATAAAATTCACCACTAAAAATGTTTTGTCAAACAAAGAAAATAAATAAATGAATTTCATGTAAGTTGTAAATAATGTATGCGAAGAATTGTATTATTAATTGTTTAATTCATTTGTCTCTCCACAGAATTATGCTAGAATTGAAGGAGACCGTTTTGTCTGCACATCCTACTCGCATGAGCTTTCCAAATACGGCATTAAGGTCGGTCTTACCAACTACGCTGCCGCCTACTGCACTGGCTTGAATGTTGAACCTGTCGATGATGGACCAGGTGCATTCCGTTGTTACTTGGATGTCGGTTTAGCACGTACCACTACTGGTGCCGTGTATTCGGTGCCATGAAAGGTGCTGTCGATGGTGGTTTGAATATTCCACACTCCGTCAAGCGTTTCCCTGGTTACTCTGCAAAGACCAACAGCTTCAATGCCGATGTTCATCGTTCTCATATCTTTGGTCAACATGTTGCCGATTATATGCGCTTTCTTGAGGAAGAAGCCTTCAAACGCCAATTCAGCAATTACATCATGTTGGGAAACCGTGCTGATATTGATGAAATTTACAAAAAGGCTCATCAACAAATTCGTGCCGATCCTACTCAAAAGGCAGTAGTAGTAGACGGACAGGAGTTTCCAAGAAACGGTGGAATGCTAAGAAACTTACCAACCCTGAAAGGAAGGCTAAGCAGAGCACAAGGCCGCCTACATCACCAAGCTTAAGACCGAAGCTGAGGCTTAATTCGTGGGAGTGGTCTTTAATGTTTATCTATACTATTATATAAAATTGAAGTGAAAATTAAAAGTTACGACTTTACTGCAAAGCTACTGGTCCGATTTTTGTTAAGAATTTTTTTAAATATTTATTGTCTGAAATAAATGTGCTTCAAGGAGAAAACTTTATAAACAATATTATTTCAGATCAGTATTAGTTTCTTAAATTCTGAATTTTATTTGAACTATTTTGTTAACTGAACATAATAGATATTTTTTTTTATGTTAATATATAATAATATATTTTTAGAATTATATTTGAGCTTAGTGCCAATGAACATAATAAAGTTTTGTTTAAATAAATTAATGTTATTTCGATCTTTTTGATTGAGTTTTAGTTTGAGTTTAAATAAAAATCTGATTTATCATATCTCTTAAATTTTCATAAAAAATGTTCTTATCAGAAAGTATAGTTTCTAAGCTTAAATAAAACATAAATTCAACGTTGCTTTTTTTAGTTCTATTCAAAAGTTATGCTTTTTTAAAATCTTTAAAATCATAATACACACAAAAATTACACAAGATTGCCCAACCCGGTTCCGAACATTACTTCAATAATAAATAGTCTCTTAGAAAATGCTCATCTTAGCTTTCTATCTTATTAGTTAAATTGGCTGTTGCCATATATACGTAGCCCATAAAGTCTGCGTTCACCAGTGCTACAAAATCGGAATTTTTCACATTTTGCCGTTTGGATAAATAATACTAGTTAACAAATTCCGTATCCGGTATATTTTGTTTAAGCGCCAGTCGTCCAAATTTAAAATGTGTTCTTTTAATGTAAAAATACACTTAATCAACCGTTTTTTCTAAATTCTAACTTTGGACGAATACAGCTCCGCTATAACAAAAGATACAAAATTTGTTGATATTTCGTTGGATAAACTAAAAATTTTAGCTCCGCTACAGCACATTACGCGATAGTGGTTAATATATTGATTGAAAAACTGATATTTTTTTAAAATACAAAATATTTTTTATTTTATGGTGAGTAGTTCAGATTCTAGATCAATAATACTAAATACTAAGAGTAAAAATATTTCTTCTATATACATAAACAAATATCGCACACCCACTTCAAAAGCGATATCATCTAATTATCTTATTTTTGTATCATTTTACATAAAACACAAAAGAATCATATGTAAGTTATTTTAACGAGGATTTTTGTGTATGCCAATGCATTGCTGGAGTTTGTGTGCAAGACGTCAAAAAATAAGATATGTTGTGGGAGTTATTTGCGTTCACCAACAAAAAAACAATACGACGAAAGTTACTTTTTCAGTGAACGAATGAACCGAAAAACCCTTAAAAAATAATAAGTGGCAAACATATCGCACACCCACTTCAAAAGTGCACAATTAAAAATATTCGTGTAAAACTGTTTGTAGTGATCATCTTCATCGGCTGTCTTTATTTTGTACATATATTCTCAGTCTTCAATTAAAAAAATCGTTGTCTCTTTTTGTTTTGTATGGAGTCCCTTGAAGAAAAAAATTTTTTTTGCTCCTCCTGAAAATGTATAAATTTTGAGTTGTGCACTTTTGAAGAAATTCCATAATTAATCTTTTTCTTTGTTGATAAAAAGTGAAACTCCACGATACGATGTGAGCGGAGGCCGTGTTGAATTAAGAAAAGTATTGAAAAAAAAAACTGTTACTGAACGCTCGTTTTGTTTTTTTTTTACTTTCGTTTATCACAGCTCGTGAGAAAATAGGTTGTTGTCAAGGCTACCTGATAAATTTTTGTAACGTGGTTCAAACGGTTTAAAATTGTCAAATTTATTTTTTTTTAAAAACCGTGCAAGAATGATCCATAAGTAGCTTGTGAGCGAAACTTTTTCAACAAATTAGTTATTGAAGGAGTTACAAAATATAATTTTCGCTTATTTATTTGTTATTCCGACACAATCAGCCACTTTGCATGTGCATCACATATCAACATCATCTACGATTATGCACTTAATTTATGTTATGCCAGATTTAACTGTATTTTTCGCAGTTCGCTTTGTAGGCTTTAATAAGTTGAATGAAGTCTTAACTGAAAAAAAATAAATCCACATTTTAAGCTTTATTTATGCATAAAAAAAGTTTAATCATATTTTTGATAATATATTAATTTTTCAACAAGAATAAAACACATAGACACGCACAAACTCACTCATATATCACACAAGCGAACATAAAACATCCGCCGCAACGCAGATCTGACCACATTATGTCAGCAATATCCTCTCAATTAATCCCCAAGATCGAGATTGAACCTCAGAGCCACAACTTTGTACTTTATGCAGCATGTAAAGCCTCTACTGTGCGCTGCCAATGTTTTTTTTTTTTGCAATGAAATGTTTATAAACGTTAAATTTTGTTTGTACTTCATTTTTAAATCGAAATTATTGCAGCAACAATAAAAGTTAAATGATTTTTTTTCAGATTTAAACATTGATATAACAATTAAAATAACCTCGTTTGAATAAAGAAAAAACATCTTAATGAGTTATTATTTTTAACTCAGCCACAATTGTCACAAAATGACACAACGTGAAATGAATACTCAATTTAAATGTGGTTTTCCAACATTGAAGGTGAAAGAATTTAAGCAAAAATTACTTCGAACGAGTTTTTGATAAGAATAAAATAGTAAAGATGAGCTTTCTATAATTATATATGTACACAAATGTACTTTTTAATGAACATCAATTTGATAAATCATGAAACTCTTAAATTTATCTTCCATATCTGTTCCATATCTGTTGATATGATTTATGCACTAGAAAATTTATGAATATATTGAATTGAATTATGAACAGTATATAAATCATTTTAATTGGCTTAAAATGCTGCCTACTTACTTACCTACTTACCAGATTATAACGGATTCACAAGTAAAAAGTGTAATTTGCGCTTTAAAAAAAACAACAAAAAATGGGATCCGACATACAATGACATAGACTGACGGGCTGACTAACTAACTACGGCTCGCAACCGATCATATGAGCTTAAATAATCTACTTTTCGCAAATTAAAAATTAATACTCTGCGCTCGTTTTATTACACGATTATATCTTTGTTTGATTAAATTAACTTTTTTCGTATAATTATTCAATTAAATTGATACCTTCGGCGAAACAAATTAGTAAAGAATTCGAAAAAAAAATTTGCAATTATTTTAAAGGGAATTTAAATTGTGGTGAATATAAGCAATAACAACAAAAACAACTCTTCTACCGATTATGCCTTCAAGTCTGACTTTATTTGTGTGATGCATATTTCATAAAAATTTTTAATTAATTTTATGGACATGTTACAGCGTGTAAGTGAAGTGAATATGGAATAAAGTGTAGTTGTTGGTAACACACTCCTTCATGAAAATATATTAAGCTCAGATTTTAAACATATTTTATTTCAAATTTAATTATCTTCATGTATGTTAACATCATCTGCACAGAAATTAAAACGAGAGCTCTCGCACTTTGGCTGTCCGATGCACAGGGTGGTGGTGCTTGAGTACCAATGAGACACATTCTTTTACCGTTATTCCTTTCAGAACATGTTATGTTGCTTTATGTTAATGAAAACCAAACGTTTTGATTTCGTATTAATTGCCTTTGTGTTGATGCTCAGAATATGCGTTAAGGGTCCATTCTGGTTAGACTGTCCGAAAAAAGGTAATTTTCTAGAATCTTATTCGGAAAAAAGAAAAGTACTCAAAACTTTCCACGTATCTTACAGTACTTTGAAGAAGATAGTACAAAATTTTCAGATTATTTAATCAATACCCTGAAGCAGGACACGGGAACACCTTTCCACAAGTCACAAAAACTATCTTAAACAAACAATGAAAAAATTTTCCTGTTTTTAGAATGAGTGTGGTTTTGAATTAAATCCCTTTCAATGAAATTGATTTATTTTTACTGAAAGTTTTCATTACTATTTTATAGATAAAAAGTTCAATATGCAAAGTATCGCTGAGATTATGGTCCACTTTATGAACAATTTCGTTACGCGTAGCAAAAACCGCCTTTAAAGTTTTTAGTATAGTGCTCTACCTGCTTGTACGCGGTCGGCTCGGAGGTTCATAATTTTTGAACCATTTCGAATTTCGATTTGCCCTGAGAACTGTGAAGTTCTACACAGTAATACCTATCGAGTGCACAAAAAAATGTTTGAATTTTTTGACCCAACTAACCGGACTGTACCCTTAAAGTTATTTTTTTTTCCCCGATGGTAAAATATAAATCAAACAAAGGAAAGAAAAATAATAATTCTCTTCAAACGAAAGAGCTCATATAATCAATGTCCATCGAATTAGGCTTAAAATTTTTATGAAGACATTTATGATGAAGACATTTTATAAAGAAAGTAGGTACTCTTCCAGAATAGTAGATGAACGCCAACATGGACTTGAATGTTCTGTTGCAGTGCAAAAATACGTGCTAGACGTTTTCACTCACTCACTCTTGCTTCCAGAAAGCATTCCTCCGATCAACGATGTTTGATCACAGTAGACTTACATTTTGCATTTTAAATGTACTGATGACTATAAGGTGATTGGCTACTAACACCACTTCAGAGAAAGACTTAGCCTTCAAAGTTACCCTGCAGTTGATTGCAATGCGTGTTGCTAAGGAGCGATACAAAGAGATGAGAAAGGAATAGAAACGTATTATCAGGTAAAAAAAAGAAGGTATAAAAACTTGAGGGTAATAAAATTGCGATCCATGCCGGCAAGGACACCATGCCAATGATTTTAAAAACCGGGCCTCTTCCTGCAACGATGAAACGGGAATCTAATGACAGATATTCTGGCTTCACTTACATTTTGGAGGAAACACTTATCTAGGCTTCCGCTGACAACAAATCCGCCGATAGAAATAACATCGTAGAAGTCCTTATTTCGAATAACAGCGTTGAATTTTCGATTCCCGACTTAAATGAAGTCTTGACATTTATACTTTGGTTATGTATAAATGTATGGACTCGGTACGGGTAGATCTTCAGTGCTTTTTTTAAAGGCTAAATAATGAACAACGTATTTAAACTATTAAGGTATATTGAAATATTTATTCATTGTAAAAAAATTAATTTTTTTAATTTCAAAAATTGTTGATCATTTTCAAAATGGCACTCAATGAGACCCTCTCCAAGAAAAGGGGACTTTGCAGTGTCGTAAATTTTGACTTTTCTATTGATCAGAAAAATAAAAACCAAATATGTTATTGATCACTATGAGTGCGCAGCTATGGCTGGAACTAGAAAAAAAAAACATTGAAAATTGACAGAATGATGTCCTTTTGAAATTTAAGTTCTAAGAACAGGTGGCTTTTTGCCGGTTATTAAATGTAAAATATACGATGTTCTTTAAATAAAACTTTGATTCTAGTTCCAGCAATAGCTATTGATGTTGAAGAAGGGCAAGGCTCATTTATAAGGTTGTGGCACTTGAGAGTGAGCTCGGTCGAACTGTCAGAATGGATGAAAAGAAATCAAGAAAATGAATGCACTGAACAAGGAAAAGCACAGTGACAGTTCAAGCAAAGGCGAAAAAAGAGTGCATTTTTCTCAAGTGCCACAATTTTATAAATGAATCTTGACCAAGGGTGTCCATTTGGTCTCCCATGGTCGGAGAGCTTTCACACGCATTGGTTGACACAACAATTAAAAAGCTTTCAGTAGCTATCCAGACTTCAAGCAGCAAGCAACCACAACCTGTTGCTTGCTGCTTGAAATGTTTTTGTTTTTACATAAATTATTCACTTAAAAAAAGAGATACAAACCAGTGTTGCCACTTTTTAATACCCAAATTTGTCAAAAATTCCTTCAAAAATTCCTTCCTAATGAAACATAAACAAATATATTTATTTTTCCTACATATTTTCTATCTTATTGGAAATTTATACTAAAACGCTCTGTGGGTTCCTTAAAAAAATGGAAGACCTTATAGTTTTAACGTATGTTTTTGTTAAACAATTTTCGTTATAAACGGGGCTCGGATTTTGAAGACCTAAAAAACTGCTAAAAATTACCTAAAAACTTAAGAAAATTACCTAAAAACTGACAAAAAATTGCCAAAAAAATAACAATTACATAAAAATAAACAAAAAATAATGTTTTCAAAATAAAACATTACTAAACTTAAAATTTATTTACATAATTTTTATACATAGCGTAACAGTATATTACAATAAACAATTTTTAATTTATTAAAATTTAAAGAACTTCGAATGCCTGGCAAAATGTTTTTGTAAACAGAAAAACTTCTTTCTACTTCTGCACTGACGAGAGGAACATATTTAATAGACGATATGTCATCGGATGTAAGTTCCTCTTCTTATTTCATAGTATTACAATATTAACCCCCAAATATTTCATCAATTGAGCAGTGAAAGGATTAATAAAAACTATCATATCCTGAGTTTCTATCTATAACTTGTTTCATCTTTCTACATACCCTTTCGTCAGTTTCATCACGCGCAGAGCTTTTTTTTCATGAAGGTCTAAAAACAAAGCTACCGCTTTTTCGAGATTTAATGTTTTTGATTGAAAGGACTTTATTGTTTAAGGAACATGTTTTAAAATTTGCATTTTTCAATTTTTAGTTAGAAACAAACGAAAAAAAATTCTTTTGAAATTACACTAAAATGACCTAAAACCAAAAATGCTCTAAAAACTAAATATTAAAAAAATTACAACAAAATAATTCCCCTCATTCTAGTAAAAATGATATGAAAACTAAAACTGATAAAAAACGATGAAAAAGAAAAAAAAGTAACCTAAAAAGTTTTCATATTTGGAATTTAGGAAACAAAAATGGACGTTTTAAATAACCAGGAAATGTCTTAGAGGCAGCAGAAAAAAGATGATATGTCATCGAAGTCCTAGCCCTGGTTATAAGCAGAAATTATAAATCTATATGGAACTTTATTTTTCCAATTCGATTCAAACATTCTTTGATTTGATTCAAATAGGGCATTACTATTTTTATTAATTCGTTTTATAGTAAAATGGAATGATAAAACTGTTTTTGTATCGATTCGGTTGATTTGTATGGTTCGACAACTTAAGTGTTGAATTTTCACAACAAAAATTAAAATTCGCTGTCACCTTGTTTTCTTCCACCATGACAACCACAAACATAAAAATGAGTATGTATGATTTGAACACCCTTGGTGTAGACGAAACACTGTGTCTGACGTTTGAATACTTTCAAACCAGTTTAAGATCTGCTTTAAGACTTTAGCAAAAAGTACCAGTTTGGAAATGTTCATATTGGAACTAGTTCAAATTTAGGGGAAAAAGAATGTTTTTGGGTACAAACAACATTCTGAATAACGACACAATTTTGGTGTGCGGCGAATTCAATATCAACCTCTTAAATAATGATCCTGTACAGCAATCAATGCACGATAAAATATCTTCAGTAGATCTATCTGTAATAAATGTTACTTTACCCACTCAGTTTTCTTATAATACTACTCGCAGTCTACTAGATTATTTCATTATGTCAGACACCTCGCTTGCTTTTCTATTTGACCAAATATTCTTCATATCTGATCACGATTTAATCTTTTGCTCGTTAAATGTAAATCTAACTCATAATGTGACTTCTGCGTCGTTTTCGTATCGTGATTTCAAAAATATTAACTATTCCTCCTTGCTTCTTGATTTATCTACGATCTCATTCAATGATTGCTGGCAACTAAGTACTGTGGATGACAAGCTTAGTTTCTTTTTAAACCCTGTCAAATTTTTGTTTGATAAGCATGTTCCTATCCGCACAATAACACTGAAAAATTAATCTTGTCCATGGCTCTCGCAGGATGTCCTTAATGCCATAAACAAAAGAAATAAACGGCTAGCTGGAAAATTTACAGAATGGCCCAAAATGCGGCTGTCAATCTAACCAGACTGTCCAAGTCCCGATACTTCTTTGCCAAATTGAATCTTTCCCTTCCTAATAAAAATCTGTGGAATAATATAAAGAAACTAGGAGTACGCAATAAGAAAACCTCGGCATGTTAAATTGATTCAGACTTACTAAATAATTTTTTCTTAGATAACACCTCTCATTTTATCAATAACACGATTTCCCTCAGACAGCTTCATGTTCCTAATCTTTTTGAATTTACATCTGTTAGTGAACTAGATATTGGAAAATGTGTTATGCAAATAAAATCAAACGCAATGGGTGAGGATTGCGTTCCGATTAAATTCATTAAAATAATCCTGGCACACATAATTAGACCATTAATATATATTATTAATCACTGCCTTATATCTGCAACACTCACAGCAATATGGAAATCTGCAATTGTGCTACCAGAGAAAAAAAAAGTCGAATCCATCTAGTCTAAATGATTTTAGGCCAATAAGTATAATGTCCCCGTTATCTAAGGTCTGTGAGAATATAATAAGCCTACAAATCAATCAATTATTACAAGAAAATAAGCTCTTGTCTCCATTTCAATTTGGCTTTTGTTTAGGGCACGGGTGTAATTAGGCAGTAGTTAAGGTTATGGATGATTTGCGGCCTGCATATGACTCTGCTTCAATTTCGTTACTTTGCTTATTAGATTTCTCAAAAGCATTTGACAAGGTAAGCCACAAATATTTTTGTCTGAAACTCAACTCTTTCTATTATTAAATTATTTGTCTAACAGATTACAAAAAGTTCAAGTCGGACAAAAACTTTCCAGCTATAAAACGGTAATAAGTGGTGTTCCTAAATGATCGATCCTTGGTCCCCTCTTATTTTCAGTCTTTTTAAATGATAATTTTTTCTGTTTTTAATTATTGTTCTATACATGCTTTTGCGGACGATATTCAGATAAATCTCTCAAGTAGTGTTGATCTTCTAAATAACCTCTGCCACAGAATTAATGAGGACTTAAGAAACATTTATCAGTGGGCAATTAGCAATGGACTCGAACTAAATGCTGCCAAATCTTATATTGTCCCTATCTGTAAGAATAAATTTTTCGTTAATAACATTCCTGACCTCTGCATAGGCTCAAATAAGCTAAGTGTTGTGTCAAAAATTGTAAATCTGGGTATGAATTCTTCTCTATATTGTGTTGATCATGTTAATAGTGTTGTTTGTAAAGTTTATTATAACCTGTGAAATTTAAGAATGTCTGCATGTTTTTGTACGTTTGTTCTAAGGCGAATGCTAGTTAAGCAATTAATCTTACCTGTTATAATATGTTCTGATTTGGTGTACAGTAAACTCGACTCATCTTCCCTGCTAAAACTTAATATTGCATATAACTATGCTACGCGGTTTGTTTTCGTCTTAAAAGTTTAGCCACTTCTCTCACTTCAGAAATGCATTACTTGGGTGCAGTTTGATTGATTATTTAAATGCTAGAAACTGTATATACCTTCATAAAATAATACATAGTAAAATTCCTTATTACCTATATGAAAAATTGTAATTCAGCTAGTCTAGAAGATGTAAGATGCTTATATTTCCAAAACATGGCTCTTTAACTTCTTCCAATCTTTTTTCATTAATGCCATAAGACTGTGGAATGCGTTACCATGTAACTCAAGAGAAATCGAACGGATGGAAAATTTTAGGCAATCTATTTTAACTCACTTCTCAACTTCTTTAACTTAATTTATTTTTCTATATTTTCTCTTTCTATATCCTTATTAATGTTATTATTCTTATAGTATTTTGATACAGTATTTTTTATTTTATTTTTATTATTATTCATCACTTAAACATTATCTAATGAAATTCATTATCTTGTTTATAGTAACTATTATTAATTTGTTGTTGTATCTAAACAACTTGTTTATTATCGTAACTTATCTATAGGTAATTTTACTTGTTGTACTGTAACAGAACTTAGTTCTTATTTGTACTAATGTCTTATGAATAAATACAAACACAAATTATCTCTTCCTTTGACATCAACATGTAAAAAGCGTCAGTTAGATCAATGTAAAAGGGTATTATAGAGAAACTTGTACTGGTCCTTTTTGGAACTAGTTCAGAACTATTTAAAAGATGATCCAATTTTCTGCAAGGTACCTGCTAAAATGGCTGTAGAAGCGAAAAAAATCAGTATATTTTCAAAAATTTAACAGTATATTCTCGAAAGACTATATTTTTTAATTATAAAAAAAATCGATTTCATAAAAATTCTAGACCAGGCCGGTCACCTTCGCCTGCGATTTTCTATTAAAATAACCGTGTTCAAGTCTTCTCTTTTTAAATTTTTGGTTCTAATATAAATTTGATCAACTTGCTTTTGTTTATCAGAAATATTAAAAGATTGTCGTATAATCATGAAAGTTATTCATAAAATTCTAAATTATTTAAATTTTTTGTTTTTTGTTCAATATTAATGACCTTTTTGTTGTTGTTAATATTAATATTTTAAATTTTTTTACCAAAAAAATAGCAAAAGTGATCTATTGTAAAATTTTGAATTGCATACAAGTATGCGCTAAGGAGCTATATACTAAAAAAATAATCGATATGCCGTTGCAAGAACCTTGTTCAGTTGTGAAATAATTGGATAAGCCTCGCAATTATTTTCACAAGTATTTAATTCGAATTAAATAACCTGATCGAATGTAGATTAATGATCGGCCTTTAAGTTGTTATAAAAAAGTATTAGTATTGATTGCTATACTAAGTATTATGAATTGCTTTTAAATTTATGATAAAAGGTGTTGTAGAATCCTTAATTATAATGAGTTTAAGATTTTTACATTTTGGCAGTCGAGACTGAATGCACACGTGTGTAAAAGCTAACATCAACCAAGGCATACTCAAATTCCAATCGAATAACACGAAATGGTCTTCTTTGTATGTATAAGGCAGCGTTCTACAGACAGCAAAAGCTTCTTAATTCGCTGAAACGATCAATGCCAAAGAAGAAGCAACCCAAAACAATGTATGCACGGAACTAGATTTGAAATTGTTTTGAATTTTCCTAAAACTGTTTGTTCATTTAGCGATTATATTCTACGTAGGTAGGCATTTACGCTGTCTGCTCTCAGGCGAATGTGCAGCAATTTATTTCGACATAGGTACATACTGACAGACACACGGCACAAATGCCAGTAAAACATCGGGTTAAACTCACTCACACTCAGTCAGTGGAAGCCATTGTCAAGCCTTGGCAGCATAACAAAATACGCTTTAGGTGGATTACCAGGTTTACCTTCTAACAGAAAACCAAACGATGAAAAAGTAAAATTGTACTAATGGGAGTTGTTGGCAAGAAACCTTTACAATACCTGGCAAGCTATTTTTGTCTGTCGTTTTTTTCATTTTTCACTCAATGCATCACCCAAAAACTCAGCCCCCATTATCCCCACCGACCTACCACGTACAAAAAAACATCAAGAAATAAAAAATGAGTGCCCAAAATCCAGGAGGCTTACCGTCTGTCTAACACACTGTCGCATATCCATTTGCACTGTCATGTCTCACCACCATAGCGACCTGGCTTCACCATCCACAACAGGCTGTGACTGCAAGCGGCTTCAGGGATTTCGAACAAATAAGTCGGATGTAGCCTATTTGTGAAAACATTACAGAAGGTAATAATGTTAAAAAAGGCAAATTTGTTTGTTCTTCAAATAGACAACCACAAGAGTGTAAGAAAAATTTGCGGAGGAATCATTTCGAAGGAGCAAGAACAAAGAAATAAATCTAATAAAGAATTTCATTTACTGCCGGCAATTCGTGTGCTCTTCTAAAAAATAAATTTTAAATATCGGAATACAGCCAAAATGTCAGCATTTGCATTGGCATTAAGTGACAATCGTGCGGAAATAATGCAAAAAACACACTAATGTGATCAAGTTAGAGCTTTATATTGCCAAGCCAGAATAAAGCTGATAACCATTCAGCCACTTTATTCATACAATACCATGAATTGCATGTCTACATATATAAGTGTTGGAAAACGTGTGCCCAGCGCCTTGCCACACAGCTCAGCCCGCTGCACATGCCAACAAACTCACAACTCTCACCTTCCCAGCCAACACTTGCATACATTAACACTGCTCGGTACATTGTTTCATTATCATAGAAATCCCATTGGATTTTTTCATGTTTTCAGTTATTGGAATTTCTTGTGAGTGGCTTGTGGCTTCTGTATGCACAGAGTTGGCTTTACACAACATCAAGTATATTTGTTTCACCGGAGCCTAGTTTATCTTGGTTGCTCGTTTATATGCTTATTTGACAGTGTTGGCATCCTCTGTTACTATGTGGCACGGTGTGGTGCGATGCGGTGTGGGTATGGTATGATTTTGGATTCGGTTTAGTTGTGCTTGGCTTCGAAATCAGCTCGTTGGGTATGTTATGCATTAATTGGCTAGATAAGTTTAGTTATTAATGTTCGATTTCCTGTCGATTGCTGATCGGTGATGTACGGTGACAAAGCGACAATCCGACAAATGTGTTACTGTTCGTTGAATCCATGTTCATAAATGTGCGTATGCAGCTAATGGTGCTGAAGGGACACTTTTAAGCGTTTACTGAGTAGCATTTGGATGATACGTACATAAATGCTTTGAAAAATATTTCAGTTTGGAAAACAAAATGAGGCTTTTGGAACCTCATCAAATCGAAGGAAAGCACAATGTTGTGAGAATCAACTTTTTCTTCTTTTTCCGTAATTTTGACACATACCAAAAGACCTGTCATCATATTAAGCAAGCTCTTTTTGATAATGGTTTTCATTACTTAAACAAATGTTACGATTAATGTCGTATGCAAACGCTTATAAAGAATTTGTTATTTATTGTTTTTACATGAATTAAATTGTGAGCTTTCGATCAAGTAAATTTTTAAGAAGGCAACAACAACAACAACAACAACTCTGTTATAGAGTCAATCACTTAGCTGACTAGACAGTCTGTTTCGGAAATCGCTATATTTTCTTCTTCAGTAGTCTTTGAGTGATTAAGCTGTGATCAACTCACTGTTTAAACTAGTATATCAGTGCGCAGATTTTGGAATTCATTCTTTTGAATTGCATGGCTGCTAACCATATGACATTTCAAAGCAGTAGGCTATTTATAGATCACCGCCATTAACTCTACCAAGGTTGCCATCTGTTCTAGTTGCTTCTTTATTTATTTCAATATTCATTGATGTTCGATAGTTTGTCGAAATACACCATAGAAATGAAACGAGATTTTTGCTTCGCCAGAAGCTAGTGTTCTAACCAAATGTTAGAACACTAGTCAGTTAGAACAATTTCTTGTGGCGAAGCGAACAGAGGGATGAGTCACTCGCCTTCTGAGCAAAAAGGAACACCTGTTGGCAAGAGATATCCTTCGTTGCCATCAATGCTGATATCGCTAGTGTAGATTATGCTGGATCCCAGTTGGACGAAGTTCTTCACAATCTCAAGGGAAACATTGTTATCGCAAACTTGGTTTCAGGACGCTGAGAATATTGTTTGTTTACATCAAGTATTTCGTCTTATATTCGTTCACTGCAAAATCCACGCGAATAGACTCTCTAATCTGGAGAAAGCTATTCTGACCTCGCGCGTATGACCAATGATATAAATCTCATCAGAATACGCAAGCAGCATGATACTCTTATAGAATATTATGCCAAACGTATCAGATCCGCAGTTCCGATGATTTTCTCCATAATTAGCCTGTACAAGTCGCACGATAAGGAATCACCTTTTATGAAACGTTGTTTGACGAAGAGAAGTATTTTTAAATTTTAACAGATCTGCTGTTGTTGCTCAGTGTCATCCTGCATAGACGAATTAGTGTTGCTGGTATTCCAAACTCAGACAAGAAGGAGTATAGGTGATTCAGCAATTGGGGTTTCCAGGATATCTCTTTTGGAGAGATTGCTATCATTGTTGCCATTTAGAAGCTTAGAAAAATATTCACTCCAATATCTGTATAATCTTAATATCTGTCAATAGATTTCCGTTTTCTTCCTTGCAGGTAGAGGCCCCGGGCTTAAAACTATCGGCCAGGCGACTTATCTTTTTGAAACAATTTACGGGACTCCTGTCGCTTTGTCTTCCTCTTTTTTATCCACTTCTCTCTTCCCTCTTCTTCTAACTGTATCGACTTTTAGCAGCACGCGTTACAACCCACTAAGAGGTGGCTTTGTATGCATCATCGTTTTGGGCAGTGGCATCGCGATACCCCTGGTCATACCACTGGTTTCGAAGAGGGCGGTGGTATCCAATCACGTCTTCGCCAGGAGTGATATCTTAAAGCAGGGGTAAGAGTCGAATGGTAAAGACTTTGGCTGTCTCTTTTGATTGCAGCTTATCGATGTCTAGTTTTCTCTATGTTGGGTAACATGCTTTCTTCTTGTCTTGTCTAACTAGTCGAGTCTATGTTGGCTCCACAGATCATGCGTACACTCAAAAAGCTATTAGTAAAATGGCTACGAATATAATTCGAGGAAAAATATTTGTGCACTCTACGAATATTCGTAACATACGAAATATTTGTATCGTGATATCTTTAAGAATTCATTCGTGAAGTGTTACTAATACCTTGTATCTATGAATTTATTCGTTTTATGTACTAACTAGCAAATACCCGCTGTTTCGCCAGCGATAAAAATATTAAACACCAAGTAAAAATTTGAAATCTTAAAATAAAAGTATTTTGTTGTATCTTCAAAAGCAAAATATAGAAATAATTGTGTTCTTTTTATGATGAAAAAATAGTATAAATGTTAAAATATTACTTTATTTAATTTGAATTACATTCTTTACATTAAACATTGATTGTTATTACATGAATTTAATTACGAGCTTTAGATCAAGTAAGTTTTTAAAAAGGCAACAAGAACAACAACAACTCTGTAAAGAGTCTATAGAGAGAAAGAGTCTAACTTTCTTGATCTTAAGGTTGCAGTTAAATTCAAGTAATAATTTAATAGATCATAAGATTAATAAACTAACTATGATGGAGCACGGCCAAATAAGTTTAATTAATATCAAATTAATTAAATAATCCAATAACATCTAGCGAAGCAAAAAAAAAATCGTCTCATTTCTATGGTGCATTTCGACAAACTGTCGAACACCAATGAATATTGAAATAAATAAGAAGCAACTAGAACAGATGGCAACCTCGGTAGAGTTGATGATCTATAAATAGCCTACTGCTTTAAAAATGTCATATGAGTAAGTAGCCAATTTAAACGTTCAATTTGTTCTATATATGTAATTTAAATGAATGAATTTCAAATGTGTGAAATCATATGCAACTTTAAGCAGAGAGTTAATCACAGCTTAATCAATCTAAAGACTACTGAAGAGGAAATGTAGCGATTTCCGAAGCAGACTGTCTAGTCAGATAAGTGATTGACTATATACAGAGCTGTTGTTGTTGCTTTCTTAAAAACTTGCTTGATCTGAAGCTCGCAATTAAATGCAAGTAATAATTTATTAGAAAGTAAAATTAATTAACATTAATTGTTATGGCAACAAAAAGTTGCTTGAGTTTTTCTATATTTTGATTATTTAATAAGTCCTGCATAACAGGATTATAAAAAATTTGGGAAAAACTTTTTTAAATTAGTAATACGAAAATGGAATTATATTTAACTTAGATTCTGAACATGAATACATTCTTCTCAAGTTTTGAAAAGTTTCAAGTTTTGGCTATACCTCGAAAACTATAGATTTTCTCAGTACAACGCATTTTTTATGAAAAGTCGTTGATTAATAAAAATAACGATAACCGAAATATTTTTGAAAATATTTGGACTTATATCTAGTATATTGAAAAAATTCGCGTCATTATGACATCAAAACTATTGCGATATCATGAAAACACCAGTTTTTCTCTATGTAACACATTTTCTTTAGCCTTGGAATGAGAAAAAAACTGACTGAAATTTAAATTTTTGAATATGCAAGCAAACATCTTTGCTGTTTTCAAATCGATGTTTATCAAATTTCTTGTGTCTGAAAGGTCAATTAAGTGAATTTGGAGAAATCGGAAAGGATTTACCGTTACTTCACCAATTCAATATTTTATATTGTTATCACAAAACCTCTAAAATATTCAATTTGTTCTCAAAAAATAGGCCAAAAGTTTTTTTTTCCCTAAAATAATCTCGTACTCGAAACAAATCGACTGTCAAAATTTCAGCTTAATTTAGTTTAAGCCTAGCGCGCTTTACTTTACTCCACGCTTCTTCCCTGAAAAGTGGGCGTAACTAAAGTGGGACACTCCAATGTGTAGTACAGTTGCCGAGAGTAATCCTATAAACCGTCTTCACTCCACGTTTATCCCCCGAAAAGTGGTCGTAACTAAAGTAGGACAAGTCCATTTTAGTAAAGTTGCCATAAGTAACCGTGCGAGCTAAATTACCAAATTTCAGTCTTATACTACGTTAACATTTGGTCGAATGACTCATTTCAGACCATTTAGCTAAATGAGAAATGAAGTCATCTCATATCCCATACGAATTCTGAGCAGCAATTCAACTCATTTAAAACAAATTAACGAGATTGACTAAGTTCTTAAAACTTATTACAAACTATTTCGAACGAATTCAATGGAGAATGGATAAAAAAACACTGAACACACTAAAAACAAAGGAAAACGTCAAACAGCAAATCATTTTATACACAAATATTATACATCAGTAAAAACAAAAAAGAACCCCTTGCGAAATGAAATGTGATACTTTGTAACCAATGTAAATACTTTTGAATGACTGATTCTAAATGAGACATTTGGCCCAATTTAAACGTAGTATTGTACAACCAAAACCGTTTACTGTATGACAGCAAGAATATAACTGAAAGCAACTACACAACATGGCTGCCGTGTTATATTGAGACAAGCTCTCGCGACAAAGAAAGGAAACCTTTGTTTGCTGTTGTATTGTGCTGATTGTTGAATGTAAGCATCAAATAAAATACGTGAATTTTGCAATAATTAAAGAATAGACTTTTCAAAAAACTTAGTAAGCTATGACACTGTAAATTATCATAGAAATTGAATAAGCAAATAATTATAAAATTTATCAAATTGTAATCAAAGATTTAATATAAAGAATTATCAAAAAAAATCGGTTCAGCGGTTACCGAGCTTGTCTGGCTTAAAATTTCGTAAGCGTCCTTGTATATAATATTAAAGATATAGATATACTATGTCCCTGTTGTTGCTGTTGTTGTCTTCTTAAAATCTTACTTGATCTAAAGCTCGCAATTAAATTCATGTTTTAGTATATCCCGATAATATTTTCCCTCAGGAATCTATTTTCGTTTCATACATGTTTTATTAGGGAGCAGGTCAGTTTTCTGATTGTCAAAAGTCTGTATTATCAAAATGCTGTAATTTTTAAATGCTGTTTTTCTAAAAACCTGTATTTCAATATACTGTTTTTTAAAAATTTTACTTTCAAACTGTATTTGGGATGCATAATGGTGTTTTTTAAGATTAAATTTGTTGCCCTTGTACGGAAAGATTTTATTTTAAGCTTATTTACTTTATTTCTTAGTCCATATTTTGCAGAATTTTTTAACACAGTTTTATGTTAATGCAGAATTTTGTTTGCAGAATTTCATACACACAGACAACTGCATCGAACCCGTTTTATTTAACATGAATAAAAAGTTTTTAAAAGATTTATAATTTTCTAAAATCATGTTTTAAAATAAGTAGTTTTGGGTTATACATTGTTCCAATAATTTTAGTTTAAAGATTTTACTTATGAATTTCCTGAATCCACATCTAGCAGTACTTTCTTATCAATACTTATTAACTAATGCGCACACACTTAATAAGTTTTAAATTCATTCTCAACTTTAACGTGGCCGGGAAAAATAAAATTTGCAAAAAACAGATAATTTTGACTCCACCTTTTTGTAAATTCTTATGTCAGTTTTAGTTCCATCTGAAAAACACATGTAATTTTTAACTATTTGTCAGCATTTTAACGTGTCCATCTATTTACCTGTATTCCACATTATCCGTACGTCGGTATGTTTTCTTTTGACAGTCCGTCCACTACACATTTATGAAATTTTGCAATATAAATCAGAGCACAACAAAGTCTTATAAGATTTCTGCAAAATGTAGTTTACTGTGTAAGGTAGATGTCATCAGTGGTTTAGCAGCCATGCCCGAACAAATGTAATTCAGAATTGTGTAAAGTTGTTGGAGGCCTCGCAGCTACATTGTATTTAAGAAATTCTTGGTTACGTCATGTGCCCATTTACTACTGGGTTGTCTTGAGTATGCTCTTTAAAGCGCTCATTAATATATACTCAATATGGGAGAGTATAAATGTGCAAAGCTACCCGACACCGAATAGACACATTAGGGCTATTTCCAGTTACGGGCAAATAGCTTTGCAAATGTATGCCCTACCAAATATTTGCCATCAACTGTGAGCACACTTTTTAGAACACTGTTGCAAACAAAACTCACAGCTGTTTTGGAGGAAAAAAAAAACAACACGAACAGTATTTGTGGTGTTTTTCATTATTATTTATCAAAGTGTATTATTTATCAAAGTGAGTTCCATATCAGAGTCCATTAATTTTGTTTTATTAGCGGCGTTTGGTTAAAATGTGACAGCTGATTGATTGGCAAATAAGTTTTGCCCATGCTCGACTGTATGCAATGCGATTTTAGTGTTGCAAATTTTACACAGTCGGGCAAATGCAAATCTGTACATTTTGTTTTTGTGTTGAAAATATTTGCCATCATATTTTGCAAATGCCACGATGCCACGCTATTTGCCCGTAATCGGGAATAGCCCTAATAAGAAACACTATAGCAGAGGAAAAAAGAGATAAAGCTCTATGCTGCTTGTGTGTCTAACAATTTAATGAAGCAATGATTTTTATGTTTGGCTTTTTTTGCTACTTTATACATTAAAATTTAAATATCTTTTATAAGTGGTTGAACCAAAAAAGATGTATGATTTTAAGTTAAACATATAGCTTTATATTAGTGAAAGAATAACTAAAATCGGTTTAGTAGTTCCTTAGTTTAGCGTCGTCGTAGATACGTGAGAAGCCTTTTATATAATAGTATATATGATATCTCTGGACATTTGACAAAACAGCTTCTCTCTATATTATCAAATTTTCAGGAGAGCGAAAAAACTGTTATAGTAATCGAAAGGAATCTTATACATACACATTATACACAAACATAAAGGAAACATTTTGCGATATTTTTTTTTTCCTCTAAGAGCTATAGTTTTTTTTAAACTGAAAATAAAAAAGATAAGATAATTTGACAAATGTATCCTTAACACAAAAAATAGCTTTTACCACATAAGTGGTTTTGTCAAAAATATTTTTATTAGAAAAGTAAATGATCTAAGTGACTTTTATGAAGACAAGTCGTTTTTTTAAATTAAAATGTAGAAAAATGTTCGAAAGAAGTTAGTTTGGCAAAAAACATTTAGATTTATTAAAAGATGTATATCATTTAATTAAAATATAACATTATACAATAATTGCTACCTTCGTTTACTTTATTTTTTTAATGCTTGTTTACGGTTTTAAAACTTAGAAAAAAATACAAAAAAATAGATTTTTATTGTCTTAGTTGCTCTTTGTCTGTCTTGATGTCCGTATATCTATCACAGACTGTCTGTCTCAGAAGACTCAAATAGCCAAAAGACTCAAATAGCCAAATAATAATGAAAAATATTATTAATTTTTAATAACAAGAAACATTTAGTTAAGTTAAACTGAAACATGGAAATTTACTTTAAAATATAAAAGTAATATAGCGAACAATAAAAAAATTTAATTTAGCAGTTTTAGTACAGATAAACTTATTTAGGATATTCACAAGGTGTGCTATCATGTCATAATGTTATATTGTCCTAAGATTTTACACTAGTTTAAACACTTTGTTGTTCCCTGTCATATAAAAAAGTACTAATATAATACAACTCTGAAAGCTATGTTTATTGAATTGTCGTAATCAAACAGCTGCTTCTTATTTGCATTAATTTATCTTGTAAATTTTTGTTGTAAAATTTTAGGACAATATGACATGATAGCACACCTTATGAATACCCTAATCGTAATTTTATATCTTCTTCGTTAATATCCGGATCAGTTTCAACTGGACATTCTCCTTCGGCCTTAATGTTTTGAAAACTGTTTCTAGTACTCTAGTGACCCAAGAAACAATTTGTGTCCGTACCAAACTATTCAGGCACAAAAGTTCAGAGTATCGGACTTAATTTTATTTTTAAAAGCTAGGGGAAGTAACGAAAAAAACACATTAATCGCACATTGATATTAAGCCAAATGCAAACGAGCACCAGCGAACAGGACCCAAGAAAAAAAATTGATATATTGTGTCAATAAAGTAGCTTATACGTATAGAAACTGGCCTGAGTCTTAACTAGAATGTGCCCGAAACATACCTAACAAGTACCTTGAAAGATACCTGAAATATTACCGAAGTAAGTCTGTATTATATCAATAAAGTGTTCAAAAACGAGCGACTATAAACCGACACAATAAACCGACGAGTTCCCGAATCGGTCTTCGTTCGTACATTGTGCCTGCCTAAGGTGTTCCAGAACTAGCACTTCTTTACGTGCAGAAGTCGGACATTTACCGACACGGGCACCGGACATATATCAGATACTTTATTGACTCAAAATATAAAATTGTTTCTCGAGTGATTGACTCTATACAGAGTTGTTGTTGTTGATGCCTTCTTAAAATCTTACTTGATCTAAAGCTCGCAATGAAAATTCATGTTATAATTTAAATAATAGATCACAATATATATTTTGATAACTTAAATCTAAAAATTATTTAATAGTTAAAGTGCAAATAACAAAGTGTTTTTATATGTGAAGATGAAAATGTGATTAAGGATATGAGTGAAAATGCAAATGAGTGTAAATGCGAGTATGTATGAAATCATGTACGAGAACACTACAGTCTCGATACTTATTTTGCTTTGGTGCTGTTGCAATAGTGTAACATATCATCACTAACACCGACATCAAGAGATATGATTATTTCTTACCGAGCGTTTCCACTGCCTGCATGAACGAAGAATTCACCGTTCGTTCAGGCAGTGGAAACAGTTTGGTGCGAGCGCTATTCGTGCAGTGGAAACACTTTTTCAGCACGAACGAACGAAGATTTCGTCGTTCGCTCTGATCGGCCAGCGCTCGAACATTGTGGGCGAATCCGGTGTTTCTTTGTAGTGTAGATTTGTTGAAATGGTAGTTAAATAAATTAAAAACTTAATGGCGTTTTTTTAATTTATTTTGGACTTTTTGGAGATTCTGTCCTCTTGAGAATAAACATAGTTACCTCTTAAATTGAATCGTTTTCTTTTTGCGAAAATGTTGACCTCAAAAGAAGAAAAAATTCAGATTTCTCAAAGAGGACAGAAAACTGCAACATTTTTTCGAGAAACGAAAACGCCATAAGACAAAAGAACACTGTTTTATTTGTGTCAAGTTTTCTTACTATTTAAGTTTTCAATATCGCAAACATTTTAAATTCAATGCACGAACGAACAAGATGACGACTTACCAATGTTCGCCACTTGGGTTCGTGTGGAAACTGTTGGAGCGAACGAAAAATTCATCGCTACGTTTTGTTCGCGATGAATTCTTCGTTCGTTCCTTTTTTTTTCAAAGGCCCCGAGAAAATTAGCAAATTTTATTCAACACAAAAGGTAAATATAGCTTAAATGGTTCAACTTGTTGTTGTTGCAATCCTGTTGCTTTATGAATTTATTTGTCATTAAGCTCAAATATAATTTTAAAAATTTCATTTCATTTTTTTCATTAATTCTATTATTTCAATGCTTCTGCGATGCAAATGTTTTGTACATACCTTTAAAAAATACCGTTTAATTTAAAATCACTCCTAACACAAATGTTCAGGGATTTAATTTTTTAAAAAAACCATTTTTTTCTTTTGTCAATATCTCATTTTACATAAAGTTTACAATGATTCGAAGATATACTTTTATATTTATTTTTTCTTACAAAAGGGAAGAATAATATCTGCTAGTCGGTTGAAGAGGTTGGGAGTTCATGGAATAAAAGCAAGTCTTGTAAAATATATTTCTAATTACTCCGAAAATTTATTAATAGCAAAGTTTACTGTATGGAAGCGGCCAAAGTGCAGAAAAATAAAACTGCAACAAAACAAAAATATTATTGCAACTCCTGCCTTCATTTTTATACGTTATAACTTTCTACACTGGAGACTAGATCATCCTCCCTTTGACTGCCACTAAATGTATACAAGTGTCCCTAACAAAAACCTGCACCATCGCCTCGTCATAATAAAAAGTTAAACGATGCCACTGGGTTATGTGCAAATGGACACCGAAATAAAACAGCAAGAAAGCAAGCAGCCAACGCAACCTTAGGTTTTTCAAACAGTGACAAAGAGGCAGCAGCAGCAGCAGGAAGTAAGTGATAGACCGAAAAAAGTACAACAAAGTGCATTGGTCTTAAGTGCGAGTCGTGAAAAAATAACTCGGAGCATATGCTGAGCGGGTGGCAAGGAATGACAGGGTTAAGCGTAGGAGAAAAACATGGAAAAAGGTAGCCAGCTTATGTTGGTATAAGTGTAATAAAGGAACCCATTAAAAAGGCTTAAAAATGCACAAAAGAGCTTGTGAGTTGTGTAGGCCTTTTTATTTTTGAATAATTTTAAATTATTTATGTGTGATGTCATTTAATACAAATTTTGAATTATATAAACAAATAATTCGTATAAATATCAGCATTTATTTTAAAATTATTATTATGAAGCAGCCATTATTATTTATGAAGCAATATTATTACGAGTAAAACAAAACTTAATTGAAGCTAACCGATAAACAACATCTTTCATATACAAAACATCAGCGATATATTTCACAAGTACTGCATTCAGTACTAAACGCAGTGAAAAGACGTGGCTGAGACATGATTACCGCAATAATAATTTGTTTACTGATATGATTGTACTATTCCTGCAAACACAAATTTTTTCCTTAATAAATTCATTATTTAATGGTTAAAGCCAAAAATAGCATTATGGTTGAAATCATACTATCGTCAACATATTATGATTGCCTCAACTATTAATTTCAGCAAAAATGTTGTAGTTCTGTAAATCATGATAAATGTCAATAATATGATAGAGACAAACATACTCGAATTTTGAATGTTTGTCTGAACTATGATTTGATCGCTTAGTTATTTAATAGTTATTTAATAGCTTGTAGAGTAACCACCCTGTCAAGCCAGGATCCCATCAACCTCAGGAAGACAGAACGATATATATTATATATATATATATTAGAGCGGAGCGATTTTTTTCGTCACTTTTGGACACATGTTTTCTGATTCTACGTTCAATTCCAAGCAAAAAAGTCCATTACACCACAGGCGTACGGTAAACTTCGAGGCGCCCCATTTTCGATCTAAGATTGTATGTGTTGATTGATTGAATTTTTCATTAAACAAAAAACAAAACACTTTGTTTTTACTCACAATCAAAGGTGTTTGTGATCATGTGTCATTAGAAGTGATTCCTTGTGATGAGATGATCAAAAACTTGTGTAGGTGCACGGGGTCGTAAGCGCTGCACTAGGCGGCTAGGAGGGAAAACAAAAAAAAATCCCGATCAAAAAAGTTATGAGCACCTGCCTTTTAAAAATTCGATGTTTTCTTTGAAAAACCAACTTTCAAGGCAATTATCTCGAAAGAACCCATTTTTTAATAATTTTTATTAAATATTTATTCAACTTGGACAATTTTCTTTACGTCCACAATACATTAATTTTTTCTCAGAGGAACTATTTTTCGTTTAAAAATGAGTTTCCAACCTATCAAATCAAATTACTAAATTTTGATTACAATTTTATGAGTAGTAAAATAAAGTTATAATTTCTTTCTATTGTTTTTATTTTTAAAAAATACGATTCTTTTGTTACACAAATAGTACATAATATCAATTTATTAATTATTAAAACATAAAAAATCATTAATTGAATTATTAAAAACAAAATTTTGCAAGTTAAAAAAGTTTTGTGGAAAAATTATATATAAATTTCATTTTATAGTATAAGTTTTAAAAGAGACGAAACGATTTTATATTTGGAAATAAATCTTAATTCATTTTTAAAAATTTCGCGAAATCTTTTTTTGTATTCATTTTCGAAAGTACCATTCTACTTCTAGTGGTTACGTTCATTATTTCTTCCCGATGCTCATGTATAGCGCGCTTTGAGACACTAGTTAATAATTGAACGCACCGTTCAGTTCCTTGAATGTGGCAGGCAATTTTCGGATCCTCAAAAGGTTTGTCATCGTTATCACAATCAAGGAGCTCTGTTAGATGTTGAAATGGAACATTTGTAGTAAACGGTGGCTCATGTAGTATGCTGTCATCAGTCAAATCAATCATACTGGTGTAATCAGTACAATTAAAATTAATATTTTTCGCTTTAACATATTTGCGTAATATATTAGGATCATATATTTTTTTCTCTAATGTATAAAATCTTTTTTATTGCACTATCACGAACCGATTTTCTTTCATCAAAAAGCATTGAAAGTATAACATTTTCCGAATGCGCGTAGTATGAATTATTCAAAACGACTTTCTGGACAACTGGACGTAATGTGTCATTTAAACATTGTGTCCAACAAATAAATTTTGCAAGCAAAACACTACCGTAAACAACCGATTTGTAATACTTAATATTAAAATATAAGGGAATATAAACTGTCATAATATAAATTGCTAATGTTTTCAAATTGTATGATGGATTTTTAGTCGCTACATATAAACGAAGAATTCGACTGGCTTTTGTTAACCATCTCGAATGAACTATTTGACCTGGTTTCTTGTTTGCTAAGTCGGCAGAACAGAATCCTTGGGAAACAGCATGACCCATCTGTAAAAGATATTTCACATCGACGGACAGATCCTCCTCTTTCTCTATGGGTGGTGGCATATTATTTAAAGGGATTGGTTCAAAATCAAGCAAAACCTAATAAAGGAGTAGTAGTATACAATGGTATTATAATATGATTTTATCTCCTTATTTTTACTGTACCTGAAGTTTTTCACACTCATTTAATTTGTTTAGCAATCCACCTGTTAATGTTCGTGGACCTTTTGTAACAGATTTCTCAAGTGTTTCGTACAAATGACGTAGTGGCAACTCGTTAAAGTGTAGAAGACATATAAACCAGTGTAAGGTTTTTGTAGGTGTTCTTCCATCTTTCTTATTACACCATTATCAACACCAGTATTGGTGTTCTCTCCATCAGAGCCAATGCCAATCAAATTTGTTAAAGATATTTTCTTCGCCTCGAAAAACTCACAGAGCTGCTTGCATTTTATTTCGGAAGTTTCACCTTGCAGGTTTACATAACCGATTAAAGATTCACCTGGTTCCCTTAAAACAACCAGATGAGATTCTTTTACTATTCGTGGATGCCATTTTTCATCTATTTTTTCACGTGTAAGGGAGTCATCTTTTCTACCATCGTAAGAAAATGCTATTAACCCGGAACCATCATATCGACTTCTGGATAAAATGTTTCTACATTTATTTTTTTCTCTTACTACTTTAGACCTATCCATTACTACTGGTTTTCCTTTATTATCCATCAAATTAATGTCTTTAAAAAGTGCTGTAGCTAACCACGAACTCTGTCTATCTGGTATTCCAAATCGATCGCAAAACATTGCAAAATTAAAGGCATTGTATCTTTGAGTATAATTGCCATGTTTGCTTCCTTGCACTGGAACAAACGCGGATTGCATATCAATAGATGAAACCGGTACGTATAAGATGTCTTCTGTATCTAAAGCAGTATTTTCTATTGTGGTACTTACTATTTCCGATACAAATGCATTGCTTTCCGGAATACAAAGTTCTCGAGAATTGTGTTGATCGAACATAAATTTCTGTAAAATTTGTGGTATTTTGCCGCAATCACATGCTTTCAGTTCCAAATTGCATTGACATGTCCCAATAAAAAAAAACCTTAGCGGTGCTTTCAACAAATTTCCAATATTGTGCTCTTCCTTTATGTTTTGTTTCTATTTTATACATGTCAAGGAATCGATTTAATTTTTTTGTGATATAATATCTGTCTTTTATTTCAATTCTCAATTGGCTCCAAATAAGAATCAATTTATCGGCCACAATTGAAGTGAATGTTCGATAGGAAAACATTTCATTCCTTTTTTTTGCAGCATCACTCAAAAAAAAGTAATGTTTTAATACATCGCGATATGTTGGTAAATTTAATGTGTCCATTTCTACAGAATCGCCAAAACAAAATACATCTTGTTGTGGCATGTGTTGTAAATCAACATGATGTTCTAAAGATGAAGTTGAAGGATCCATTGCTCTCTTATTGTTATTTATTTTAAGTTTGTAGTGTATTCAAAAACTTCACTGTTTATTAAAAACATTTAATAACAAGAAATAACTTCCAATGACACATGATCACAAACACCTTTGATTGTGAGTAAAAACAAAGTGTTTTGTTTTTTGTTTAATGAAAAATTCAATCAATCAACACATACAATCTTAGATCGAAAATGGGGCGCCTCGAAGTTTACCGTACGCCTATGGTGTAATGGACTTTTTTGCTAAGAATTGAACGTAGAATCAGAAAATCTGTGTCCAAAAGAGACGAAATTTTTTTCCATACAAATCACTCCGCTCTAATATATATACTTATTGGAGTGGTGTCTTATTTGGTATGAGACCTTGTTTGTCACACAACTCCGCCGATGTCCGGATACAAAAATTGTTGCTAACTTGACCTTGTTTGTCTTGAAAACGCAACCCTGCTATGCTGTCTGATATTATCGATTTGACTTATTTTTTTTTTGTTTTTTTTATTTTTATACTTTAATAAAATTATATACTTTAAGCAATTTATTAAAACTTTTTAGTTTGTTAATAATACATGATTTCAATCAAAATCATACTTTATATTTTTGAATTGTATTAAATATCTTATTTTATAATTTTAAATTTGCTATAAAACCTGTTAAGGTTTAGCAATCAAATAAATAATTAAATAAATAATCTTATTCCCTCCGTGTAGCAACACTTTGCGGGCTTGTTTTATCTTTCATCGCAGATAAACGTCTACGAAACAGTGAGTGTGATGAGTTAACTATGGTTAATTGCAAATTGTGTAATTAAGAGATGGGCAAACGAAACAGCACATAACCAGACATCGAAAGAGCTTGTTGCTGCTGAAGAGTTTGCAGGAAAACCTTTCACTTCATGGAAACGAAGACATCTAGCCCAGGACATATATAAAATAAACAGAAGCTCACTTGCGTTGAGTCTTTTGGTAGAATTGTTTAATACACTGAACTTAAGTTAATTTCATTATCAGACATCTCAAAAGGTGTTATTTGTCCTCGTGTCCATGAAGCGTCCATGAATGTCCTGCAAACTTTTACAGAGACAATAAGTTTTATCGATTACTGGTTATGTGCCGTTTTGTTTGTCAACTCTTCAATTATTGTGTTGTGTTATAAATCGCCTTATTTTAAAGACTTCAACGATATAAAAATTCAGGGCTTCAATTTTCTTAAAACATGCTTTATAAGAAAAAAATGCTTTATAAGAAAAGTAAATAGTTGGAGTGCATTGAAAAAAAAAATATGATTGTTTCAGCAATATTTTGGTTCCTACGAAAAAATTCCATTTCTAAATATACTTGCTGCAATCAGTTTACCATGATCATGGAAACCATTATCAGCCTGATTCTAAATAATTTTTCCCGGGGAATCGAAAAAGGGGGTTCATTTTGAAGATAAAGTTCAAAAATATTTGGAAATTTTTAATGCAAATCTGTTCATCAATCGTCAATAAGTGTAAGCAAAAAAATCTATCTTTATCTACTATCTAAAAAATGAAAACTCCCTGTTTACCGGGAGAAATTGTTCAGAATAGCGGTGTATATGTTTAAGAACATGGTAACAGCAATGATAAGCTATGACTCCTATACAATGATCCTCTCAAAACCTGATTGTTGCAACTATGTTTTTTCTCTGCGTGTACCATTCAAAGCAAACATCTTTTCAAAAAACCTAAAGGAAACTCAAACGATAAGTTTTTTTCGAATTCCTGCACATTTTTCGAATTCCTGCACAAACAAGAACACTCTAGGCGCCCATATAGCAGAGTCTCAAAACACTGAGTACTTCCCAAACATACTCAACCAAAACTCTTTTTATCAATATTTGTACACACACGCACAACGTCACCTACAAATGAATGACCATTTCTTAAAGAACTCCACCCAGAAAACATTTTATGAGCCCTCATAAAATATGACCCTAAAATGCGTAATTTATTTGAGTGTTTTATGAGTGTTCATAAAAATGAGTCATAAAAGAATCCTTTTAAAGCTTGTTTTATGAGTGCTTATAAAAAGAATTCATAAAAGAATCCTCTTAATGCGTGTTTTATGAGTGTTCATAAAAAGGACTCATAAAGAATCCTTTATATGCGTGCTTTATGAGTGTTCATAAAAAGGACTCGTGAAGGAATCCTTTTTATTCACGTTTTTGAGTAAATAAAAAATTCCTTTTTATGCGTTTTTTATGAGTGTTCGTAGAAAGCATTTATAAAAGAATCCTTTTTATGCATGCTTTATGAGTGTTCATAAAAAGGACTCATAAAAGAATCCTTTTTATTCACGTTTTTTGAGTGTTCATAAAATGGAGTCATAAAAGAATCCCTTTTATACATGTTTTATGAGTGTTCATAAGAAAGACTTGTTTATAAAAGAATCCTTTTTATGCGTGTTTTATGAGTGTTCATAAAAAAGACTCATAAAAGAATCCTTTTTATGGATGTATTATTAGTGTTCATAAAATGGAGTCATAAAAGAATGGAGTAAATTTTGGTAAACGAAAATTGAATCTCAGTTCAATGTATTACGAAAAAGTTTTCTATTTGCTTTTTAAATGCAATTCGCGAAGTTCCTGGAATTCCTGTGAATGCAATTTATGTATTAACAAAACGCTTGCTGCTGATCAGCTTGCTGCTCAGGAAGTACTATAAAAATAATTGAAATATTCATTGCGAGCTTAAACGTTGGAGTGCGTGGAAGTGATTTAATTTGTTACTATTAATATAAAGACAGCACTGTGCGACAATTTAAGGTCAATTGAATTAACCTCAAATATCTCAATGATTTACAATGGTCTACATATTAAGCCCTCGTACTCAGTTTTATCGGATTAGGTCAAATAAGACAGAAATTCAAGGTCAAATTTCACCTTTAAGTCACAAATTTTTTCTTATATCTCTTAAATTAAATTCAAATCCTATGTAGAAACTGCATCTAAATATTTGAAATGGATGGTTCTTTACATTTTGAGACCATTTTTTACTCAAAAAGTTATGTAAGGTGATTAATATTTTCTTCGAAAACGGCTTTTTTAAAAAAAAAAAAAAAGAAATTTTTAATAGTTCAGTTACTTTATATTTATCTTTAAAAACAATCAGATTTTGCTGGATTTGCATACACCTTAAGTAAAATAAAATAACCCACCTCTGAAAAGATCAGAACAATTGAATGTGCGAATCCAAAGATATTCGGATTCAAAGATTACCAAAGATGGTAACTTCGTTAATGTAAGCCCTAGCGTAAAATCATTCAGATGAAAATTATAGATCCAAAATTTTTACCGAAAGAGTTACCGTTTTAAAGATATGCGCATAAATGTGTAATTACATATATGAAAAATTAAAAATGTTAAAATATAAATTTTTTTTATTTCTATTTCTTCTCAAGTTCCAATTAAAACCAAAGTGTTCACCGAAAGTAAACTGCATTAGGCCATTGAACAACATAAAAATTAAAACATTAGAAATTAATATTTATGTTATTGTTATAATTTATTTGAAATGACTTCTTTAAACAATGTTAAAAAATAATGAATTGCTTGAACTTTTAATGATAGTTTCAATTATGATTTTACTAATAAAATTGTAAATTAGTTAATTTTCATGTCATCATTATCTTCATCATCATCTACAGAATTTTCGTCTAATTCCGATGCTAATTGGAGTTTGAAAAACTCAAGATGATAATGCAGGAAATGAATCTTGAAAGACATAGAAGCACCTTTTCTTTCAAATGATCTGAGATTTGCGGCTACTAATTGTAGGTAGTTTTCTCATCGATTTTTCCCAAGAAAGTTTTCTATAACTTGTTTGTTGCATTCCAAGCAATGAGCTCTTCATCGGATAACCTTGCATCAAAACTCTGGCTATTCATGAGCTTTCGGATATCAGGTCCATTTAATACACCTATAACGATGGGAATAAATAACTTTATAAGTAAAGCGCCAACTCAATCAAATATCTTTCTTGATTTATTTTAGAAAAATAAAGACTAATTTTTTGCACTTGCAGGCTTTAATTTTTGCGTCGCTTAGTTTAGGAGATACAGTTTTTAAGCAATCAAAAATTTCTGATCATCGAACAACAGTCTTAATAAAATTTTTTACTATTCTTAGTTTAATATGAAGCGTTGGCATCAAAATATTTTCCTTTGGAACAAGTGGAGGACGTATGACATTATTGCCACTATTTGAACAGCTGCTTCTGGGCAGCCAGTCATGCTTCGCATATTGCTTATCCTTAAAACGGGTATCCCACAGACAAAGAAAGCACATACACAGAAAAATTTTGCATAGTAAAATCGTTGTGATGCATAGTTGATTTCATTTTACATGATTTTATATTTCATGGTGGCAGCAACATAAAAATCTTTATGATTTCATGTAAAATCAAAATGTTTTCATGTTGAATTATTATGAAAACCAGTAAAACCATTATTGCATAATGTAAAAAGTTAATCAACACGATTTCATGTAGAATCATTATCATTTCATGTAAAATCCTTATGATATCATGTTGAATCATTATGAAATCTAGTAAAATTATTATTGCATCATGTAAAGAAAATTTTCGTGCTGAAGAAGCTCCGTTTTTTCTAGCACATTAGAAGTTTTATCCCGAGATTTAGCTTTGTTAAAAATTAAAATAGTTTGTAAAAGCTAAAAAAGGAAAACAAGTGGAATGAAAAGTAAATACAAGTGGAAGTAGTCGAATCCATAAACTGACGCAGATGAACAAGGTAATGTGATATGTGACTTATGTTGCTATAACAAAATATGTAATATCAAAATGCTGTATTACTTTTCAATAGAAACAGAAGCTTCAGTTGACTAGGAAAGTTTAAGGTACTTATCTAAGGAAGATAAACAGGAAGCTATACCACCCATAGAACTTCGTGCACGTTATCGAGAAACATTTTTTAGTTGGAGAAAAATTGAGGTAAGTTTTGTAATTATAAGTCGTATTTTTTATATTTTTCAATAAAAAAACTAAATAAAACCAACTTGAAGTTCTCTTTATTTCAAACTGAGGTTAGGATTCAGCTGCATTTAATAATGATTTCATAATGATTCAACATGACCATCATAATGATTTTACATGATTTCGTAATGATTCAACATGACCATCATAATGATTTTACATGTTTTCGTAATGATTCAACATGAAAATTTGTTGCGATTTTTACATGAAAATCACAATGATTTTACTATAAATCTCTATGAAGCAAAATCATAGGGGAAACATGTAAAATCATAATGTTTCTAGTTGATTTTACAATGATTTTTTTCTGTGTGTATGTTTTGTGTAGCTACGACTTTTAAGTCGCAAGAAAGTCGCCATTGATGTTTTTGATACTCTAATTTGTCAAGCACAATTTCCATATTTTGGTATGTTTCTTTCATATCTGTACTGTAAGCAATCGGAATGGATGGTTTCTTATTGAACTTTTGAAGCAGAACTTCTTTCAAACTGGTAGTAGACGAATCTATGAATAATCTCCAATCTTGCGAATTATAAGACACATCCATTGCTTCCATAAATTTTTCAATGCTGTTACAAAAAACAAAAGTATTTTCAGGATTGACTGTGAACAAGATTGGAAACTGGCTTTGTCGATTGCGGTATCCAGTAACCTTTACTCCTGGAGCTAAATTATTTCACAGATTTAAAGGAGAAGCTAGTTTTTCTGATGTTCGTTGCGACAAATTGAGCTCAGCTACCATAATATCCATAATTTCTTGCGATACTGGAATCTGTCTATACGATGTAGATGGTACTGGTTCATAAACCGAATAAAATTCAGCGTGAACTGCATGTGTTTGATATGAAGCTATACCATAACGAGTTGGAGGTATTGGAATTGGAATTTTATTCGAATGTGACAAAGGCCACTGCGTACGGTGAACGCTTACGTATGTAATTTTTCGTTTTTTGACTCTGTTTTGGCTAAAGAAAGGGTTTGCACATACATAACAGTTCTCGCTTACATGCTCTCCAGGATCCATCAACAGCATAGGTACTGCTAAATATAGCAACTTCGACATAATTTTTTAGATGTCCACGTCACGTTTTTTTAGTATTGGCTCTCCGAAATATTTTTCAAAAGCCATTTCAGCTTCCGCACTCAAGGAAGCAATGCTTTTTGTTAAAGGTATATTACCACAAACATAGCAAAACAAACTTAGTTTATTAATGCTGAGACTCATTACCAAAAATCAATTTAACAATATGAAATTACTTAATACATTTGAAAATTTCCGACTCAAATATATCAAATGAATGATCGTATTTCAAATTTAGTTTTGACACCTCACTTAAAGGCGACTACAGCCCAGCTAGACACTTAACTGTTAGATATGCAAATGAAATCATACGAATAAGCTCACTATAATTAAAAGTAGGGGTGGGCAAATCTTTTGCTGTAGGGTTGTGATCTTTTCAGAGATGGGTTATTTTATATACTTAAGGTGTATGCAAAAATTCAGCAAAATCTGATTGTTTTTGAAAATAAATACAAAGTAACTGAAGTATTGTAAATTTTGTTTTTTTATGTTGATTTTAAATGATTTAAATACAATTTATAAATGTTTGATAGTTTAAATCATACTTGATTTTAAATACAAATTCTAGCTGTTTGATAGTTTAAAATCGTTTATTGAGCTTAAGGTCAAAGTATGAACAATTAATTGTTCTTTTAATATAAGAAAATATTAGCCCCCTTACGTAACTTTTTGAGCAAAAAATGGTCTCAAAATGTAAAGAACCATACATTGCAAATATTAAGATGCAGTTACTACATAAAATTTGAATTTAGTTTAAGAGTTATAAGAATAAATTTGTGACTTAAAGGTGAAATTTGACCTTAAATTTCTCTCTTATTTGACTTAATCCGATAAAACTGAGTATGAGGGCATAATATGTAGACCATGCACTACTAGAAACCATTGAGATATTTGAAGTTATTTTTTCGTGTCGCACTGTGTGAATAATAATCAATAATAATAAATCAGTTAAGTTCTCATAAATTTTTCAATCTCACGAATAATTATAATGTCAAGAAAACAGTGTAAGAAAGAGTCTTCGGACATAATTAACTTTTTAAAAAACAAATCGGCGAATGACACCACGGGTCGTTTTCTTGTTAGTGGGCTAAACTTTGACAACTGATAGCGACCTAAAAACTATATAAAATATTGAAACAATAAAATCTCTTTCATGTAAGGATGTATACAATCGAATAATGACATGCCGCGATGATAATTCAAAAGTCGAAAATTAAGAACTACCCTAATAGTCATAAATATAAGGGTCTTTATTTTGAAAGTGTTAAAAGAGTTATTATTTATGTTATAGAAGAGTCCATTATATTTCTATGAAAGCTTATAGTATAGTCTTTTATATGAGCCTTAAAAATTCTTTAATAGTAGTCTTAAAAGAGACTTTAATAGTAGTTTTGAAAGTGTTTTTTATAGCAGTCTAAAAAGAGTCTTTAATATGAGTCCTAAAAGAGTCATTTATATGAGTCATAAAAGAGAATTTAATATGAGAATTTAATGAAGATTTTAAAGAATCATAAAATAGTCTTTATTACGAGTCTTAAAAGAGTCTTTAATAGTAGTCTTAAAAGAGTCTTTAATATGAATTCTAAAAGAGTCACTTATATGAGTCATAAAAGCGTATTTAATGTGAGGGTTTAATAAGGGTTTTTAAGGGTCATAAAATAGTCTTTAATATGAGTCTTAAAAGAATATTTAATTAGAGTCATAAATAAGTCTTCTTTTTGCGTCATAAAAGAATTACTAAAAGGAGTCATATCGGGGTGCCCTCAACCTAGGAAAAGAGATTAAAAAAAGAGTCTATTTTGAGCGCATAGTTATGAAATAGCCTCATGAATAAGAGTCTAAAAAGAGTCTTAAAAGAGTCATAATGTTTGCTGGGTATGTCTATTTATGAGTGCTTTTTAAATAGTTATCGGCTTACCCACTAGAGAGTCATGAAAAACTTTAACTTTTATTAGGGGATTTTAACTCATCTTCGAATTTTGCAACAAAATTTAATTCGTATTTGTCTGGTTTGGTGGAAATTTGAAAAACTTTTCAGAATAATATGTGAAAGATTGTCAGTGTTGTGGAAATGTGTCAATGAAAATATCACAAAATTGGTTTGTTAAAGTTCCACCTTCGTCAAAACGTATGCAAAAATATTTTATAAGAATTATTTTTGTGGCAATATTTTGAGTAAATATTTAATTGCTCAAATGAACATAAAAACAGAATCTTTTTTCGATGATCTAACTTCAAGTTACTTGAATCGAGTACGGAAATAGACCTATGATGTTCTCATAAAGCTGTTAACATTTTACGTTGGTAACTTCTAAGGTGTGTTCAAAATGTCGAAAAAAGAGCAGCAACGTCCTGAAAGAATTTGTAATTGTTTTTTATTCTCATTCTGGTTGGCCAAAATCTAACATTTTTTTTTATTTTGTTGAAGAAGAAATAAACCACCGGACCATCTATAACATCTTGGCAACGTTTGCTTCCAGAAATAACACATGCAGAAAAGCCGGCTCTAGTAAAATATGCATATTAAGCGATTCTGCTACTAAGCCTAAGCTTAGCCGAATAACTGATGGAAGAGTGCCAAAACCGTACAGAGAGTTGGGGAAAAATGTGATTTGTCTCCAATCAATTTTTCTAAGGACCTGCCTTAAAAGTTTTGCTGGCGCTTAAAAACTCCATTGGCTCTAATTTGATGAACTTTGATTTTTATTTTAAATATCAGCCGCCATAAAAATCAACTAAGTCTTTAAAATAAGTATGTCAGCTAATGGAAGCTTCTCAGTTCATATATCATATACTAAAAATGTGCATAATATGGATATAAAGTGATTAATATAATAATTTAAAAGTGCGTGCAAGAAAGAAATGTAACATTACTATGGTGAGTAAGATTTGCGTGTAATTTGCGTAAGTAATTTGCGTAAGGCAAATACAGAGCTGCGTGTGCGTAGTGCAAATTTCAATTTTAATTTTATTTAGCAAAAATGTAAGCATATCAGATAGGTATCTTTTGCATGCCGCAATTAGTTAAAGTAAATAACAACATTATAAAATAACAACAATTGATAATTATATGATTAATGAATATAAAAATATTAAATTATTTGAAATGAAATAAAAAATTGAATTAATGAAGCAAGTGAAGTAAGTATTCAAGCTCGAGGTCTTACTTCATAATTATAAAAAAAGGTATATGACAACAAAATAGATGTTAAATCTACTTTTGTTAAAATCGAGCTTAAATAATAAATAAGTAAATCAAAGATAAAAGGCGAAAAATAAAAGCAAAAGATAAATAGAAAGAGAAAATAGATTAAAGTTAAGCGAAATAATCGAAAACTAAACGCGTAAAGGCTCTTTGATTGGAGACAAATTTAAAATTGTTTGGGAGTGAATTTCACAATCTGATTGCACTAACAAAAAACAGTCTGCTAGAGTTTTTGTAATTGTAGCTCGGAATTAAGAAGTTCATACTTTTGTTAGACCTACAAAACTGAAGGTCCACACTCATACAGGTAATGTGGACAACGCGAGTAAATTATCTTATGCAATAATATACAATATCTCACTTCAAGATAGCGTAATAAACAACGACCAAGTAATTTGGTTCTGAAAAATGATACGTGATCAAACTTCTTTTACCCATAAACATAACTTGTAGTATTGTTCAGAGCAACTATTAACTTGTGTGATGATCGCGATTCTAAATTGCTTTAGACGACTTCAGAATAAGTAATAATTTCTCAAAGCATAATAAACTTGACTGATACAGGAATTAATGTGATCCTCACAGGATAGGGAAGTACTTATTTGAAGCCCAATTGGAAGCCTTACTTAAAACTAGACTACTTAATACTGAAAATAAAGATTTGAGAAGGGTGCTTTAGAGATTGGCTGGGCGTAAGACTTTAGGGGGTTAAGTTTAAGCTTGTTCACCCTAGCCCATTTTGATATGGTATTTAAGTCTTCATTGATTCTAACACATAGGTCTTCTATGAGCCCAACTGGTCTTTACAAATTAACTGGAGATCGTCAGCATAGGCATGCATTGAAACGTTATTGCACTTATCGAACCGAATGAACATAGAAAACAGTAATGGACCGAGGACGGAGCCTTGGGGAAGTCCGCTGCTACTATTTTTATAAGTTGAAAAGTTTATGCCTACTTTTACACTCTGAGTCCTACCGCCTAAGTAATTATTCATAAAGCTCACTGCAATATTGGATAATCGATAGATGAACTTTAGCTTTTTGCATACGATGGCGTGATTGACGGTGGTGTCAAATGCCTTGGAAAAGCCCAGTAAGCAGTAACATCATCTTGAATTTTGACGATAGCAGTGGAGCAGCTATTCCCAGGACGAAAACCCGACTAATGATCTGAAAAGAGGCCAAGTGAGCCATTAAAGTCTCGCAGATCTTAAAAATTTGAAATAGTAAAATAGAGCAAGTAAGTGAAAAATGTGTACATACTTGCGTCTAATGTTTTTTATGCATAGTTTCGCACAAGCAAGTTACAGTGTTGTTTTCTGCAATATTTAGTTGCATAAACATGTTTTAGTGTTGCATAGTGCATTATATTGTTAAATTAAATAGATTGAAATAAGTTAAAGTATTATATATAGCAATGCTTAGTTGCTTAGTTTGAAGTGCACAACAAAGGCATTGGAAATTTCCAAAAAAAGTTTTAGCAAAAAGCCCTCTAGTATGTCGGAGCCAGTTTTTTTTTTAGTTGTGTTCGGCTGTCAATGGTGATCGGTTCAATAACCATAGTTTGCCGAAAGTTGCTGACTTTATAAGAAGCAAACATTACTAGAAGAATATAGTGTTCGCTGAATATGAATCCATGGTCAGAATTTCAAAATTATAAAGTTTTGAAATAATAGGGTTGCCACCTAATAATAAGTATTTTTAAGAATTTTAAACATTGTTTAACGATGTTAAGGAGTCACTGATTTCGAATCTGAAGTCTGAATTTTAAAATTTTAAATGGTGGATAGGGTTGCCACCTTAATTTTTTGTATTTTTATGAATTCGGGGCTGGCAAAAAAATGGTATGCCAAAAATGGGTCGCTGAGTCCGAATCCGTGGTCAGAATTTAAAAATGATAAAATTTTATAATAATGGGGCTGCCACCTAATATATTTATTTTCAAAAGTAAAAGCAACCCTATTATTTCAAAACTTTATAATTTTGAAATTCTGACCATGGATTCATATTCAGCGACCCATTTTTGGTGTACCATTTTTTTTTTGCCAGCCCCGAATTCATAAAAATGCAAAAAACTTAGGTGGCAACCCTATCCACCATTTTGAATTTTAAAATTCTGACTTCAGATTCGAAATCAGTGACTCCGTAATACATACTGTTAAATAATGATTAAAATTCTTAAAATGACTTATTATTAGGTGGCAACCCTATTATTTTAAAACTTTATAATTTTGAAATTCTGACCACGGATTCATATTCAGCGACCCATTTTTGGTGTACCATTTTTTTTTGCCAGCCCCGAATTCATAAAAATACAAAAAACTAAGGTGGCAACCCTATCCACCATTTAAAATTTTAAAATTCAGACTTCAGATTCGAAATCAGTGACTCCTTAACACCGTTAAACAATGTTTAAAATTCTTAAAAATACTTATTATTAGGTGGCAACAATATTATTTCAAAACTTTATAATTTTGAAATTCTGACCATGGATTCATATTCAGCGACCCATTTTTGGTGTACCATATTTTTTTTGCCAGCCCCGAATTCATAAAAATGCAAAAAACTTAGGTGGCAACCCTATCCACCATTTTGAATTTTAAAATTCTGACTTCAGATTCGAAATCAGTGACTCCGTAATACTGTTAAATAATGATTAAAATTCTTAAAATGACTTATTATTAGGTGGCAACCCTATTATTTTAAAACTTTATAATTTTGAAATTCTGACCACGGATTCATATTCAGCGACCCATTTTTGGTGTACCATTTTTTTTTGCCAGCCCCGAATTCATAAAAATGCAAAAAACTTAGGTGGCAACCCTACCATTTTGAATTTTAAAATTCTGACTTCAGATTCGAAATCAGTGACTCCGTAATACTGTTAAATAATGATTAAAATTCTTAAAATGACTTATTATTAGGTGGCAACCCTATTATTTCAAAACTTTATAATTTTGAAATTCTGGCCACGGATTCGGATTCAGCGACCCATTTTTGGTGTACCATTTTTTTTTTGGCAGCCCCGAATTCGTAAAAATTTAGAATATTAAGGTGGTAACCCTATCCACCATCTTGAATTTAAAAATTTTAAGTTCAGATTTGAAATCAGTAACCTCCCAATACTGTTCCCTCATGTTTAAAATTCTTAAAATAAAACATTTTTAGGTGGCAGCCCTATGTGTAGAAAAATTTTCGAATTTTGAAATTCTGACAACGGATTCGGATTCAGCGACCCATTTTTAACCTTTAGTTCGCGCCAGCCCCGAATTCGTAAAAATAAAAAATTAATCCAAATTTTAAAATTCTGACACCAGATTCGAAATCAGTAACCCCCAATACTGTTTCCCTATGTTTAAAAATCTGTATTTTCAATATTTTGACACCAAGTAAATAAAAAATATTAAAATGAGAGTGATGAGAGCGAATTAAAAATCTTAACTCACCAATTTTCACGAGTTAAATATTTCTGGGGTTAAGCTATCTCGCCACCATTTTTATCTCCAGCTTGAAGAGTTAAATGCTTAACTCACTGTGAACAAATGAAAAACTGGAAAAATCATGGAATTAACTCGGGGATAAATTTATCTCTCTGTGAACAAAATGGCCCTAACCGAAATGCTTCTTACAGTTATTTAAACTTTCTTCGCTTACGTCAATAATGCTATGTAATTAAAATATAATATTAATTTATTTTTAGCATAAACATAAATACAATTGAATAACGTGTCCTTCTTTGTTTGGTAAGCCATAAAACTTTTTCGTAGCCAAACTTAATATTAAAGAACTCAAAGATCGAGTGTAATGAATAACAGTCTGCTGTCAGAAAAAATTAAAATAGTTAATTTAAGAACATAAGCAAATTTTTTCAATTCCTTATGAAATTTCTCCATTTATTGTTATATATACGAAGTGTATTTATGTAGATGAAAAGCTAGAGTTTTCAATTATCCGACATATGGATACGATTACTCCGTCATTCAAATGAAATATTTCAAAAGTTGTTACTAGTTTAAGTTATTTACTGAGAGGAGTGTGTAATAAAGAGGGAATAACCGTTCAAGTTTTTTAAAGTTTTTACCAGAAGAATTTCATATTGCAAAAAGATTAAAACTGTCAAGGAGTAGCTGTATGTGGCAGCTAATTTTGGCAATCAAATTAATTATTTTCCACATCAAGTTAGCTTCAGTTTCTTTGTGGTAAATATGATCGCAACCGGACTTGTTGGATGAGTATTTTTCAAGAAACAGCGAAAGATTACGAATGGGTTTGTTTTTGAACAATTATTTAAATTGATTTTACATTTTCCATTTTTTACTAGAAAAGCGTTCGTTTATTTTTTTAGTGTTTGATTTTTCTCTCTCGATTTCATTACTTTTGACGTTTTTCATTTTTTTAGCAGAATAGTACGCGAAAGTACTATTGTATTTAAAAAATATTCTAAAGCAACTAGTCTTCAAAATGTCTTCAAATGAAAAAGTTGTGCTTAAACTCATATGAGTTTGAAAAAATTTTAAAGTTGCCTGAACGAAACTAAAACCATTGTCGTCAATTGCAAAGCAGTCATTGTGCATAGCCACAAAATTCTTGTTGTATTTAACAATTTGACTAGATACACAGGGTGCGGCAAATAAGTTTCCTAAGAAAAAACAATCTTTTTAAACCTGTTGTACTGTTAAAAATTGCATTCTACCTATTTATGTTTAACCTGTGTATTGTGTAGTGTTACCCTATGCTCAAATTTTTATGAATTTGTAATTTTAGGACATTCTTTCCATCAAGGATCCAAACAATGAATTTGTTGTGCAAGCACGCTGATTCTAAAATTGTTTTTTGTGATGAAAAATTATTTATCCTACAGCCGACCTTGAATAAGCAGAATGTTTATGGTACATCACTACAGGCGATTCCTGAGGATGCTAGGATAATTTCAAGATTTCAGAATCATTCTGCAGTAATGATTTTTGGAGCTATCAGCAAAAACAACAAATTGCCACTCTTACTCATCGACCATGGTGTAAAAATCAACAAAGAATATTAACTGAATGAGGATTTCATTAGAAATGTTCTTCCAGGCGCCAAAAAATTGTACGATTAGACGCGATTTTGCTTTCGGCAAGACACTGCCTGGGCTCACAAAGCAAAATTGGTTCAAGAATGGTGCAAGTTGAATTTTCCGGATTTAAATAGCTGTGATGAATGGCCCTCTGCATCACCAGACTTAAATCTTTTGGTTTATATCATTTAGGGATACATGATGAGTAAACTAACCAACTCAAATCGCACTAGCTTGAATGGTTTTAAAGCCTTTTTGAATAAAATTTTGAATGAAATTCTTCTAGAGGTCTACAGTGCTTCATGTAAGTCGTTTCCGAAGTGCTTAAAAGAAGTCATTAAGGAAAACGGAGATAGAATACAGTAATTATCTTTTTAAATACAATTTTGGAATATTTTCTAGTATAATATAATGTAAAGTGAATAAAATCTTTGGTTCTTTTAATAAAAATATGCGATTTTTAGTAGGACGCCTTGCATATTCGACTCAAGACCTTTTGACCATGTAAAAAAGCAAAGACCAACTGTAAAAAGCAAAGAAATATTAGGATGTATGTAGCTTAATTTGATACCTAAATGCAAGAATCTGCATATTTCTGCACAAGTTGATTATTAGTAAGACGTTTTCAAAAACATCGTTTCTGAGATAGATAGAAACTAATTTATTTCAAATTTTTTGGTAAAATTCACTGTATTTCAGCAGAAATTTTATACATATAATTGCGTTAATTACTAAGAAAAATATACTTTTAAAAAATTAATGGTATTTCAGCAGAAATTTCATATACATTTATATTAATAATTATTTAATTTTTATTAAGTACTAAGGGAAATATATTTAAAATGCATTCAAAAGTAAGCACCTAGTTAATTAATTGTGAGCTATTATTAAAATTATTACATAAATTTAATTCCGAGTTTTAGATCAAGTAAGTTTTAAGTCTTAAGTGTCAAATCTCATAAGTCTATGCTCCTGAAAGGTTTAGTTTATAAAAATTTAAAAAAAAAAACAACAATAATCAGTGTTCAGTTTATAAATGCTTATTGATTTAAATATATTACTTTTACCACTTTAAAAAAGGAGATTATTTTGGAAACATAATCATAGTTTTTATAAAAACTGCAAAAATAATTTAAAATTTTAAAACGTGTGCTCCAAAAGTCTACGCTCTTAAGAAAAAAAGTAAATATTGGGGGTTGGAATTAATTTTAAAGGTTTTTTTTCGGTTTTTGAGCATTTATTTAGAAACAACGGTACAATGTATATTATTCAAAGTATTGTCCATCGTTAGCTACAACATTTTCCCATCTTTCTGGCAGCATATGGATTTCGCGCCGGAAGAACGATTCGTCTTTTGAGGCAATCCACGAATCGACCCATTTTTTGGTATCCTCGTAAGAAGTGAAGCGCTGCTCAGCCAAGCCATGCGTCATCGATCTGAATAGGTGGTAGTCGGAAGGGGCTATGTCTGGGCTATAAGGCGGGTGGGGTAGCACATCCCAATTCAGCGCCTCCAACGTTTCCTTGACGGTTCTTGCAACATGTGGCCGTGCGTTGTCATGTTGAAAAACCACTTTGTCGTGTCTTTTGGCATATTCCGGCCGTTTAACCTTTAATGCTCGGCTCAATTGCATCAATTGTTGTTGGTAGCGTTCCCCAGTGATGGTTTCGTTAGGTTTTAGCAGCTCATAGTACACGACACCCTTCTGATCCCACCAAATACACAGCATAAGCTTGGCGCCATGAATATTCGGCTTGGCCCTCGATGTTGATGCATGGCCGGGTGGTCCCCACGATTTTTTTCGCTTAGGATTATCGTAATGGATCCACTTTTCATCGCCAGTGACAATACGATGCAAAAAACTCTTCCTTTTATGCCGTTGAAGCAGTTGTTCGCACATGCAAAATCACCGTTCAACGTCTCTCGGCTTCAACTGGTACGGCACCCAATTTCCTTGCTTTTGAATCATTCCCATGGCCTTCAAGCGTTTGCCGACCGTTGATAAGTCGACTCTCAATGATTATGACAATTCTTGAAGGGTTTGACACGGGTCTTCATCGAGCAAAGCCTCCAATTCCTCATATTCAAACTTTTTCGGCTGGACCGGACGCTCTTTGTCTTCCGTATCAAAATCACCACTTTTAAACTGACGGAACCAGTACTCACAAGTAGAAATCGATGGAGCAGTCCCCGTAAGCCTCAGTAAGCGTGCGTTGTGCTTCGACCGCTTTTTTCTTCAAATGGAAGCACAAAAGTAAACCTTCCCGCAAATTGCGTTTTGTTGGAACGAAAGTCGACATGTTCACAGAGAAAAAAATATATGTTGTTTACACTTCAGTGGAATGACACATACTGAAAAATGAAGCTTAGACAATGTGCTTTGAAATGAATATAGTCACAGGTGTGCCCGATGCGATCTATTGATAGTTACGCCATCTCTTAGAAAACCTTTAAAACTAATTCCAACCCCCAATAAAATAGTTATAAACAAAAACATTAAGCACAAAGTTAGCATCCGGTTAGATAGCCTCGACATTTGAGAAACTGTCTGAGCCTATTTTGCATGTAATTATCCAGGTGTGTAGTCTGTGCAGACGATATCTTCTCTCACTCCTCTTTAGCAGCACATCCTTTAGCTTTTTCTTGCTAGTTATGGTTCGCTGACGGATTTTTCTCTCCAGTAATGCTCATTAGTGCTCTATTGGGTTTATCTCTGGCGATTGTGGAGGAGTATGCAGCATTTTTGGGACACTGTACAGTAGCCAAAGCTTAACGACTTCCGCATTGTGCTTTGGGTCGTTGTCATGTTGGAAATAAAAATCAGTGGACAACCCCAACTTTTCAGCACTCTGTTTTATATTCCTCTTCAGAATATCCAAATAGGCAAATCTGTCCATTGTTGAATCTATAAAATCCAAATCGCCTACTCCTCCAGCTGCCATGGCTTCCACCATGCTTGATTATTGGCAGCAAATTTTCTTTATTAAGCGCGGTATTTTTCTTCCTCCATAATATTTGTCTTCCTTAAACTCCAAATAAACAAAGTTTGCTTTCAACTTTTCGTGAAAAAAGTTCGTTTCACGAACTTTCCGTGATGATTTCGTGAAAGAAGTTTCTGCATAAGCTGCTGGACTTAAAAAAATTCATACAAAACATAATGCAAGCAATGGTTGTCAGCGACTAACTTTTTCCACTCTATTACAACAACTTGAAGATATTCAGATTATTGTAATTCGACAAATCGTTCAGAGGCTAAACTGCAACAATACAGCGTTTTCACTTCAACGTTTCGGTATAGCATTCCTTCACAAATTTTATTACACGTTTAATTTAATCTAATTTTCGTTAACGAAACTTTCTCAATATTTCGATATTGGGTTCGTGCATGATAAGTCCCGACGTTTCTGCATTGCGTCTTGCACGAATTTGGAATATTTATATGAAATTTTCGTCAATGAAATGTATGGCCAAATCAGCATGTTTCGTCAAGGATCAAGAAAAATCATACATAATTCATTTGAGATTTCTTCAAGACTGGAACTACTGGGTATTTACCAATTTATTTAATACGTTGTTTCATATAGCAATAGTAGCATTATTATGTAAAATAAAGCTACAAAACAGCAACATGTTTTCTAATTTAAGTACACTTTATAAAATAAAGAACATATTTTAAAAGTAATTCTAGTAATCGATTACTGTAATCCTTATAAAAGAAAACACGAGACTACAATTAACGTAATCCTTAATCGAATAAATTTAGATTACGATAGCAATTTCAACTTTTTCGATATTACGATTGCTGTTATCGTAATCTAAGATCGTTCGATGAGCGATTACTTTAATTGTAAATGCATTTTTTTTAAGATTACTGCAATCGTAATCATGTGATAATCGTAATCCTTATCGCCCAGCTCTGTTAGATAATACATTTGATTAATTTGGCTCTTGTTACTCTATTAATAACTGATTTGTTGTTGTCCTAAAAATATATTGGAAGTCTTATTTAAGTTCTTGGTCGCCATATTATAAATCAGATTATTCGATTTGAATGCAAATTATATATATTTTTAGCAATTAAAAAACAGACCACAAATCCAAGCAAATATTATATCATCAAAGAAAATATATGTATAATATAATATATAATATAGGTTAAACGAAGTGTAACTATCTTCCTTACTGACTGTTTTCCTATATTTATTGGGTTTTTTTTTTTTATTGCCAGCCATTGTGTACATAAAATGAATTTATAATCGATACTGAAACAGGGATAAAGCATTCAAAAATAATACTTTTTTCGCAGAGATTAATATCTTTTTTATAATTTCTGGATTTCTACTAGTAAAGGATTTTTGTAATTTTCGCAGCACGTTTCAGAATTTTTGTTTTTTGCTATAACGATGATAACAATTTTTTTTTTTTAATTAAAAAAACTTCGCTGACGGGCAGTTTTCAACAGCATTCATTTCAACAGCATGACGCATTTCCCTAGAAAGATAACCTTAATTTTGCTATATAGTGTTTTACCCTCCAAAAAGTTAACAACAACGATAACAACATATTTTTTAATTTCAAAATATGAACTCATCTCTATGTATGTCAGAACCAAATCTTGTTCTAGAAAGAAACTGAAATAATAAACAATAATGAGAAAAATGTCATCAACAGAGTGACACAAGTTTTTGCCAAGATTCTTTGATATAAGTAAACAGCGAAATATACGCCAAGACTTAATGAAACGACGTGCGATGATATAATATACGTACTCATCATTGTTTTTCAATTTCAGTAACTGTGAAAGAATACTCGTATATTCACAATTAGAAAATTATTATAAAAGGTACTTTGATGTTAATTTTATTTAAATTTAAAATCTCTGAGGAAACAGAAAAGAAATCTGCGAAACGTTGGAGGGAAAACATGATGTTAATAAAAATTATTTATTTTAACTAACATAATATAAACAAGTGGTGGCGTAGCCTAGAGGGTAGAGTGCATGGCTCCTAACCAAAGGAACTGCGGTAGCTTGGGCTCAATTCCCAGCTCAGACAGAATGTTATTTCAATTGAAATAATTTTTCTGTTCGGTCGTCTTGCAGAGGGGAGACATGGCAAGCCTCCGAGAGTAAAAACTGTGATGTAAAGTTTTGAGAACACAAGCCGTTCGGAGGCTGCATTAAACTAGCAGGTCCAGTTCTCGATCAATTGTGTTCAAACATTTAATAGCACGCACAACACAATTGATCGATAGCAGCTCAGTCAAAGTCCTTTCTTCACGGAGAAAACTGTTTGCTAAATTTGTATTGTGGTTATGCAAAACTTGCGCTTGATTCTCAGCCTCTTCAAAATTATGCTAAATTTCAGCAAAAACTAATCAAAATTTGCTATTTCAATTTCTAATAACAAAACAAATATTTGCTTGAATTAAGTAGAAATTTTCTATTCCAATTTATAATAACTAAGCAAATACTTGCTTGAATTAAGTAAAAATATGCTTTTGCAGTTTATAATAACTAAGCAAAATTTTGATCAAATTCAAGCAAGTATTTGCTTAGTTATTATAAACTAGTATAAAAGCCCGCCCTACGACGGGTTGGAGGCATTTAGAGTAAAAAATAGAACAAAAATTTTATGGATTTGTACACATCACTTTTTATTGAATAAATGTGTTATTAAATTATCTTGATAAAACTTCTTTATATACAACATTTCTAGTGTAAATGGTTTTAGAATTTTTTACCAATTCCCCTTGTCCCTAGCCCTCTATAATACTTAGTGTTACATCATTAGACCGCTTGAGTCTAGAGGGGCTACATAAAGTTGCCCATAACTAAACACCGGCTCTTTTAGAAACACTCCTACCTTTTCCAATGTTTGACCTTGCGATTTATTTATGGTCATTGAAAATGCCAGTTTGATGAGTGCCTGACAATACCTGTGCGATTATCAAATTAGTCTTCATGTTTTTCACAACTAATCGCGTTCCATTGCAGAGACCTCTTTTTGTATTTAAATTTCGAAGAAGTATAATAATACTTCCAATTTTTAGATTTTATTTATGCAATGGCATTCCTGAGGGACAACATTCATTTAAAAATTCGGTACAGGGTAATATTGTTTATCATTTTCATCACTGTCTTCAATTGAGTCCATGCTCAGGATAGCGATTATGGAATATTGTTTGATATGATGAGGACTCAAAGACTCTCCAAATATCTCTTTTATACAAAATGTTCAGGTATTTCTATCTTCATGCAAGTCGTGGTCATTCGTAAGATCTCCATTTCCTAACTCGAGTAACCAATCGCTCAAACTGGGGTCAGTAGTGGCTTAATTTTAATAACTGGAATTCACTCCAAACATCACTGTATTTGATGCTCGCTTGCACAATTGCAGATCGTGTTTCATGAGGCACGACTGGTAGCGTTTGTCTAAAATCGCCACCAAAGATTATGAGCTTACCACCGAAAGGCTTTTCATTTTTTTTCATTTTTCATGATTTCTTGAAGTAATTTTTTAATGTAATTAATCGAATTATTTGACGCCATTGTGGCTTCATCTAATATTATGACTTTTGCCTTTCTGATCAGATCTGCATCAGTGCTGTTCATTTTTAGTAATAAAATAGAGTTTTCAAAAACAGTACTTTAAATTGTGAGTGAAGTTCTGCCTTCATTTAAAAGATTTGCAGCAATTCCAGTTGATGCTGTAGCAAGTGCCATGTTTCCTTCTGCTCGTATAGTACTAAGTAGTAACTTGTATATGTAAGTTTTTCTACAACCACCTGGACCATCTTAGAAAAAACATCTACTTGATCGTTCTTCATCATCAATTACAGAAATTATCCTTTCGTATGCTACCTTTTGTTGTTCATTTAAAGAAATGTTCATTGCTTCAATTTTTTCCCTTTCGTACTGAGTATTACATAAAGTCGTGAACGTAATTTGTTCTGTTGAAGGAGTGTGCAGTCCAAAATCAGAGCATTTTTACCATGAATTGAAAGAATAGCTTGGATTTGTTGAAAGACAAAATTTTCGCAAGTACTGCAGTTTTCTGAATGACATCTCTGATGATGTGCAAAATCAGAACAAAGATCCGTTTTGTACTTGAAAAATAGCTCAGGAACATTTGGTGGTGCGGCAAGCACCAGGGCAAGCAAAGGTACGCGAACAATTTTCACAATTGCTGTGGCATGCATTTTTTCATTTGCAGCTTCATATAAAGTTTCATCGCTATTAAATAATGCACGCTTTTGCGCTGCTTCCTTAAAATTGGAATATGTAACTCAGTCAACAGTCCTCAAAAAATCAAAAGAAGTTGCTCCCGGCACATGCAACAAAAGAAGCCTTAGGCAAAATCGTTCTGTATCCGCACTCAAACTTACCGTATACACACAAGAATGATAGACTTTGCGCAGGTCCGTTACTTCTGCTAATCGAGTTTGACAACCATCTGTTCAGTTGACTACGTCACAATATTTTATTTCTTTGAGAAACGTACTGCGATCGGTTGTGTTTTATTTAATTGTGTATATATCGAAGTATATTTGCGAGTTTTAACTTAAAATTTAAAAAATGAAGTGTGCAGCTGTTAATTGTGGTAACAATAGCAAACAAATATTTTCAGAAACCTGATGTTTGCAATAAATACAAAAATTAAACCAAGAAATTGTAGAAAACGCACACAAACGAAAACAAAACTACAAAAATATATTAACTTAACAAAATTTGTTTCATTATTTAAAAACTTGGAACTATCATTTATTTGTCCTTTCAATTCACAGGTAAATTAATGGAAATAAAATATCTTGGAATGTTTAAATTACATCAATTAAACTCGTAATGAACATTTTTATAAAATCCAAGTTGAAAAATAATGCTCACTGAAGTTGGTTTCTCAGACAAATTTTTTTTTTGACTAAGCTGCTTACTGGCTGTAATAAAATAATAGTAAAAATAATGTTTGCAAAGGAGTACTTAATAAATTTACCTTCTTCTCGTTCCAATAAATTGCTTCTTAATTCTTTTATTTTAATTATACAAACTAAAATGTATGCAATTTTCATTTCTGTGTAGAAATCGTATGCAAAGTGAACGCTCTCCAAAACAGCATTGATATTATGACGTACATGCGCAGAACGACAATTTTGTTGTACTCATTTTCTTGTCTTCGGCGCAATCTTTGTATTCTATCATTCTTGGTATACACATGACCTATAGTTGGTATTGCCTCTTTTGGCGAGGTTTCCACATTCGATTTTTTTCATCAAAAACATAATTGTGTGGGATATCACCATAGAGATAAATCCTTGCTGCTTCATCTTCTTGATTTAATTTAAACCAAGCTGTTAGGTAAGTGTCTCGTATTACTGCCCTTTCGGCTGCCGCGAGCATGTTATTTTCAGTAAAAAAAACATTTTGTTGATCAGGAAGGTGAACAGGAAGTCGTATAATCGTGTGAGACTGATCGTGCATTTTGAATGTAAAAAGCCTTTACACTGCTTCAGGTGCGCTTACGTATCTGGCGTCCATGCACGTTTTAATTTCATCGTATATGAAAGCGCAGCTTTCCACATTAATATGGCAATTAAATTTCAAACTGAAGTATGGATTATACGGAACAATCCATCTGTGGTCAATGATTTTGCCGTTGATAGTGATTTCTCTGACATCGCTTCGTCGCCGATACTTAGGATATCCGTCAGAATTTGCCAAAGTTTCTATCTGGAAATCTTTTGGAAATTTTTTTGCACATTTTAATGTTAAGCGCTTAACTATATAATACTATAAAGCTTAACAAACTGGCTTTGCAAACCATCACATGTGTCGTTTCACGGCTGATACAATTTTATTTTTTTGGTACAATTCATCAAAATAATTTCATTAAATTCGATATACCTTTAAAAAAGAGGTAGTTAAATCAAAAACGTACTATTGTAAAAACCCAATAAGTATTAAATATAATTTCTTTGCAAGCTTTCAGGCTGAACATTTTTGAGAACAGGGTGTCTTGTAAAATTACTTTACTGTCAATAATTACAATTTGAGTAAAACTGTGTGCGGAACAGCATGCTTGCCATTTTGTTTTAAGATGTGCATACTTTCAGGGAACAGTTTGAGAAAAATTGGACACGGAGCAGCGTGCTTGCCTTTTATATATTAAGATTTAAATAGCACATGGACTTATCCATTCGACCATCGGAGTTGTTAACTAATCGTCGCCTAATTTTCTTCATAAAGAATAAACGTGTGCTCGTGTGTTTAGAAAAAATTTGCTTGAATTGAGTAAAAATTTGCTATTTGAGTTTATAATAACTTAGCAAATATTTGCTTGAATTAAGGAAAAATTTGCTATTACAATTTAAGATAACTAAGCAAATATTTGCTTGAATTAAGAAAAAATTTGCGATTCCAATTTATAACTAAGCAAATATTTGCTTGAATTAAGAAAAAATTTGCGATTCCAATTTATGATAACTAAGCAAATATTTGCTTGAATTAAGTAAAAATTGCTTTTCAGTTTATAATAACTTAACTTTTTTCCTAAATACACGAGGAGTGATTGCAATTTAGCAATCTTATTCTAAGACCACATTGTGATAGAGGAAAGTTTTGCTGATTTGCTTTTAAGCAAAACATTTGCTTGATTTAAGTAAATACATTTACTTCGTGTAGTGCTTAAGTGGGTATATATATACTAATATATAAACAAGCAAGACAAAAAAGCCCAACAATATTAAAACTAACCACATTAAAATGAAGTGGCTTATTCAAAAATAATGAAGGTTAAACTATGTGATTTCATTTCAATTTTCTTAAACCAGTCATAAAAAATATACACATAATTCGATATCACTCTTAAAAAGCAGCGATTTCTTTTTTTTAATTAAATAGTTTAAAAGTTTAGTTAAACATCTTACGTAGGATTACCAAGATAGTTTTTTATTTCAACACATTCAAAAAATCGAATTCAGCTACTCTAATTACTTTTACCCATTACTTTTTTTATCGTGAAAAAATGTTTTGACTAAATTTGACTTTTTATTTTTTGCTTTTTAATATGAAATTTTGATATCGTTTTGCATATAAGTGTAGCAGTATGAGAGAAAAGCTCTGTAATAATTACCATTTTACTTATTTTTGTTTTTCTATTTATTTATCTATTTTTTTTTAATTTGTCTGCACTCTGATTTGTTTTTTTAATATCGTTTTCTTTTCACTCACACATTTTGTTGAGTTTTTCGTTATTTTTGTTATAGTTTTGTATCTATATGCTTACATAAAAATGTGGCTTTGCTATGATAGCCCACGGGCTATATTTACTCTTGTGAAAAACAATTTATGATATGATAACAAGATATGATATATTTATACCTTACGGAAATATTTTTAAACATACAACTCCCAATTTATGACATAACAGGCGCGTACCCAAAAAAAAATTTCGGGGGGTTTTTATTTCTTATTTGTTAGACTTTTTCTAATTTTTTGATATTATATGAATATATAATAATAATATATATTTTTTATATATAATATATAATAATATAAATTTCTTCCGTGGTCACTTCCACATCCCTGTGAGCATTTAGAAGAGCTAACCCTTTCTTCTCCAGTTTTACATCTTACGCATGTTTTGAGTCTTCGAAGCGACGAAAACGAGGGTTCGCTTAAACCGGCTGAAACCGGCAACGTTGCACCTATTTTCATGAATCGACTTATTGGTGGATATATAAACGTTACAGGATGATTTGTCTGATTACTGCCTAAAAATATGGGGTACAAAATATTTGTCAAAATTCATATATATCCCGAAAATATCTTCATGTTTTTAAATTCAACACAATGCCTTTAATATCAATGCAAGACTTTTCATACAAAATTTAATAAAATTTTTCGAATATTTTTAACCACTTTATAAAAAAAAACTGCATTAAACATATTTCGTCAAAGTAGGAACAATTTGTCGCCCATTTTACATTGAAGTGTAATATCAGCTGCACTGACCATCTTCGTTTTGGCTCAGATTTTGTGCTTAGATTTTTTTATTGTTTAAAAAACTAAAAATATAAAAAACAAAATAAGGTATTTTTTGAGATAACGTAGCTCAGTCAATTTAAATGCGATTTTCGTAAATAGGGTATCATTCGAAATTTTATTTTGAGGAAAAATTGTCAAAATTTTGAAAAAATTGCAGTTACATGACCCATTAATAATTTCCAAGTTTTATACCATGCTGGCAACAGGCACTTTCATATTTTTAATTTTCATTATTTTCATTTTATTTACATTCCATTACCTTTCCACAGATATATAATGAAAGTATGTTCTTTAAGGGTTCAGAAGTTATGGCGTAAAAATTTTTTCAACGAATTCAACTAGCGTTGATATTTACTGTGAAAAGACTACAACACTTAGAGACTTCAAAATTTTTGTACGTAAATAATATAAAAAAATGTTTAAATTAAATTTTTTGTTTGCTTTTAAACGCATCTTGCCCTCGCTAGGTGGCATTAAAGAAGAAGTTCTTTTTCAGCCGGTGTCAAGATATGTTGGTAAATTATAGGAAATTATAGGAAACAAAAAATTCAAAGTGCATATTAATAAGATTACGACAACCTTAACTATAATAGTAGGTTTGGTTACAATTTTCCCCCTTTTATTAAAATGATTTTTTGTTGTTTCCGATAAATTTGGACAAAAATATCTTGACACCGGCTGAAAAGGATTGCTTTTTTATGCCATCTATCGAGAAGAAAATGCATTTAAAAACAAACAAACAATTTATTTTGGAATATTTTTTAAATTATTTACACTGAAAATTCAAACCGACTTTAAAATTAAACAAAAAATTTTAAAATAGAAATTTAACGCTTTTGCGTTTCCACAAAACGTAATTTAAAATAAGCGTATTAAATTTTCAACTCATTTATGTTTTTTTTATAATTTTCTCTTTTTATTTCTTTGAAATAACAAAAAATACGACGCTATCTGAGATTGAGATTGAAAAATTATGTGCAATAGAATCTTTGACAATGGCTGTATTTCTTTATTCATTCTAGACGTTCGGAATGACTGTTTTTGTTTCTTTATTCAGTTTTGATTATCCGGAATATTCTTTTTGTATTTCTTTATTCTTACGGAATATTCCAAACGCGTTCTTTTTATACTATTAGCTAAGGTAGAATGAAAAGAATATTCCTTGTGTGTGAGGTTATATTCGATTGTTTGAAGTAAAATGTCGCTAAATGAAAATGGAAAAATTTTTTAGTTCAAATGTTTTAGATTGCTTTGTTGCATTTTTATTTTGTAAATTTTATCTGGTGTATTTGTTGTCTTTAATTAAATACGAAAAATATGTTTCTGGTTTTAACAATAAAAAATGTTCTTTCTTTTCCAATACTGTTTCTTTATTCAATCTGTTCTGGATAAACAACAATCTATTCTATTCGTTCTCTTCTTTATCCGGAATGAATAAAGAAATACACCCAATATTTGCCAGACAATTGAGACTAAGCTGCGAAGATTTGACATTTGATTGTGTGAAAGTATTTATTAAAGAGGTTTTAATAATAATGAACATTAGATGAAATAAAAACTAATTTATTATATTAATATTGAAAATATTTCAATATTTTAAGCCGCAATGAAACGGAAACTTGATCGAATAGGGTCGCTAATTACGAATATGACATTGAAAACTCGAAAAAATTAAAAAATGGCGGTTTAATTTTATTGTTTTTAATTACAGAACAATACTTTAAAGTTATGTTTAAAAATTCTCGTTTTCAACACTTAAGTTTTTGTTTTAAAGTGTTTTTTAAAAAAATATTTTTAAACTGTTAATGTTTACTATAAAAGTATATTTAAAAGCATTGTTTTGAAAAAAAAATTTTTAAATTGAACTGTACAAACATTTCAATCTTATTTAAATGAAATTGTTCCGAGCTCCATTTTAAAAACAAATTCACTTAATATGAAGACAGTTTCTTTAAATTTTAACTATTTATTTTTTTTTTCAGTGTGCAATGTTATCTAAGGATCTTTGTCGTAACCATAAACACACAACGGCTGCCATGTTGTGGTTAATTGTGCTTAATGAGTGTTTCTCTCGAAGCTTGTTAAAATTCGTTCATTTCGGGGGAGGGGGGCATTACCCCCAAAATACACCTTGCGTATCCACCTTGGCCATAAGAATTATAGTTTGTGCTGATATAATTTCAAAGAGCCTAATATTCAGCTACAGTCGGAAAGAAATGCTGTTATGCCAACAATTTTATAATTAGCCGTTTGTATGGCCGTGTAACAAAACTGTAACAAATCGAATAAGTTCCTAGTTAAACATTTAATGGTACATTTACACCAAATAAATACTTTTTGCATAACAGTCACAAATTGAAGAATATGATTCTAAGACAGAAAAGGGAAAAAGAACTGGAGTTTGTTTAGTAATCATATAAAGTTCGTATTCTTACACTGAGGGAAATATGTGTTAAAATTAAATTAAATTGTGTTTATATTAAACGAATTTGTTTTTGAAATAGAGCTTGAAACAATTTCATTTAAGTTATATACAAATTTTTTCAAAGTTTAATTAAAAACAAAAGTTTTTGTTTTTAAAACAATTTTTTTAAATATACTTTCATTGTAAAAATTTAAAGTTTTAACACATTTATTTAAACGAAAAATTTAATGCAAAAACTTTAATATTTAAAACAAATGTTTTAAATTAAAAACAAATAAATTACCCCACAATTTTTTCGATGCCATTTTTTTAATTTTTTCGAGTTTTCGAAGTCAGATTCGTGATTAGCGACCCCCCGAATAACAACTTTTTTGACTTCATTTGATGAAGGTTGCGTTTATTGCGGCTTGAAATATTTCAAAGTCAAAATAACTAATTCTTTTTTATTTGATCTTGTGTTCAATATTTGTAAGACTAATTCAAAAATATTTTCAATCAATCAAATGTACAATCGGGGTCTCAGTTGTCTGGCAATAATTTTCAATGATTCTACTGCACATCATTTTTTAATTCAATCTCTGATAGCAACGTATATTTTGTTATTGGAAGGAAATAAGAGAAAATTATACAAAAAAACTGAAATAATTTTATAGTTGAAAATTAAACACGCTTGTTTTATATTTTGTTTTGAAAAAACGCAAATGAGTTAAATTTCTATTTTAAATTTTTTTGTTTAATTTTAAAGTATGTTTTTTTTCAGTGTACAAAAATATATGATCGAAAAATTATGTGCAAAAAAAACAGAAAACTAAAAAGAATAAATACAAAATTAGTGATCTTCCTTCGGTAATAAAACACTGTAACGTCTTAATGTACGCTGACGACGTGAAACTTTTTCTTTGTTACAAATCACCCGAAGAACGAAATCTTTTACAATCTGATCTAAATAGACTTGTGGACTGGTGTAGCTTAAATATATTAAATCTCAACTTAAAAAAAATGTAAGAAAATGACATTCTTGCGAAGATCTGCTAGTAACATAAATTACACTATAAATAACACTAACTTAGAAATAGTTTCCAGTTTTCTCGATCTTGGTGTTATTATGGATTCAAAACTTCGCATCAATCTCCACGTTAGTATGGTGATAAATAAGGCAAGAGGAGTCCTTGGTTTCATTAAAAGACGGGCTAAAGAATTCAGTGATCCCTTTACTACTAAATTATTATATACCTCTCTCATAAGGCCAATTCTTGAATATGCATCAGTTGTATGGAACCCACAATATAATGTCTACATCGATGCCATAGAATCCGTTCAAAAACGGTTTTTACTTTTTGCTTTACGTCATTGTCATTGGAACCCCAATATTATGCTTCCATCGTATGAAATACGCCTCAAGATTATTTTACTACCTTCCCTAAGAAGCAGAAGAATGATGCTTAATGTCATGTTTCTGTATAAATTATTTCGAGGCGAGATTAATTCGGAATATCTCATCTCAGCTCTAAATTTTAGCATCCCAAGGAGAGGAACTAGATATTTTCTGTTTTTCAAGTTGAGTCAGTGCAGTTAGATTGTTAGGAGCAATATTAGAAAATACGTTCAATTTTTTTTTCGCCAACTCTTATAATGCAGCACAATTTTGATGGGAACCATAAAAAATGGCTTCTAAATTTCAACAATCTATTGCAGATTTTGTATAGGAAGTATCCATATATGATAACATTTCTTTTACGTTTTAAATTAATTATTTTTAATTTAGGAGCAACCACAACAACAGCTGATGATCGGTCTTACAAGGATTTTAATAAGAGGCGTGAAGCTCATGAAAAATATGCAATACAAAATCACTTGCCTTCAAAAAAAAAAAAACATAAATGTAAACACAATTTATCTTATCTTTATAACTCAAAAGCTATACGATAGCAAAAACTTGGGTTGTATCGGAGGTGCAACGCCCTCTTAACAAAAGCCATAAAATGTTATCAGTGAAACTGCATGTGCAAATTGAGGTCGAATACTGAGCTTCGACGCTGTGCGACCTAAAACTGCAAAGCTGTTCGATATCGCAAATTTGGGTTGTATATGAGGTGCTACGCTTCCTTGTCTAACGCCCATAAAATGTAATCAATGAAACTACCGGTCAAAATTGAGGGCACATACCGACGCTGTGCAACCTATAACTCCAAAGCCATACGATATCAAAAATTTGGGTTGTATAGGAGGTGCCACTCCCACTTGAAAAACGCCATAAAATGGTATCAGTAAAACTGTATGTGTGAATGAAAGTCGAATACTGAATTTGGAAGCTGTGCGACATATAACTCCAAAGCTATCCGATATTGCAAGTTTGGGTTTTATGGGAAGTGTCACTCCCCCTTACCCAACTCTCATAAACTGTCATCAGTGAAACGGCACGGGTAAATTGTGATCGAATACCGAATTCCGAGGCTGTGCGACTCATAACTCTAAAGCTATTTGGTATCGAAAATTTTTATATACATAATTGTGGGCGGTAAAAAGGGGTGTGGCAATTTTTTCTGAAACCATCTCGTACTCGAAACAAATCGAGAAAATTTAAGCTATAGTTTGACCATGCCCATTTTTAGTATAGTTACCGACAGTTATCATACGAACTTAAATACCAAATTTAAGCTTAATACGACCAAAACCGTCTCAAATATAGCATTTTTTTATTGTTTTTGGGTGGTTAAAGGGGGTGTGGCAACATTTTATTTTTTCCCTTAACCTTCGCGCAACAATTACAAAAAACCCGTAGAAGAAAATATGCAAGTTTTAAGCATCCGAACAAATCACGATCGATTTTGATATATATATGTATAGACTTTAAAGGTTTGAAATATTTGAAAACTTTTTTTACAGAAAATATTTTTAAAACAGTAAAAATTATAATAACATTTAAAAAAAATAAAATTTAATCCAAAAAATAAAAGGGGATGGTAGCCCATATTTTTTAATGATAGAAACTGATTATTGAATTTTGTGTCAAAATTTAATAATTTTTGCAGATCAATGATATGCACTATCATGTCTTAAGCCCAAACTGTTTCTCTTTCACCAACTCTGGTCTATTCCCAGGTTGTTCCTCTTACTTCTCAGGTTTCTGTTCCACCTAAGCCATTAATTGCAATTCCACCAACTAAATCAATCTTTGTTTCTCGCTTAGCTCCGGATACAACAGAGGTTGATATAGATTTTTTCATTAAATCAAAGCTGAAGTGTTCCTTACATCTTCCGGTTCATAAATATTAATATTCAAATGTAAGATCGATTACTTCTTTTAGATTAACATTTCCTGAAAAATTATTTAATTCTATAGTTACGCGAATTAGAATTTAAAAGCAATCAAAGACCGGTAAATGTTGCACATTTGCTGCGTCCCCGAAATAGCCCTGAATCTCCTCCAAACAACGATTAATAAAGCGCAAGTCTAAATTAGAGCTTGTGTACCAAAAGCTTTTCGATATTTTCATTAGCAGTTTTGATTTCGAATATAACATTATACTTTTTACAGAGACTTGGCTTCGCTCTAATATCATAAATTCAAATCAAACAATGCTATTCTGCTTTTATAATAAACATCTCAGTTTAAAGAAAATCTCAGTTTAAAGACAATCCAAAACTTTTCTATAGTTTTGTTAACTCAAAACGTAAAGCCTCCAACTTTCCACCACTTATGAAATTCAATCAGGAAGAATCATCTTGTGACAATGTGATTTCTAACATTTTTGCAAACTTCTTTAAATCAACTTACTCCGATACACAATTTAATACTAGCACAGTGTATCCCTTTCTCCCCCCAGTTAACTCTTTAGAAACTCCTGTAATAGACTCCTGTAATAAATATTGTTATGTGTTATCTTCAACAAAAAAAATTCTCTTTTACAACCAGCCCTGATGAAATTCCGAGCTGTATTTAAAAGCAATGTGCTACAAACCTGTGTACTCCACTAGCAAACATTTTTAATATTTCCTTGTATAGTGGTTATTTTCCTTTTATATGGAACGATTCTTATATTATACCCCTTCATAAATTTGGCTAAAAGATTTAGTAAGATGAGTCTAACTATCGAGGCATTGCAAAATTAAGTGCAACCCCTAAGTTATTTGAGAGAATCATAACTGATCAATTAACCCACTCCTTGTCTTCCACCATTTCTGTAACTCAACATGGTTTTCTGAAGGGTAGGTCCACTACAACAAACCTCTTAGAGTTTACTACGCGTGTTATAAATGGTTTTACTTTGGGACTGCAGACTGATGTTATTTATACGGACTTTAGCAAAGCCTTCGACGGTGTTAATCATAATCTTCTTTTGAAAAAACTCCACATTATTGGGTTTCCTGTCACATTATTAAATTGGATAAATAAGTATTAATCTAGACTTACTCAAAAGTTTTTATATAATAAGTCTCTTTCAAAACTTATTTCAGTCACTTCTGGCAGTCATCTTGGACTGGTTTTGTTTTTACTATTCATTAATGATCTTCCTTCGGTAATAAAACACTGTAACGCCGTAATGTACGCTGATGACGTGAAACTTTTTCTTTGTTACAAATCACCCCAAGAACGACATCTTTTACAATCTGATTTAAATAGACTTGTGGACTGGTGTAGCTTAAATATATTAAATCTTAACTTAAAATAATGTAAGCAAATGACATTCTTGCGTAGATCTGCTAATAACATAAATTACACTATAAATAACACTAACTTAGAAATAGTTTACAGTTTTCTCGATCTTGGTGTTATTATGGATTCAAAACTTCGCTTCACTCTTCACGTTAATATGGTGATAAATAAGGCAAGAGGATTCCTTGGTTTCATTAAAAAAATGGGCTAAAGAATTCAGTTATCCCTTTACTACTAAATTAATATATACCTTTCTCATAAGGCCAATTCTTGAATATGCATCAGTTATATGGAACCCACAATAGAATGTCTACATCGGCGCCATAGAATCCATTCAAAATCTTTTTTGCTTTACGTCATAGTCGTTGGAATCCCAATATTATGCTTCCATCCTATGAAATACGCCTCAAGATTATTTTACTACCTTCCCTAAGAAGCAAAAGAATGATGCTTAATGTCATGTTTCTGTATAAATTACTTCGTGGCGAGATTAATTCGGAATATCTCATCTCAGCACTAAATTTCGCATCCCAAGGAGAGGAACTAGATATTTTCTGTTTTTCAAGTTGAGTCAGTGCAGTTCTAATTACGCTCTTCATGAACCTTTACGATGTATGTGCAGTGATTTCAATGATAACTTCAACATGATTAATTTTTCTGATTCGGTAGACGTCTTAAAACGGAAAATTATATTACATTTAAATAATTAAATCAATTTAACTTCATTCTATTATACCTAACGCAGTTTTATAACAATATAATATAGGTAATTGAGATTGTTCTGTTTCTCTTTTTTGTCACGATATTATGTTTTATAAAGTAAGCACCATCAAATATGAATCGTTTTTAAAACTTACTTTTTAATTATTCAATATTTTCATTTTTATTCGAATTGGGATTTACGTGCTCACGTGGTTTCCTGATTTGAAATTAGACTGAACTCACACTATCACCTGGATTGGTGTGCCAGAGTATATCTCTTTTCCACACAAGTTTATGCCTGCGTTGGACCAAATGCATATCCAACTAATTGGGATTTTGATTTGGCGGATTTGAGATTTATCTCATTTCCACGTAGGTCCTTGGGTTGGACAATGGCCGCAAACCAGTTAAAATGAGTTTAGTGCTTTGGATTGTTTTTCGGGTACCTTAAATTGATAATTACTATTATTAAATTCGATGTTGCTTATTTATATAGAATCAAGTATACTTAAATACGCGTTTTATATATATTTAATTTTTAAATTCCGCTGAAAAGCCAATTAATGTGCTTAGTGGAAAATCCTAATTGCCAATAGGGGGTATGTTTTAGTATGTAGGTGCATTCTGTCTGTCCCGGCTGATTTGGGCAGATTTTAGAATGTAAATCGTGCATGCGTATAGGACGGGTATACGTATCTTTGGAAGATTTCATACCTCCGGGCGAATCCAAAAAAAAAAAAAAAAATATTGTGATTAGATCAATACTGAGTAAAGTGTTCCAAAAATGGAAAATTGTTTGAATTAGCTAAAAATGTTCACAATTTACAATAAACTGCGAATTTTTAGTCCAAAGCGTGTTCAAAAATTTTGTTGTCAGCCGTTTGTTTTTTTAATAAAATCCGAATAAACTGAACAAATATGTTTTCATTTTCGTCGTTTCTTACAACGGAACATTAGTACATACATACAAAAGTTGACCGAACTTATCAAAAATTCATCAAAAGGGTAGTCAATAAGAGTAAAAGATTTGTACTGAAAATAGCCGAAATCGGTTAGACCCTACGGGTACTTCCATTGATCCTTTATCAATCTTTTACTTGATTTTATATGGGTAGGCTCGTGTAAATCTAGAATGGCTAGAAAACAATGTTCCGAAATTTATTTCCCATGCATAGTGGCTCTCGAATTCACCAGTTGCAGTATCTGAGGAGTATTCTGGAGCGGTTGGAGTATCTGGGAGGCAAAGGGTCAATAATAAAAAAATACGACAGCTTGAACGCTCTGAAAGTAACACTATAGAAGTTACTACAACCTAACCTGCGTGCAGCGTACAACTCGTTCATGGACCGCCTGCATGGCATAATCCGGGCCAAAGGTGACACTTGGAGTGACGAACTTGAGTGTAGACCGAATTTATTGTTTAATAGTCTTTATTAAATTTTGTACAACTTCTTTTGCAATTGAACTGCTTGCCTTAAGCCGATTTTTTTAAATACTTCGATGTCACCGGCAACTCGATCATTCTTTTTTTAATTCCGTTTGACAATAGCCCAATACCTCTCTATCGAACGAAGTTCTAAAGCGTAAGGTAGGTTCTTGTCTTTTGCAGCAAATTCAGTATAGAACGGGCGTACTGTGCAATGGCTTAATGAGGCCATATTATTGGCACACTTAGGGCCGTTTTCTCAATGTCCGGTTAGCAAAGCTCTTAACCGGGAGTTAGCTAACCGTACGATAAATAAAAAAACAATTTCGTTTTCACCAAGTGTCAATTAAGTAACTGTCGGTTAAGTCATTAATTGTGAATTTTTTCAAATGTGAATACGCTAAACTGCATATCAGCTGTTTACACTTGTTTGTTATTTTATTTTTGATGAGAAAGTTGTAAATATCTAACAAGGGTTAAATAATAAATAATTTAAAAACGCAACAGAGTGCTGAACTTCAGTGCATATGAAGAAAGTTCATTACATCTCCTTTTTATGTTTTGGATCGAATTCAAGTAAGAAAAAAATTAAATCCTCGAAATTCTATCCATTTTTAATTATAAAATATATAATTATTTTTTACGCTATACAGCTGTTCTTCCGATTAGCAACTAACCGGAACCTTAACTTGCCGTTTACTTAACCGGCACTTAAGACCTAACCGAACATTGAGAAAATGCTTTTTTGCTAACCGCCAGTAAAACTTCCGATCAGTGCTTAACCAGACATTGAGAAAACGGCCCTTACTGGTTTTTTAAGAAATGGTATAAGGGGATAAATGAGGCGCTGCTTTTCGCAAATTTCGGTTGATATAGTGTCATTTGTGAAGAAAGAGGTCCTAAGGCCGTAAGATCATATAGTCTGCCAGATGAAGATTTTTGCGCAAAATTTTTCAAATCAAATTGTTGAAATTGATTAGTCAGCAGTACCATTTTTCTGTTTTTTGCAAAATCGGCGACCTGGTAATGTTCCTGAGTTCATGTATACAAAGGTTTCATCGCCCATAATAATGAACTTACATCTTGAAGCAAACGGTCGTACAATTTCCGAATCCTTCTTTTCCACTTTTTTATTCACTTGACTTTTACTTTTTTGGGTACTGTTTTTTACGTTCTAAGATTATGTCTTTGTTTCACTATTTGGATCATGGTTACACTGGTTCTAGCTTTTTTGTCAAATCTCACACATACATTGAACTATTTTTGTTTATTTAAGTAAACACCTTAAAATCAAGTTTCGGATCTCTTGGACATTTTGTCGTCCACTTTTTGGTAGATCTGTGAGAGAACAGGTTTTTTTAATTTTTTTATATTATTTTTTTACCATTTACACTAGCTTTTTTTCTTTTGGCTGTCTTTCTGTAACCAATTCATTTTTCAGTGCAGTAACTACGCACAATTTTCTTACGCACTCTTCGATTCGAGGCATCGCAAAAACTAAGATAAGAATAGAGGAGAAAAAAATTCAAGAAGAATTGATTATATTTTCTAACGGTGCTTACCACATTGCAATTAAACATCTACATTGCGAGAAATATTGAATTGAAAAAGTGCTTTCGATATACTGCTAATTAGATAGTAATAACAACGAAAAACTCAAGACTGAACGAAACCAGCGTTAGTTTAAGGTTTTTTTGTTAAAAAATCTATTACAATTAATAAAAAGTCTATTAATAATTTTAAAATTATAAATCGACACTAAAAATAAACATCGAAAAAAGATTTAAAAAATAATTTTTTGTGTTGAATCGCCGTGTAATCGTATTCGTTGAATACTATCGTATTCAATTAGTATCAGCGCGATTGCCGGTGGTCAATATTTTTTTAACCGATATTGACAAAGAATGTCCCATATATCAAATCTGAATACTAAATTTTTATGGTTATCAAGATTGAATCCAATGATTCAAAAGGATGAACAAATTTTTCAAAATATTTTGGTTTTAGAAAAAAAAATATATCTTCAAATTCTACCGCTAATTTTAAAATCAATTCATAAATTTTGTTTTTTAATTAATGCAATTAGTTTTATTAAACTTGAGCTCTCCATATAGACCTTAGCCCCAACCACCTACAGAAAATCATGTAGGAAAAATGTTAAAATCCACAAAAAATATTTTTCCTCGACTATCCGAGTCCCATTTATGACTCGAAACGTTTCTAGCCATCTTACAATGTGAGATTTTTCAATCTACGATGACAAAAGTAGAAAAAACTTCCGAAAACTAAATTTTTTTTTCTTGGAAGCAAGGTGAATACACACAGGAAGCCATGCCAGAAGTTTGAAAATGATTGCTTTATCCGATATATTTAAAACGGGAATCGTAAAACGGTGGTTTTTGTGTTTTTACAAAATTTTTTTAAGCCTCAAGATAGCTGTTCTGGTACTGTTTTGTATAATTTTTTTTCTGTCGAAAGTATTGTGTCAAAACTTTAAGTAAATCGGAGCAAAACTAACGAATATACAGTGTTTCAAGCGACCGGGATCGACCCTCATGCTGGGATGTTCGAGCATGAAAAACTTTAAATCGATTTTCCCAAACATGTAAATTTTAAAGTCGGTAACCACCATTCCGAAAAAATACTAAACAAATCGTTTTAAAAGTTGTACACATATTATACATACAAATAACTATCAAGTGGCGTTGAATTTTCAATTAGTATCAATCTTGCAATAACAAATAGGTCGATTTTATAGTCAAAAATCGATATCACAACTTTAAAATTATGCAACAAATTTGAAAAATTGATAAAACAAAAAAAACCTTGGCGGCAATTGAAAGAGTAACCGATTAACTAATCAAAACAATTTTTTTTATTTCATATTATAAAATTGTTAACTTTTAAACTTCTTATGTAACGGAAAAATTTTGTGACAGTATGTATTTAATTTAATTTGCAATAAAAATAGTTGCTTAATATATACAGGCTTTATTTAAATTAGCAATGGAAAGTATAGCATACATAAGAAAAATTAAATTGAGTTAACACTTTGATGGACTGCCAAAATTTTTTTCGCTTATGTACGCAAACAAATTGATTTTTTCAAGACCAAATCTCATAGATAGTTTATACAAAAATTTTGCTTCTATTTTTTGCAGGTTTTCTAAATATTTATATATTAGGAAAAGGCCTCAATATCACGAGAATATTTGTATTTTTACAGCTTTTTTTTGGTAAAAAATTAAAATTTTTTTCTTTGAAAACCAAGAAGCGCGTAAGATCTTCTAAATAGGTATTGATTGTAATAACAGAGAAAAAAGCTACAAAATTTTCTGTTGTTCTAATACAATTTAGTGTTTCGAAGTCCACTCAAAGAGTGAGTTTTCTCTTTAGGCAACTAGCTAAAACTGACGCGTTGCAGCCACCCAATTGTGTTCGAATACAAAATTTCGGGGTGGTGCGTTCCTATAACTCCAAATCTATTCGATATCGCAAATTTGGGTTAAATGGGAGGTTCCACGCCCCTTTCTTCTTCCAAAGTGTCCTTTCTCGGGCCAATACGAGCCCAACAAGTCTAAAATCCTGCAAATCGAGCGATCCGTTTTCGAGTTATGAGTGCACATACAGACGGCAGAGGGTGTTTGAGATAGACCACCCACCTCCAGAATTTTTTTTTAGGAATGAACCAAGGATTCATATCACAAACATTTATAATTTCGTCCTGCTAGATTGGTGAAATCGAACACTGTGCGTCGATTGATGCTTTTCCTACACACTAAAAAATATGAGCATAAATTTTTTACTATTCTGTATACATATAAATCCAAACCAAAAATGTTTTAAAAGTTATACGATCAAATCTTATAAATTTTTCCAGACCATTTTTCTCGACAGACCAATCGAAACCACAATATTTTTAAATTTCCCGATTTCGGTAAATTTTTTCTTTCGAACCAGAATATATTTTGATTAACAGATGATATCCATATGAAATTTTTAAATTATATTTGTTTTATTGTTTTTATAATATTGAGTGGTATAAAATTTATAAATTATTTGGATTAAAAAAATTCATACCACACAAATGTTATAAAAAAGATAAAATTTACCCTAAAATTTTTTACTGTGTACATTAATAAAATGTTCTTGTCGTCACAGGTTCTGTTGCAAAACAGCAGAAACTTGTTAACAATCAACAGCTTTAGGTATTGCGGACCAGGCTGTGCTTTTAATTTAGATATTTATTTTATACGAGTCAAGTCACAACATCCCATATCTAGCTCCAAAATATCTGGTCAGAAAGGATAACATTTATTTAGTACTAAATATGTAATAAAAAGGACCCTCCTCCCTGACAGACCCAAACCTCAACTTTATGTGTATCTGTCTGTATTCATGTGCATCCCTACATAACACACATCACCTGCTGCTTTTGACATATAAACTGTTTTTTTATTCTCTTCAGCTTATCTAATTAAAAACAAATTATCTCAAGATTCATGAAGCATCCTTTTGCGTAAGTGGTTGCATACCTGTTAATATGCTATGAATTTAGCTAAACAACCAAAACTTGCTCACCACCACCTTGCTCAAAACCACCACGCTCATCAAATCGCCTCAAATACAAGCGTGAATTCATACGCTTCGCTGATGTTTACATTAAAAAGTTTGTCGTTTATCTCAACTTTTTTACTGAGTAAATAAAAAATGTGCCCTCTTTTGTGTTGGCGCCTAGATAGTGGATGTTATAATAGTCGTTGGCAACGGGACCCGTTGTCGTGAGCTTGTACATCACATTAAGCCTGAAATTTTTAATTGAATTGAATTGCCTTCTTGGGATAAGTTTTCCATATCGTGGCAACACTAACACGCCCGTAACTAAGGCACAGAATCGTGCATCGTAGCGTTGTCCTGACAGTTCTGCACAGAATAAAACTAATTACTTTTTTGTCTATGAGCGCGTATGGGATAAAATGTATGTGTGTGTGAGTGATTTTTAAGCGACTTGCAGGATACGAGCGGAATAAGTGGCGCTAGTGATGGAATTTTTTTTATTTGTTGGAAGCTCTCAGCACAACGTTAAGTGCTTATAATTGCAATGAATGCTAGCAACGTGCGGAGTTTACATATCACTGTAGTGCAGTTGTTGTTGTTGCTGTTGCTGTTGCTGAAGTCGTAGTCATTTCTTTCATATTCGTATTGAGTGCCCCGCGGTATACGCTGCAGGTATACAAAAGCGGCTCTAGTGCACTATTTAGACGTGAAGTACGTTTATCTTCATTCATACTTTTACTCTGACGCATACATAAGCAACCACACACAACTAATCTTTGACAAATTAGGCCAAATAGGTAGGAGTAATAAGTAATGAGTTGGTAATGAAGTACTTATCATGCAACTATAAACAAACATTCTAAATAAAGTGATTTCAACTTAATCTAGATACATACATAACAACAGCAAAAACTTAACTATACAATTAAGTACATCTCGTTTAGTGAGTTAGTTTAATAGATGTTGGTTTTTCAACCAGGTACCTCAATTAATTTACTTTTCGTCTCATGCCGAATTAATTTCGTACATAAGTTTTTTCTTAAGGCTTCAAGCATGTGTGCTTTAAAATTCAATCGAGTGGATTAGAATTCCTGCTGGTGGGAAATAGTCAGCAGTGTGAGCGGTAGAATAAAGTACTTAATTGTCTCATTTGTACATAAAGCTTTTTTAAAACCCGCATGAACCCGTTTGAAAGCAACTAGAAATAAAGTTGTTAATTTAATTAAAGGAAAAAAAAAATTCACGTTCCTTAATCTAAATTAAAGAAAACTTAATCTTAGTGCCACTTTTGATGGTATCTTATCATAATCGATTTACTGAAGTGGATTTTGAGTACTTACATTCTAACTTAATTACTTAGCTTACAACTGTGAATAGGTTATGGCTTTCTTTAAAAAATTTGGAAGCCTCATTGACTGCACCTGTTGGTAAGAGTTCGTTAGGAATATTTGTATGTCCTCACACAGTGCACGAAGTATACCATATTCATGTGAAACTAGAAGTGAAGGATAGTAAAACTGGATATTTTTTTGAAAAAATTTAAATAATATGTATAAAAATTCAAATTAATATTAAAAATGTACATAAAATAAAACATCATATTATCATGTTTAAAATTTTAGTTAAAAAATATTTTTATTCAGATGTTAAACATACCATATCTTATAAATCCATTGAATCCTGACCCTATTTTTATATGGTAATTTTGCCAATTGTAAGAAAACAATTATTTTGAATGGTGTTCTTTGAACCGCTACTTCGACTACCTTACCACAAGGGATGGAACCCTCAAACACCAAAATTTTCTACAATTATTTTTATATAAAAGTCTATTCAATTATATTTCCAACGGCAGTTGAAACTTAAAATTCAATAAAAAATTCGTTTGCTAACGAATATTCAAATTTACCATATCACAGATGTCAAAATTACCATATCTCATTAATCCATGGAGTCCCCATTCAAATCTTTATATTGTAAAGGTAATTTCACTAGAAATGCGAGTTTAAGAAAAGAATTATTAAAATTTTTTTAATATTGTTCTTCGAATTCAATTACCTTATCGCAGGGGATAGAACCCTTAACAAACAAAATCTCGAAACATTTTTTTAAATTAAAAACCGTTTGGTTTCCTTTTCAACGGTTGTTCAAAGTTAACATTCGGCTAAAAAGTGTTTGAGATAAAATTGAGAATCTAATTGTGAGCTTTCGGTCAAGTAAGATTTTTTTAAAAAGGTAACAACAACAACAAGTCTGTATAGAGTCAATCACTTAGCTGACTAGACAGTATGTTACGGAAATTACTAGTTGTCTTTAAGTGATTAAGCTGTGATCAACTCACTGTTAAGGTCGTATATGATTTCACACATGTTAGTACAAATTCTTTAGAATTTTACGTTCAAATCGGCTACTTAATCTTATGAAATTTAAAACAGATAAAAAAAATAAACTGGCCATTTCAGCCCTAAGGACTTTGACCTAGCTTCTTCTATTGATCAATTGTGTTGTGCATGTTATTAAATGTTTGATCACAAATGACCGACAACTGGACCTACGTGTTTTATGCCGACTCCGAACGGCTTATGTTCTCAAGAAACTTTACATGGCAATTTTTACTCCCTGAGGTTTGCCATTGTCTGCAGAGAGGTGACGACCGAACAGAAAAATTAATTCAATTGAAAATACTTTCTGTCTGAGCTGGAGTTGAACCCGGGCTACCGCAGTTCATTAGCTTAGGGGCCACGCACTCTACCCACTAGGCTACGGCCGCTGCAAATAGCTATTTATAAATCTCAGCCATAAACTCTACACCAAGGTTGCCATCTGTTCTAGTTGCTTCTTATTTATTTCAATATTTATTGGTGTTTCACAATTCGTCGAAATGCACCATAGAATTGAAACGAGTTTTTGCTTCGCTAGAAGCTAGTGTTTTTAACTGAAAGGTGGCTATTTTCAAATATTCAATTACTCATGACTTTGACACAAATCGATCAATTATTAGATTATTTAATTAACTTGACATTAATTAAATTTATTTGGCCGTGCTCCGCCATAGAAAGTTAGTTAAATTAATTGTGATCTATTATTTAAATTATTACATGAATTTAATTGTGAGCTTTAGATCAAGTAAGATTCTCTTTTTAGGAAGGCAACAACAACAATAACATTTCTGTATAGAATCAATCACTTAGCTAGCCATTAGGAAATTTTTTTATTTTCGTCAGTGATGCTCCATGAAAAATTTTACCCAAATCAGATACTACTTCGATTGTGGTCATGCCTGTTTATGTTTTAAAACAAAACATGATATTCTAATAAAAACTTATCACTGTCCTAAATGGCAAAAAGGGACTAAGCCCTTTTTTCCCCATGTGGTCTTTGAGAGAATCGGAACGAGAGCCTTGCGCTATACTTGCTCTAGACGTGTTGAAACGAAAATTTGTACACTCGGTTACAAGTGCTATAAAATTTGTTTTAAGTGCGCAATTTTATTGATGGTAAATGAAACATATTGTTAGACTTGTATGATTAAATTTTAATACGAGGTGATTATAACAGTAACCTTAAAGACACCTTGTTAAAAATATTTAGTGAACAAAAAATTAAAAATATAATATAAATATAATAATAATTAGAAAATACTCGTACAAACAAAAATGTGCGAAAGACTGCAGTTCAGATGTAAAAATTTTTGTCACCTCAGTTGATCCCTTGCAACTTTATTCCAGGAATGACAAAAATGAGGGTGCAATAGTTTGGAATAATGCGAAACCTGCATCTACGCGTTTTTGCCGACCATAAAGTCTTCAATTCATTAAAAAACCGTGGACTCCACTCTCACGGAGCAGCAAAATGTTGAAAAACAAGTTTCAAATCGTCCCCATTTTGTGCATTCGTATCAGGACAAAATATTCGAGTTGTCTACGAACTGGATGGAAAATTTAAAAATGCTATCACTGAAAAAACATCTGCAATGCGAGTTACATTTGTGGTGCAACATCAAAAAATTTAATGAGCTGGAAGAGATACTGAAAAAGAAGGTAAATGAGTTTCATTATCAATTCGCCATCAGTATATTACATGCGTGTATTAGATTTATGGAATGGTTTCTGCCCTTAAATTATAAAATCAATCCATAGCAAGGAGATAAGAAATGGAAAGCGCTGTCCAAAAACGCAATTAAGAAATCGAAGAGCAATTTTGAAAGGAACTTGTATTGCGCATCGATATATAATCTCAGTCACAAAATATTGGAACTGCCGAATGATGATGAGGAGCTTGATGCAGATTATCCGGGTGATATCGATGTAACTGTATTATTAACTCCTTAAAACTTATAGAGTATCAAATTTGAAAATTCGAATATAGTTACTATAAAATATAGTTAATTTATGGCAGCCATCTTGAATATAAAATTTTTGAATTCGGATCCATTATCAGCAGGGCTCGTATTTTGATGAGCTAAAAACTTGCAAAAATTACCTAAAAGAATGACACAAATGACATAAAAACTGCAAAAAATTACCTTATAACTGACAAACTATTACATAAAAAATAAAAAAAAATAAAGCTTTAGAAATAAAACATTACTAACATTAACATTTATTTTATAAAATTGTTATACATAGCGATACAGTATAACGTGCTGAAAGAACTTCGATTGTCTGGCAAAATGTTTTTGTAAACAGAAAAACTTTTTTCTACTTCTGCACTGAAGAGAGGAACATATTTAAAAATATTAAAAGTATGTCATCGAATGTAAGTTCCTCTTCTAATTTCATAGCCTTAAAATTTTGCCCCCTAATATTTCAGCAAAAGAGCATAAAAACAGAGTTAATAAAAACAAGCATATCCTGAGCTTTTATCTCACACTTGTTTCATCTTTCTACATACACTTTCGTCATTTTCACCATGTGCAGGCAGAGCTTTTTTTCATCGAGGTCTATAAACAAAGCTACTCCGTTTTCGAGAGGTAATGTTTTTGATTGAAAGGACTCTATTGTTAAAGAAATATGTTTAAAATTTGCATTTTTAAATTCTTATTACTAAAAAAGAAAAAAAAAATCTATTAAAATTACACTAAGTGACCCCAAAAAACCGAAAAATGCTTGAAAAATTAAAAATTTCAAAAAAATGACAAAAAAAGAAATCAATAATCGCCTCAAATGACAAAAAAATGCCCTTAATCTAGTAAACATTGCCTAAAAACTAAAACCGATAAAAAACGATGAAAAATGACAAAAAAAAAATACATAAAAACTTTTCATATTTGGAATTTAGGAAAAATAAATGGAATTCCTAAATAACTAGGAAATGTCTTAGAAGCTGCAGAAAAAAGATGACATGTCATCGAAATCCTAGCCCTGTACTTGTGTAAATCTATTTTTATGCTAATCAGACAATTTCCTGATGTTTTGGCCAGCTTTTGTCTCCATTTCGACCACTGTAGTCGTTTTAAATAGAATTGCTGTATGCGTTTGTAGATAAATACTACACGGTTAAAAATCTTGAGCTGAATTTTAGTCCAGCTAAAATATTACTGCGTTTTTTTAAACCTTGCGGTCTTAACCTTGCACGAACGTTGGTTTGTTAGTTCGTAGAAATAAATAAAACTATTTTGTTCGTTCAGAGAAACAAAAATATATATGTATATTGTTCTTTCCTTCGTGGAAAATAGATGTTCGTTCGTTCGTTCGTTCGTTCGTAGAATATAGATGTAAGTTCGTTTGTTCGTTTGTTCGTTGAATATAGTTGCTCGTTTTCGTTCGTAGAAAAAAGTTGTTCGTTCGTTCGTTGAAAATAGTTGTTCATTCGTTTGTTTATAGAAAATAGTTGTACTTATTTAGTATATTTTATTAAAGCTAAATTTCGTCGTTCGCATATTATTGTATTCTATATCACAAAATTGAAAAAAAAAAATAGATAAGACTGATCTTAAAGCACAATTTTCGAGCAATATTCTTTTGTTTGTTCGAAGATAATATATGTTCGTTCGTAGAAAATCAAAATAAATTCGTTCGTTCGTAGAAAATAGTTGTTCGTTCGTAAAAAATAGAAACAAAAATGTTGTTCTTTCCTTTGCTCTTAGAATTTTTGTATTGCATGAAAATATTTAACGCTCTGCTTGCGGTTTAAAATTTAAACTTTTCAAATACTAATTCGTAATTAAAACTCTTTTGTGCTAAAGCTTTAAAAAAAATGCAGCTTCACTTAACGCTTTTTTGTTTAAATTTGAGGGCAATTCTGTGTTGTTTTTTGTTTTTAATAATATTTATACTAAATCCTAATACATTTGTATACTAAATTTGAATTTCGACCCGTAAAAAGTTAGCCTGGCAACGCTAAGACTCAATATTATTCAATTCGGTTCATGTGTTTTTTTACTGCTCTTTTAACGTAAAGTGCAATTACTCCCCCATCTTAATTACTCCACCTCGAATATTTTATGTCGTCTAAAAAAAAGTTCATATATTGTTTTTGTTTTTACTCCAGTTTTATGCAACAGTGTTAAAACTGTTTCTATAATAAATAAAACAAGCGTACCCTATGATTTTTTTGACGAAATTTAATTTTTTCAAAACTTTGTTTTTAAATTGCTTACAAAATTGTCAAGCATTTAAAATAATTTATGTGGACAAATTATCACAACATCTCCTTCCAATTTAAAGTATCGTTTAGAATTTATTTTCATACTACTTGGCTATAATATATAAAATCGCTGTTTCTCACAATTCAAACAATAATATTATGGTCAAACAATATTCTCATACTATACTTATTTTAGTATAATATACAACAAAGCCAAAAACCTCTTTTGTCCAAAACAGGGACTTTAATCACATTAAACTCTTCACAGTTACTAATGGAAAGGGCAGAACTACGTCTGACGTGCCAACTAGTATTTTTAATAAAAGAGATTGTCCTCTTTCATTTGAAATCTATATAAATGCTTTTGAAAGGTTTTAAGTGTTTAAATAATTTTCTTTTTAAAATATCTGTCTTCTGAATTTAAAGTCGGTTTATAGACATTTAAGTTTTACTATATTTCTTTAGCTTTAGTTTCACATATACTTATGTATATTGTCTGCTTCGTTTGTGAAAAGTGCTGTTGCACGGTGTAATAGATTATTAAAGAAAATAAATTAAAGTTAAAAAATGTAACTTTTATTTTCCTAATTATGTTTCCAAACATCCAGTTTGTGGTAGTTAAGCTGCACTGATTGAAAAATTATTGTATAATTAAGCTTAGCAAACATTTTAAAGTCTCTTAAGCATTGAGGTAAAATTACTAACATTTACTAACAGAGCAACAGCCGTGACCTTATTTACAAACAAAGCAACTAATTCAACTCCAAGTACTACGTTTTAAAACAATTGCTGTTAACAGTAAAGTGCAAAAGCCGCACAACCTTTAACAAAATTTGTAAACAAAAAAAAAGTAAAAATAAAACTGAGTTTGTGCAACGTGGACGGAAACCGTTATTAAAACACTTTAGGTTTGCTTGTTTTTAAATGTTGCAAGAGTTTCTTTCAAACTTATTTTTTCACAACGATGTTTATATTATATTTAATACTAGCTAAATGGTTTTCAGCATTGGCCGGGTGTTTAGGAAACGTAATAAGTATATTTAAATAATTTTTAGGATTAGAAAAGTTAATTTCTTAAAAGCTTTTTGGGACATAGCCTAGTTTAATTATAGAGCTTAACTGGATCAAGGTCCCGCAAAAATATTATCGTCACTCCAATCTAGTACATTAAAAAATCGCATTTACTTAACATCTGATATTTTGTGGGTACACTCAAACGGAGATACATAGTTTGTAGTTTGAAACTTTACTATTTATTTTGGATCTTGGATTGACTTTGTCCGACGATTGGTTTAATAATAGTAGAAAACAATGGTTTCTGTGGTTTATGTGGTTTTTGTGAAATTGAAAATAGTAATAATTTTATGCTAAGACTTCTGATCTGACTTGGTTTCATAGAATATCTGTCCCATATATGGTTAATATGGGTTGAAAGATAAAGGTTTGTATTAAGAGCATATATTCATATACATACATACACAATTTAGACATTTTACTATATTTTCGATGTATATTTTATTATAACGTGCTTCATAGGAAAAATACGGCATCGTTTTTAAGCTTTGACTAAAATGTTCTTTAAAAGTAAACAAAATTAAAAACCATATTAATTCGAAGAATACATAATAACTTTCATTTATGATTAAAAAATTGCTATTAGTTAATTCAGATTAATACAATGTTTTCTTTTTTAATCATTACAAAATAATGTTTCTGATAATTTTTATATTGACGCTAGATGTTGATTAAAATTGGAAGTTAAGACGATTTTACATTCTCACGTCAATCCGATACAAATAAATTTTTACAGAAGAATTTTATTTCACTTAAAAGTTCAATATTTCAAACTTTTGGGTGTATTTGAACCTTCACCGAGAAAAAGAAACGAAGTGTGATCATATCAGTTAGCTTAACGTACAAAGTAGAAGAACTTATGAAAGTTTTTCAGTCAGCCACATAGTTTTAAAACAAACACTTTGACACTTATGGCAAAAAAACTTATTAAAATTATTTTAAGAACAAATAATGAAAACCCAAGTTCTTGGAAAATTTACCGAAACTACAGTTTTAATTACATTTGCATTAAATTGTAACTCATGTTTAAGGAAAAATATTAGTGTTTCATATGAATAAAAAGTGGAAATTATGTCATTTTATCGTTGGATATTTGGCTAAAACATATCAAAAGTTATTAAAGAACTTATCAGTGGCGTCCGTAACCTACCGATCCAAAACTGATAAAATAGACAAATCGTTATACATTAAGAATTTAGCGTATGATAAAAAAATGCAAAACAAGCTAGCTTTTTTTAAAAAAAATATTTCTAATTTTATGCTTTAGTTACCATGCAATTGTAAAAAAATTTTATATTTGATGATTGTGAATTCTTCAATATATGTTAAAGGAAAATTTGAATTTAAGGAGAACAATTTATAGTATATATCCTATATTTATTATATCGTGTTTCATAGGAAAAAAGGCATCTTTTTAAAGCTTTGACTTAAATGTTCTTTAAAAGTAAACAAAATTAAAAACCATATTAGTTCGAAGAATAGATTATCACTCTCATTTATGATTAAAAATATGCTACTAAGTTGATTCAGATTTATACAATGTTTTCTTTTTAAATCATTGCAAAATATTGTTTCTTATAATTTTTCTTTATGTAATACTTAAGTTGCTGAGCAATATCAACTTAAGTCTGATTTCAATGCTTCGTGAATCTTGCTTTAACTGCTTTATTTTGAATAACGAAAATGCACACCAACGACAAGCAAGACACGAGAAGCAATAGAATTTCGAACACAAAAAAGTATTGCTTCTCGTGTCTTGCTTGTCGTTGGTGTGCATTTTCGTTACACAAAATAAAGCGGTTAAAGTTTTAAATTATTGTATACGTTCAAAGGAAGGTTGTGTCGTTTTAGTGTCATAAAAAGTTAGCCAAAAAGCTGGGCTCCCGCTAAAAGCTCTAGATTTTGAGAGAATGTGGATGGAGCCCAATGCGTGGAACACAGCTTTATCAATTACAATTACAATTACAAATTGCTTCTGAGTGCCGAAATATGTCTCCACAATCGAATATGAAAAACAAAAAGATCAGATGGAAAAAATATGCTAAATAAAGAGCATTTTGTTCAATAAACGCATAAAATTTATCAAATTATTTTTGTTGAAATAGTCATATTTATGAGAAATATTTTTCTTAAGAAAAAAATCTACACTATATCAGATTTTAAAAGTAAAGGCATCAACAAGGTAAGCAAAATATTTAAGAACTTGTAGTTTGTCCATAACATTTGTTAAAAAAATATATTTGTAGTTTTAGACAACCACAACTTTACGAGCTTACAATGGAGTTCATACTGAACTAAACAGCTTTGTCGCAAGCATTTGCTTCCAAATTTTATGATAATTAAATGAACATTTATAGTACATATATGCTAAATTAAAGCATATCTAAACTAAGAAAAATTTATTTAAAACATTTAATATATTTTTTTAAATGTAAAGAATTCGATTTTCTTGACTTCTCTGAAATTTTTACATGTTTCAGCCAAAAATAGTGAATTCAGCATATGATGGAATAAAAAAAGGAGGGTATATTTTATTTATTTAACACGTTAACTGCCATGAGGCACATACGGTGTGCCTCAATAAAATGTCCACGTAGGCTCTGAGGCATAGCGTATGTGCCTCAGTATTTGATTACACATTATAGTTTATGGTTTAAAATAAGTACCTCGAAATGCAAATCTTTAAACGTAGTTCAATTCCGCATGGCCTGGCATACCTAAACCTATCTTTAGCGAATCATTTTTATACCCCCACGAATAAAAAAAAATCTTCTGCTGGGGAATATTAATTTCGTCAATCCGTTTGTAACTCCCATAAGGAAGCGTGGTAGGTATAGAAAAATATATATATTCAAGAGAATGTGTCGCAGGTCAATATTGCCAGACGAAATGGTTATTTACTATGATCAAAAAAAAATTGCACAAATATACAAACAAGGCACAGCACAAGTACCTCACAGCGTATACATTAAGCCGTGAGGTACATATGTTGTATATAAATCAACAATAAAACCTCAATAAAATATTTCAAAATTTCACAGAAATATAAAAAAAAATTTCTGATATTTTGTTCGTATTTTCTGACAGAGTGCGGAAAAATTCGTTCGCAATTGATTAAAATACAATCTTATCGTTCGCTTTTTGCTGTGTGTGAGAATTTTTCAAACGAAAAATTTAAAAGTAGACGAACGTTCGCAATCGAAAAAGGAACGCTCTGCTTGCGTCGTTTTTTTTATCACTGATAAACTTGTGAGCTTTGTATTTTTTCGAACGAATTTTTCACACAACAACAAAAAGCAACAAACGTTCGTTTGGAATTGTTCATTAAAAATGAGCGTTTGAAGAAAAAATTCACGAACGTTCGTTTGTACGTGGAGTTATTAGACAAAATATAAGTTTGTTGTAATATTTTTGTACCCTTGCTGACATGAAAAGATGAAACCCAAATACACATGTGAACTGTACATGCATATGAGGAAAAATAATGTTTTAATGCTTTTGAATAAGGTAAATAAACTTGATATGCCCAATCAAATGAAAAAGGATGGTTTGTTATGATTGGTGTTATATGATTAGATTGCATGATAGGTACAGTACAATGGGTGATATATGTAATGGATATGGTATGATGGTAATTTTGTTAGTGTTAAGTAAAGTAGAATCTTTACGCGGAACAATTAACTCGCACAGAGGTTAATCATCGTCAAACAATTCAACTAACGCATCGTTCCCTTAATTCGTATTTCTACCCCGTAATTGTAGTAATTTGAAGCGTTTTGAGCTTTTTTTAGGTATTGTGGTGTTTGTAGTAATTTGAGGTATTTTGTGGTGTTTTGAGGTATTTTTCTACCCACGTGAGAGATTTTTCTCACAAAATAACATGAGAATTACAACATCCCACAATCTTTGAAAAATACCAGAAGTGCTATTTATCGTGCTTTTCTGGTAACATAGGAGGTGACGGGACATAATCCCAAGGTACATAATCCCAAATTACTAATTGTTCCGTTTAAAAAGAGGACATAGTTCCAAAAATTGTATTTAGTAATAGACTGCTTAATAAGCGATCATAACATCAAATGGGGATTCAGACCGCTTGGGACTATGTCCGCTTTTGAAAGGTCATAATCTCGAGTGGTTCGAACAAATAATAGACCAGTTCACGATCTTGTTGCATCGTTGCAAATGCAAAATAAACAGCTTTTACAAAAACAAAAAGCATATGCTGCAAAAGCTTTTCAATGCTTTTGGTTTTTGTAAAAGCTGTTTATTTTGCATTTGCAACGATGCAACAAGATCGTGAACTGCCCTACTATATCTGTGTCGATATGCAATAACGCCTTAGAGGTCTTCCATAAACTACGTTACTGATTTTCCGGTTTCCCCCCTCCCCTTGCGATACTTCTCGTAGTGCTTTTCAAAATCCCTCCCCCCCCATAATGTAACGTGACATATGAAATTAATTCATTCGAATGATTATATATTTTGACTAGCTCTGACAATTTTCACTAGTATTAGTGACTAGTATGACTAGATACATTAAAGAAACAATTGGGAAAAAATCAATAATTAATATCATCTGTAAAAGCTATTCCATCTGCGTTCCAAGATTCGATGCTCTCAATCACTGGGATAGAAGAAGCTGGTAGCTTTGTTGAGGATTCTTCAGAATAGAATTTTTCATCGGATTCTATGCCGACCCATTCAGGTGAATCCTCACTTCTAACGCAAAGAAAGTCACCTGGTTTTTGACAGAGTACCCTTAAAGGCTGCACCCGAGCTGCACCAAGTTCTGTGTTTTTGTGTAAATGCTTTCTGAAAATTGATTTATTTAAATAGTATTTTTTATTCCGATTTATGTGGGACGGAGTCTGTCAGACGGGTAAACGACAACATTGACGGTCTGCACGCGACAAGAAGCGGACGAAACTACTGACTGTGACAACAATATTAACAAACTGGACGATGAGAAGGGCAGCTAGACAAAACACGACGAAGCGTAGGTAGCTAACGACGACGATGAACGAACAAAGGACAGTTGAGTGACGAACGAATGAAAAGTAAGTTGTGCGCCGCTAAGCGACACTTAGTATTGTGAAAATTGTTAAAGTAAAATTATTCAATAAATAACATGTAACAAAATAATAAATTGTAACAGTTAATAAAGACTTTTATTTGTTTTAAATAAATATCCCACAAATTGGGGGCTCAACCACGATAATTAAAGAAAAGAAACCGCGTTGAAAAGCAAAAAGAACTTTAATGGCTATGCTTGCTGTACTCTTACGTACACACACACACACATCTTGTTGCGCAGAAATTTGCAAGCACGGTAACAAGCAGAAATTTACAAACGAAAGTCAGCAACGCAGCTGCTCAACACAAAGCGATGACGTCATGATCATGCAACAAAGTTTGGAGCAGAAACAAAGTCAATGTTACAGGCTGAAAAAAGCAACGAATACAGGAGAACCCAAGTAAGCAGAGAAAACCAAGCAAAGAGAAGAGCGAATCGTGCAAACGAAAAAAAAACACCCCTTTTTGTCACAGCGCAGTTGGTGAGGTTGCAGTTATATTTCCATAATAAAACAACTATTCTTTTACTAGTTTTATTAATTTACTATTTCCTATTTCAATATATTTACGAATGGAATAGAAGTTAAAACAGATAACGTTAAAGTCTGAAAAGTTTAAAGATTATTCTAAAAATTAATATGAAAGATGTTTGAAAAAGAAATATAACAAAATTATTTTAATGTAAACAAAGCAAACACAGAAAGTGGAAGAAAGAGCGACAAGCTTGAAAATATAAGAAAGAAATAAGTTTAAAATAAGGAAGTTTCGATACACTGAAAAATATTAATACTAAAGTTGCTATTTTATTTCTAAAAACTAATTAACATTTTTCTATCTTTTCAACAATTTAATCTTATCTACTTTTAATAACATACATACTGAATAATAAACTTTTAATACTACTTAATAATAAAAATAAGAGAAAAAAAATTTTTGTACTACTTTTATATTACACTATAATTAATAACAATAAGATATTTTCTAAAAATTACAAGCTCAGCTTTACTTAACAAATAACGATGGACGTGGACAGTATTTTGGGACTTACTGTAGATAGGTTAAAGGAACAATTGGGTGAGTTAGGATTATTAACGACAGGACGGAAAGAAGACTTACAGGACAGACTCCTTGAAAACTTCGGTTTGTCCAGAGCAGATGATGAATCCGAATACGACGATGTAGCGTCTAATAATGAGAACAGATGGGTTACACAGCGGTCCGTATTCACTCTTAGGGATGTTGAGGACAGTTTATCTTCATTTACAGGAACAGATTCATTAGACATTAATCTATGGATCGCAGAGTTTGAAGACAGTGCTTCTACTGTGGGATGGAACAGCACGCAAAAATTTATTTACTCAAAGCAGCTGTTAAAAGGGGCAGCCAAAATGTATGTAAGAAGCCTTTCCGGAATAAATTCTTGGGCATCGTTAAAGAAAGCGTTAGTGGACGAATTCTTTGTAGAATTACCTTCTGCCGAAATTCATCGAAGACTACAAAATAGAGCAAAGAAGCCAACGGAAAGTTTGCGAGAGTATTTATACAGCATGGTAGAGATAGGCAAGCCTATACAGCTTGATGATGAGAGTCTTATTGAATATTTTATTGAAGGCATCCCAGATTCGAGACGCAACAAAGCTATCCTTTACCAGGCACGAAGCATAGCTGAGCTAAAGTCGAATATTAAGGTCTACGAAAAGGTGTGCAGTTCCAACCAGTCATCAAACATGTTGAACGTGCCACAGTCGGCGAGGAAGCCCATACAACAACTACACCATCAAGAAAGTACCAGAAGGTGTTTTATGTGCGGTAATGGATCGCATATAGCAAAAGATTGTCCATCAAGACAATACAAATGCTTTAAGTGCAACCAAATGGGACATCGTTCATTCGAATGTAAAGAAATGATCCAAGTAGCCGATAAACGCGTTAAGAACGAGAAAAGCAGCATTAACATGGTTGATGAATTGACAGTCATCAGTTTTAAAAATCACTCTAGCATGATATTTAGGGACATTGAAATAAATGGCCACGCTTTCTCAGCGTTAATAGATACAGGTAGCATTCTATGTCTTATAAGATACGACGTCTTACTAATGCTAGGTGATATTGAGCTTCAACCAGAAAAAAGGCAACTGATGGGCGTAGGAAATGCTGAGTTTCGTACTCTAGGCTGTTTCTTGGCAAGACTCGAGATAGACGATGTGATTTTGAATGTGGAATTCCACGCGGTAAGGGAACGAGATATTCCATATGATGCCATACTTGGAAACTCGGTGCTGAAAGATGTTGAAATTGTTTTCAACGAAGATGGGGCAGAGTTCAGAAAGAAGAAGACAAAACCAGAGAAAGAAGACGTAAAGGTGCTAGAAGTCCAGACGAATGACGCTAAAGATGAAAAGAAGCAAGATTTCAAGAAATTTAAAGAAGAAAATTTGAAAGAAGTTAAGACGAAAGATGTTAAAGATGAAAACAAAGAAAACGACTTATTTACTGAATTCAGAAATCTCTGTATGACTGTAGGAGAGGGAGAGATGTGCAGTGTGTCCGATTTAGATTTAGCACACCTAACTAAATCTCAGTCAGAAACGATCTTAACGATGGTTGGAAGTTATTCACCAGAAGGCAACATAAAATCCCCAGTAGAGATGAAAATCATACTAACCGATGACGTTCCTGTTTACCAAAGGCCTAGACGAATATCATATGCTGACCAAATATATGTTGATGAACAAATTTCAAGATGGCTTGAAGCAGGCATTATACAGCAAAGCACTTCAGAATACGCATCTCCAATAGTTTTAGCTTCAAAAAAGGATGGAAGCAAAAGGCTATGTTGTGACTACAGAAAATTAAATGAGAAGATTGTTCGAGACAACTTCCCGATGGTTTTAATCGACGACGTTCTTGAAAGATTGCAAAAAGCAAATGTTTTCACGACCCTGGATTTAGTTAACGGGGTTTTCCATGTCCCTGTTGAAGCTGGTTCGAGGAAATATACCGCATTCGTGGTCCATAATGGACAGTATGAATTTTTATTCGTACCATTTGGAATTTCGAACTCGCCGGCGGTATTTTCGAGATACATATTTACGGTTTTGAGGGATTTGATCAATGATGGAACCTTGGTGACGTATATGGATGATGTAATTATTCCATCCAATGATGAAAATGAGGGAATTCAGAAGTTGAGGCTGGTGTTGGAAGTAGCAGCAAAATATGGTTTGCATATTAAATGGTCGAAATGCCAGTTTCTGAAACGAAAGGTAGATTTTCTGGGGTATGTCGTCGAAAAGGGAACTATTCACCCCTCATACGAAAAGACGCTTGCAGTAGAAAAGTTTCCTATTCCAAAGGACCGGAAGGCGGTGCAAAGGTTCCTAGGCTTGACATCATACTTTCGGCGATTCATAAAAGACTTTGCCCTTATAGCCAAACCGCTGTCAGATTTGTTGAAAGGAAACGCGAAGTTCGAAATTAGGGAAGAACAACTTGTGGCAGTCCAGCAGTTGAAGTCAGCATTGGTGAGTTCACCCGTACTGAAGTTGTATGATCCCGCGGCACCAACTGAGGTTCATACCGACGCCAGTATGTATGGCTATGGCGCCATTTTACTTCAAATGGACAGTGAAGATCAAAATTGGCACCCAGTTCAGTACATGAGCAGAAAAACTCAACCGTATGAGCAGAAATACCATTCTTATGAACTGGAAGTACTCGCGATAGTCCAGGCTCTGAAAAAATGGAGAGTCTATCTCTTGGGGTCAAAATTCAAAATAGTGACTGACTGCAACGCTTTTGCAATGACGATGAAGAAGAAAGACGTACCGTTGAGAGTCTCAAGATGGGCGATGTTCCTACAGGAGTTTGACTATCACGTGGAACACAGGTCTGGTACCAAAATGAAACATGTGGATGCGCTCAGCCGTGTCTCTTGCCTACTTATCGAAGACTCGCTAAAGTTTCGAATAAAGGCCGCGCAGTTGCAAGATGATTGGACCCGAGCCGTCCGAAAAGTTCTAGAGAGTGAACTATATGAAGATTACTTCATTAAGCACGACGTTTTGCATAAGGATCCCATTAAGGAGCTTATCGTTATCCCTGCTACAATGGAGGATGAGATTATGAGAATAGCTCATCGTCAGGGTCATTTCTCAGTTAAGAAAACCCAAGACCTGGTGGAAAGAGACTTCTACATTCCTAACATATCATCCAAAGTCGCAGCCGTAGTAAAAAGCTGCATTGAGTGCATCGTCACAGAAGGAAAATCAGGCAAAAAGGAGGGGTTCCTTGCGTCAATAAATAAGGAAGACAGACCTTTGGGAACCTACCATGTTGATCATGTCGGTCCAATGGAAAATACACACAAACGATACAATCACATTTTCGTCGTGGTAGATGCATTTTCCAAGTTTGTTTGGCTCTACCCGACTCGAAGTACAAATTCGGAAGAAGTGTTAGAGAGACTTAAGAGGCAAGCGGCGATTTTTGGTAATCCCAGTCGTATTATATCTGACAGGGGCTCAGCATTTACTTCCAACATGTTCAAGGAGTACTGCGAAGACCAGGAAATTCAACATTTGCTAATAGCAACAGGTGTTCCTCGTGGGAATGGCCAAGTTGAACGAATCCACAAAGTGATTGTTCCAATGATATCAAAATTATGTTTGGAAGCACCTGCAAACTGGTACAAACATGTTGATAGGGTTCAACAGATAATTAATAGTACACCGCCGAGGAGCACAAAAATATCACCATTCAAAATATTGACTGGTCTTGAAATGCGGGTCAAAGGAAACCCTGATCTACGATCATTACTTGAAGACGCTACGATTGAAGAGCTGAATTTAGACCGAGAAAAAACGAGACAGGAAGCCAGAGACAACATCGTAGAAATACAAGCGGAAAATCGAAGAAACTTCAATAATAACCGAGTGCCGGAGACGGAGTATGCCGTGAACGAGCTGGTCGCCATCAAGCGCACGCAATACGGGTCAGGACTCAAGCTAAAACCCAAATATTTCGGACCTTATAAAATAGTTCAAAAGTTGAACCATGGGCGCTATTCGGTCGAAAAGATAGGACAACACGAAGGACCGATCCGAACTACCACTATCGCTGAATTCATGAAGAAGTGGAACCCTGCATTCGGGGCGAATAAACATGCAGGAGGGCCGAATGTGGGACGGGAGTCTGTCAGACGGGAGTCTGTCAGACGGGTAAACGACAACACTGACGGTCTGCACGCGACAAGAAGCGGACGAAACTACTGACTGTGACAACAATATTAACAAACTGGACGATGAGAAGGGCAGCTAGACAAAACACGACGAAGCGTAGGTAGCTAACGACGACGATGAACGAACAAAGGACAGTTGAGTGACGAACGAATGAAAAGTAAGTTGTGCGCCGCTAAGCGACACTTAGTATTGTGAAAATTGTTAAAGTAAAATTATTCAATAAATAACATGTAACAAAATAATAAATTGTAACAGTTAATAAAGACTTTTATTTGTTTTAAATAAATATCCCACATTTATTGTAAACGATATAATACAAACTTATGGCAATTCATAGAAGTTTTAAAAACGAAATACAAGCCGCAGGTAGGACACGACCTTCAACCGATTTCTTCTTTCTGAGAAGGACAGTACATGTCATACGGTATCTTCTTTGATCAAGAACATTCAGGCCTTAACGCCAAAGCCTGTCGCAAAAGTAAAGACCCAAATTTTTCAGACGTGTGCTGAGATGGTGAAGGAATACCAAAAGGTTCCTGTGTCGAGGGAAAAGGTGGTGGAAGAAATCGTTGAAACAAAAGTTAACCATCAATTTAGACGATCAAACATAAACATGTAAGATTAAAAATTTTTGAAATGATTGTGTTATTAATTAGAGGTTTTTCGTCGATTTTTTTTTAATTTTTGGTAACGTTACAATATCTAAACACCTCCCCCCCTACCGATACTTATCGTAGTGCATTTCAAAACCCCTCCCCCCCCCCTAAATTGGTAACGTAGTTTATGGACGACCCCTTAAGTCTGATTTCAAAGTTTTGATAAATCTTGCTTTAAATTTTTCAATCGCCATATGAGTTAAATGGAAGTGTCTTTTGTTTTTGTGTCATAACTTTGACTTTGGTCATGATAGAAACAATAGATTTTGTGCGTTTGTAATGCATATGCATAGAACACAGCTACATTAATAACTCAGATCTGTCGTAAGTCGAATTAAGCTATTAATGCTTATCGACACAGATATGACAAAATTATTCGTCCTTGTACGGAATGGTAACAACAACATCTACAAGGTCAAATCAATTTTTTATGGTGTTTTTAATGATAAAATTATTTGCCCTTGTATGTAAAAATGTTAATTCAACAGCAACAGCGCTCGATGCTACGCATCCGCAACCAATTTTTTTGCGAACTTATTTTAGGAAACGAACGTTCCTGAATTTTTCTTTGAACGATTAATTTTTATGAAAAATTAAAAACGAACGTTCGTTGCTTGTTCTTTTTTTGTGAAAAATTCGATCGAAAAAATTTTAGACTGACAAATTTTTCAGAGATAAAAAATACGACGCCAGCAGAGAGTTCCCCATTCGTTCGTGATAATTTGCGAAAACAATTTTATATGAGGAGAACGATAATTGAGAACAATCGTATTTCAAACGTTCTCCGCACCCTGTTTTCTGATACCAAAATACACTAAAACTGTAAAAAAATGGCCCGGAGGACCCGATATTTTTTTTTGTATGGTGGCAATTAAAGTGTTAATGCTCATGATCTACACTCAAACAAAAATTTAGGAGAATTTACTGCAATAATTGCTGGCAACTGATTGCAGATTGACAGACAAAGTTCAAGGCAAGTTTGAATAAAGACTGGAAATTTTGAAAATTAATTCTGAAAATTTGTCATCACCGATTTTCGATTTTCAATATTCAGAGTACTTATACGTATCTACCCAAAAATAAGCCAAAAAATTTCATTCTTGGTTCTTCTGAATTTTCAAAGATATGATTGTTCTTATGTAAGATTAATGATTACATTGTGTAATATTTGTGTAGCCAAAATCCAGTAGATAGTATTTACATAGAAAAACTCAAGACTGAATGAAACCATCGTTAGTTTTCGGTGTTTTTAAAAAGAAGTCCTTTACAATTAATAAAAATTATTAAAGTATTCTTTACTTCTCTCTTAAAAATAATCATTGAAAAAATTTAAAAACATGATTTTTTGTGTAGAATTGCCGTATGGAAACTATCATACACGTTTAAATATTGTGAACTACTTTCCAATCCAACCTTTGGTTTAAAGTCATTTTTATTCCAAAAAGTACTATATTTTAATACCTACTTTAGTTTAATATTGCTGGGTCTCGAACCAACGTTTCTAAAAGGAACATACATGCATTCGTAATGATGCAAAGTAAGCGAAACCTTGTTAACAACTGAGTTGGATGAGTGGATAAGGTGTTTGACCAGCACATCAGAGGACGTGTATTCAAATCATGAAATGGTCAAAGTGATTTTTTATTGTAAGTTAATATTTATTTTGCTTTTTTTAACTTTTTTCGGATTAAAAAGTAATATTTTTTGGATTAGAAAATTTTAAGCTTTTCCTTGGATTAAAAAACAATTTTTTTAAATGTAAAAGCCTTTTTTCCCCAATGGGACAGTGCAAACCAATAGCAACACAGCTCTGTTGAACATCGTTGCTGTAGCATACACGACAGAGAAGATAGTGACTCGAACTCTTCAACAGATGTGGCATTGTTGTTGTTACTGTTTCTTAATAACTCTCTCGAACTGATAACCTGGGGCCGAATTACAGCATCCGTGATCGAGCAAAATCGTCGAAGGGTACGACGAGACAAGTGCCTGTCAATCTTGTACAATTTTGCTCGATCACGGATGCTGCAATTCGGCCCCTGAACAGAATGAAGTATTTTCATTCAATGAACCCAGTTGTAAATAGACACATGGCGTGACCAAATATTTCTTTTATACCTTCAATGTAGCTGCAAGACCTCTAACGCCTGTAGAGTTAATAATTGAGTTTTTTTTAAAACTTCTTCAGGCGCTCTGAGTTATTTTGTGTGGAGGAAAATCTTTACTTTAACGAAAGCCTTACTCATGAAAGAGAAATATCATATTTCATACAGTCTTAGTCGTATTAGCAAAAAATGTATTAAATGTAATAAATTTGGTATGTTAGTGCTACTTAAAAAAAGTTGACATGACTTCTTTAAACGGCTGTTAAACGACAAAACTGTTTATTTGTTTGTTTATTCGTCCTTTATCCCTTTTAGACCTGACGCTAAGCCACTGAGAATTTTTGTGACCACTTCACTAAAATTGCGCAATTAGTATTTTAGTATATGAAAAAAACAACTAACGTCCGCTGCTCATTTTTAAAAAAAATTAGTGTGACGCGAGAATTCCGTAAAAACTTAAGAAATGGCAAAATTAACATCGAAACAATATGAGAGGCAAACATAAACAATAATCAGCGCAATCGATACATGAAATTTGTTTTACATTTTGATTCTGATAACAGCTATTACAGAGTATGTAAAATGAGTTGTGGATATGTATTAGCCAAAAGTATTTATCAATGTAATTTTTTTTTTACTATGATAAAAGTTTTTGAATAAAAATTAAAAAAAAAACAAAAGGCAAATCAGTGTTGATATGGTCGAACTTCGACCACAGGCGATACTAGTTAACATATAATGTTTCATGCAAGGATCTTTGAATAAAAAACGTAGTTAGTTGATAATAAATAAAATTTAAGTTTATATCAGGTATGCATTTTTTTCAATATAATAATTCTTCAATATGGGCACTGTCACCGAAAGTCTTACCGCAACTGAAAAATGTAATGTTACTGAAAATTTTTTAAACCTCCAAATAGAGAAAAAATTTTAAGTTTATTTAATGAGAGTATTGAGAGTTGATCTCAATCTGTGGTCCAGCCTTGATTGTTAGACAAACATACGAACGAACTTTTTTATATATTAAAATAAATAGTCGTATAATACAAAGTTTCATTCAATTTTTAGTTTTCAATTTTTACGGTTCTAAATTACACTTTATATGTTTTTTTAGTTTAATTAAACAGCTAAATAAAACTATAAAAAATTTCTACTTCTTTGAAGGGTAAAATCTGTATCGTAAGGTATGTATCTTTTGTGAGTAAGTCGTGAAATTTCACATTTATAGTAGTGATTTTTCAATCAGTTTTTAGAGTAATGATTATGGATTCAAGAAGAGCCACTGGAACGTAGGCTCAATGAAAAACCTGTTTTAATGTTTTTTAAAAAGGCAAACCCTTTTTCTTCCAATTGAGTTCAAACTCAAAGCAATTTAATAAAATCTTTTGTAAACGATAAAGAAATCACGTTTTTGGAAAAATGAAATTTACGCAGGCCTTCTAAGCTAAGAGCAATTTTTTGGAAACTAAGATATCACATTTGAAGAGCAAAAAAGTTACGCCCGCATGCAAAATTTCAGCTAAATCGGGGAGTTTTTGTTTCTATTTTTGAAGTAAAAAATTTTTTTGTGCATTAAGTGATTTCTCATAGAGAAAAATCTTTGCTTTCACGACACCTTTACTTACACCCACATTATTGGGTGACCGATTAGTGGCATTTAGAAAACTGCCATATTTCATACGATTATTTTTGTATTGAGCTAAAATTTGGTAATTTTTTATAATATATTATGAAGTTTAGTTCGTGTGGTTGCTGTCGAACACATAAAAAAAATGGACGTGGCCGTACTTTATGTATGCATACTTTTTAGAAATCATTCTAATTCTTGAGTTGTACATGATATGCATACTTTGATATATATATACTTTTTATTGATATATATGATATATATGCATACTTTTTAGAAATCATTTTAATTCTTGAGTTGTACATAATTTCATAGTTCAACTTGGTGTGTAGGTACTATGAGTCCAACTGCATGTCGCTATGTAAATACTGTCACGCCTACTTTTAACGCCAAACAATAAAAATAAAAGGTGTTGATTAGCCTCCGATGCACTTGTGAATGTATCAACGGGTTTGGCTGGAATGTTTTTGATTGGGCTGAAAAAGAATACCAATCAAAAATTTTAATGGTCAAAATAATTAAAATTCCTCTAAAAACTATAAATAAAGGTGGATACAGTATTCAAAAGAAATTGAAATAAATAAAAAATAACTAGAAAGTTTAGTTTAGGAATTTAGAAGAGGATTAAGTGATTTAGGGTAAAAAAAATATATTTTTTATGGAAGCACAATTTACTTTTTCAACTTTTTCAACTTTTTTAAACTTTTTCGACTTTAAAAAAAAACAATAAAAACACTTCATATAAGGTCTTCCATATTTTGTTAAACACATTTTTCTTTTTGGGATATTTTTCATGTACCCATTCAAAAATAAAGAAAAAAAAGTCCAGAAATTGTGTCTTTTACCCCACTAACGCGGTATACATAAAAAAATCACAGTTATATTTTAATAAAATTTTGCATCCTAAAAAGTTTCACCCAAAATTACAAAATACCCATAAATATATTTGAAAACATAATTATATAAAAAATATTTAAATAAATACTAAATTTATTAAATTTTAAAATATTTTTTATAATTTTCAAAGCAATTTCAAAAAATTATTTCCACAGCATGTCTTGTATTAGCAATAACATATTTCGGTTCAAAAAATTAGATTTTTCGAGTTCATCCTGAAAACTAGCGATTAAAAAGTTGTTGTTCTTATTTTTGTTTTCTTTCATAAATTACTTGACTTAAATCTCCTAATTTTAACCTTGTAAAATCATCAAAGGTCACAATTAATTATATAAATCTTTAAATTTTCCGGTAGAGCTCAACCAAAAACAAGTAAATTTATTGACTTGTTCGCACATACACACATTATGAATATAATCGTAGTTTCAAGCAAAGCTTAAGCATTGTCCACGCCATCTGGTATTAAAAAAAAAACTATTAACTAATGCTAAAATTCTAAAACTCTAAGGTTACAAGTCACGCCGCACAGTGATAATTTTTGTATGGAGCAGCGGAAACAAATATGTATCTTCTAAGGGACTCAATTAAATTCAATGGGCCTTAGTAATAAACATTTTAAGGTCGACTCTAAATTTAGTGTAAGCTTTTAGACAATATTTCCATAGAATTTGTTGACAAAAAGCTTACAATAAATTCAGAGTCGACTTTTAAATGTTTATTACTAAGACCCAATGAAGCTTTATACATTGTATGTTTATACTATATTTGTGTAGTGTGTTTAAAATTTGCGTGATACGCCTTCTTTTTGCAAATTTGCAAATTTTCATAAAAGGAAAGAATTTTGCCTGATTTATTTGAAATAGCTCGATATAATTTGATGAAGTTAAGCGCAATTTGCCAAAATAATTTTGCTACCGAAAAATAACGAATTTTACAAGATTTCTTTGATTTGGCTTGATATAATTTAATAACTTTCACCACAGGTTATTAATTTGCCCACATCATTTTTCTGTTAAAAAAAGGGGCGTGATCCGCGTTCTTTTTAATCTTCCTCACCTTCCATACAAATTTTGCAAAATTTCTTTGAAATGGTTCGATATAATTTGATGAAATTTAGCCAACATCATTTTGCTATTAAAAATGAGCGTGATCCGCTTTCTTTTTATTGATTTCTACCAATGAGGTAGACTTTCTACTGCATTTTCTGGCAGTACTGAAGCAATATCGGAGATGATCTTATTTTGACGGTATTTCATATTTTACGGTATTTTGACTTCACTAATTTCATGGTAGAGTATAAAAACTGTCAGAAATACGTCACCTAATATTGAAAATGTACAACACATAGCAATTTTAACAGAGAAAATTTTACAAGCAATGCATAAGCCTTGCTTTGCATATTTAATGACATATCTTCTTACCATTCTAAAAACCCAGAAAGTCAGAAATTAGTATTTCGGATATCAAAAATTCATTTTTAGTTTTATTGCACAAAAATGGGCTTAAATGGGCTTAAAATACAAAAATGACAAAACTCTTAAACTTAGCGGCGCACTTTACTAAAAGAAAGTCGCATTAGTCCACCATTGTTTTAAAGATCACTTTTGAATATTTTGAGCACCGACGGTACAACGCTTTTTTCATTGTTCATAGCGCATCATGTAATATTAAAAAAATTAAAAGAGTCATAATTTCTTTAATGTATTAAATTCATTTTGTAGCTTACTTATGAGGTAATAAATTAAACAAGTAAGAACTTAAAAAATATATTCATCAAAAGTGCTCTTTTCAATTGATTAAATGGAAAAGGGAAAAATAAAACTTGAAAATAGAATTATGGTTACTTTATACTATTTTTCTCTAATGTCATAAAATTGATTTATATGCAATTTGTGTGTTTTTAAGTGGTTGCATGAATGACACAACTCGATTTTCTTTTCATTTCTTTCTCTATTTCCTGACTTTTTTCTGGTTTTTTTTTCTAATTTCTCTTTTTTCTGCTTAACTGTTTTAGACTTCGGAATTTTTTTTAATTTTTTTTGTCTCTGTTTTAGTATGTTGCAATTTTTGTTTTTTTTTTTAATGTAGAGCTATTTCAAATTTTTATAGTTATTTAAAGAAAAATTAAAAGAATTTTAAAAATTAATTATTTACTCTAGAAATAGCTCACTTTTATATGCACACCATATAGTGGTCGTCAAAGGAATAAAATAACAGGAAATAAAAAAATATGCTAAAGCTCCACTGATGGTACAATTTATGTTCTTTATTTGTTTTTTAATAAGTTTTTTGTAATTTGTGAACTTCTTGACTACGATATTTTTTTCTATTTTAAAAAAAAAATTGCTAATAATGCATTCCAATCCATAATTCATACGTCGAATTTTCTTGTTTGAATAACCTCGTTCGTGATACAAAACCATTAAAATTTTTTCGGAGTCAGTTAAATGTTTTGCTTTAGGCCTATTTTGGATCTTCTACAAAAAAATGAATTTTAGAATCCACTACAAAAAATATAATATAATATATTTCACGATTTAATTTACTTAGCGGAAAAAACTTGCTGCACTTAAACGAATGCGTCGATCATTTTTACTATATATAAAGGTGAATAGCTTATATTTTAACAAAACAAAAATAACAACAAAAATACTTTCATCGTTATAGAGAGTAGACATTTGATGATTTGTTTAAAATAAAATAAGTTGCCAATTAGGAAATATTTCTACTTAACTAATGTTAATGTTAATGTTATATGGTGGAGATGCGTACTGCGACCTTAATTAGATCAAGGGATGAAACCTGCTTTAGACTCAGCTCATAGTTCCCATAGTTCTACTTAACTAAGAAAATAATTATTTTTAAAACTTAACTATTAGCAAATTTATGTATAACATTGTTTTGTATAAAAATATCAAAAATTTATGTAAGACCAATAGTTTATTAGATATTTAGAAAAGAAAAACGATTATCTCTATATTTTTTACGCGAATAACTTTTGTGCAAACACAATTTCGTATTGACCTTTTGACACGGTTTTTGTAATAAAGAAAAAAACACAAATCCGTGGAAGAAAAATAATCTTTATTTTTTTTTTTTTTTTATAAAAAGCTTTTATTTTTCTGGGCTGCTGGTATATTTGATAAGGACAAATATGTGGGGATATATTGATTGATGACTTTATTTCTCTCCTTGAATACTCCCACCCATCAATCGACATTCACTGACAACACAATCACACTCTAAGACTAAGTGTCTGGATTTAAGACAATCCAATCGATAGTGTCTGTAGGAATACTGAGATATTCCAGATGTTGCATATAAAGATTATCCATACTTAAAACTTAAACACCATTCCAAATATTCTTCATGACACTCACTCACCTCACAATGCAATTTTCATATAATCCACAATAATCGGCTCAGAGAAAAGTCGCCACTGGCAAACTACTGTCTGTCGCACATTAAATAATGTACACTTTAATTACACAAGACAATTACGCAAAACACAAACACATGTACATTTGCACAATCACATTAACGCGTTGATTGTTGTTGGGTTGGTAGGTCGTTTTATTAATGCAGGCTTGTAGGCAGGTGATGATATTAACAAGGCAATCATTAAGTTCGCTGCGTAGTGCTTTTAAGATGCGTGGTATCTTATTTAACTGACTTTATTAAAATTAATATTATTTGGTCTTTAAAATGAGTACCCCACGTTTCGATTTAATTTATATAAACGTTGATTATATTTATAAAGCTATATGTAGTTTTTAGAAACTTACTGCAATGAGCCAATTTAAGTTTAACTATTATATTTTTTTACTAAGTATATATGTTTTTCTTAAATTTTGTGTTTTTGACTATTCCAAACTTTATTTTAAATATTTCATGAAGCTTAAACAACAATGCAAATACGCCTATTTTTCAATTACGCAGCAATTGTTTCGCATTTGTTGTTTTTTTTAACTCTTTGTTTGAATTGTTTTGTTATGCAAGCCTTTTAATTGATATTTTTAACTAAATGCTTTTGCTTAGCCAGCTTAATTTTTTATAGTTCAAATGCAACAAGCTCTTTTAGTATTTTTAGGCATTCACTTTAATAATTTTGTACAACACAATAATCTGATGTTTATTGATTTTTGTTAAAATTTTTTTGTAATTCTTTTTTGTAAATTAACTATTTTTTCAACTACAACACCGTTTTCAGTTGCGTTTCTGCAACACCCAACAATTTGACTTCGATTTAAAATAATTTTGTTTTCTAACTTTTAAAACATGAGTGACACTTCGCACTTCTGTTGTACTTCATGCGAAAAATTTTGCTATTTTGACGCCCAAATGATGCTTCGTTTTTGGCAAATGCTGTCAGACGTTATGATTTAATCTCATTTTACGACACTGACAACTCTGATTGCCATATTTGGCCACTCAGCCAGACAGCCTCGACACCTCACGTTAGTAGGATTTTTTTTTTAAACAGGCTCACACACTCACTCACACTAACTCAGCCTGTAGCGTTCAGGCACGTCTATATTCCGCGTAGTGACCACAAAAGCTACAGCAGTTAACGACTTTACGCCACGTTTCAAAAATATTCAGAAATCAGGCGCCCGGCTTATATTGGTTGGTTTGGAACACTTGACATACAAATGTTCTGCACACTTTAGAGATCCGACGAGGACTGACTGGATGCTGGATGAACTCAAAAATTTCTTTACATTAATGCGAACAAAAGTGGAACCAAGTTGAAAAAAAATAAACACACAAAAATGGGTACAAAAATTACCCAGAATGCATCAACATAGAACTGTTTGTGGCTCGTGTGATGATTTGGCGCCAGTGTTGCTTGTGGATGGCATCAAAAGGACGCATGCGTTTCTGCCAACATGGTGTCCACTCGGCTCTCAGCTTCCATCTTAGCCACGTGCTGGGCTGATAACAACAGTTCCTTTCTTTGTTGCGCTTCGAATTATTCTACTTTTTCATTTCTCTGCTTAAGTATCGCTCGCTACATTAATTCGAATTCGAGAATTTTTTTTTTCGAAAATCTCAACATTTTCACAATGCAATAAAGAAATGTGTCACAATTGTGTAGAGTGGTGACAATTTTTCCTGTTGTAGTTTATTTATTTTGATTGTATTTGCGAATCGGTTAACATATTTGTTTTACTGTGTTCTTCCTGTGTAGTTGTATGTGTGGGTGTGAGCATACGAGTACGTGTGAGTGGTGCGTAGCTTGTATAGCGAGTGGAGCTGCTGATATTGTTGTAGGTTAGTAATATACGCTTTTCGAAAGAACATTAAATTTCTTTATATATGCTCCAGTATAGCAGGAACTGAAGAGTAAATGACCTTCCTTTGGTACTTGATGTTTGTTTGTTTGCTTATTTGTTTGTCAGCAGTCCAGTGCGCCTGCTTGTTTCCAATCTTTTGACTCTTGGCTTAAATTGATTTAATTGGAGTATTAAAGGCACTTGCTGACTGACCACCACAGATGTTTGCTTTAATTTCTTCGTTGTACTTGTTTAGGGTTATTCGAGTTTCTATGATATATGAACGCAGTTTGAATGAGAACGCATAATTTTATGCATATAGTTTTGATTGTATTTATAGATTTTCTACTATTCCTGAACTTCCAGCTTTGAGCGTTCAACGTTAAATTTAATGACATGTTGTATTGAATGTGATAAATATGTTATTAATAGTTCCAAGTACGTAAACAACATTGCGTAAGTCTTAAGACAAGGAAATATACACAAAATTAAAATGAGTGAGATGTTAAGCCTATATCTTTCTGAGTAATTGTTCTAGTAATGATTGATAACACCGTACAACAGCACTTTTCAAACACAAAGTAAACATAATACACATGAAACAGGAGACAAAGGATAGTAAGACTGCGTTCTCACTTTTTCTCTAGAAAGTCAGGAAATTTCAGCATTTTTTTTTGTGAAATTTTATGTAGGCAGTTACTGCTAAATAAAATATGTGTATTTGTACATGTATTTTTGAAAAACTATGTTATAAAATATTGAGGATATATGACAGTCAGATTGTATGATTGGATTTTTTGTTGTTGAATTGGTAAAAATTGTACTTCTTTATTATATCAATTTGATACAAAATATGCACTATAATAAACTAGAAGTGAATGTGTTGCACTGTTTGGAAAAAAATAACGAAATAAAACCTTACTGAATTTCAGGACGATCTCGGGATTCCGGGATTCCAGGATTGTATTTTCAGATCCTGAAAATCCCGGGATCGACAAAACTCCAAAAATTGACATCCCTACACCGCCCTAAGTTTTATTAGAAACAAAACCTAGTTTCAATATATACTATTATAAAATTATATCAATTATATTTGTATTTAATTGTTTTCAAATGTAATATTTTACAAAACAATTAAAATCGTCGTCTAAAAAAAAGTGATTTTCTCGAAACAAAGTTTTTTGATCAGTCAGGGTGTTTAAAAAAATCTATCAACCCAATTGGGCTGAAATTTGAATACGTTATTCTACAGCTAATGGCTCTAGCAGATAGTAGAATTGATAATTTTTAATATTGTTTTCCGATTTTGTACCCCGATGAAAAAAAACCCTGATATGTGTAGATGTCTGCTTAGAAGGTCGCCATTTTTTCATTTTTGTACAAATACATGTATTTTTTTACATGATTTTTGCATTTGTAGATTTTTGGGGTTTTTTTCGAAAAACTGCATACATTTTAATTTTATATCAAATCGAATAGTTTTTTAGCCTATGGCGTAAGAAAAACTTTTATAATTTACCCAAGAAAACAGTATATACATATATTGTATTTATTATAGTATATACTTCAAATTTCTTAAAATAATATACTAACTTTATGGTTAGAAATCTTGGAATAAATATTAATACAAGCATTTAAAAGTATTAAATTTTGTAAAATTTGTAAAAATTATTAGTAAAAATTGATAACGAAATCCGTAAATCTATTTTGTTTAACATTTTAATTTAGTTAAAATATTAATACGATAGGTATAAAGTTTTAAAGTGCTCAAATTTTGGCACTCGATTTGTTTTGAGTTCTAGATGGTTTAAGGGAAAAATATTTTGCTACACCCTCTTCTACCACATACAAATCAACAAAAATGCTATATTTTGTACGGTTTTGGTTGTATTAGACTAAAATTTTGTAATTTAGTTTATATATCTTTAGTTTATATAGCTGTAGCACTCTCATTTACAACAGTTCCAATTGAGATTATTCAAGAGTCACGGTCACTACGAAAATACTATTGCAGCCAATGCACCCGGAATATGTCATGGTCCAACTTTACGACAAAAGGCTGGTTGTCTTACCCTTTTCTACTTCCACCACTTGACAAAATGTCTTCATTGGCTTTAGCCTTCAAAATAATTTCTTTCCCTAGTTTATCCAACTAAGTTTATATGGCCCCTTTAAAAATCTTTCCCATCTTTTTTTCTGGCTGTAGTAACAACCTGCTGAAGCAGTTAAAATATATAAAAGTGATTTTTTTTTTCTGTATTTTCATAGCAAACCCTACAGCTTTATGTGAAACGTAAAAATTCACGAGGCAGCGAACGCATATTAAATATTTTGCAAGAGCTATAAACTAATTGAAAATTTTAAGCCATTATCTCCGACATTTGTTTTTCTCGTTATTGTTCTTTTTTCCAACCCTCCCTCAACCCAATTACACATCTGCTCATGCTGTTGTTGTTGGGCACTGAGCACTCCACTGAAATGGATTCAGTTGGAAAAAAATGCAGATATCGTACGAAAACACACACACACAAAAACATCGATAAGAACTGAATCTTTTAAAAGTTTTTGTTGATGTTGTTGATGTTTTCTGTTTTACAATTTGCTTTTGTTCGTACCAACTGTAAACATTGCTAGTAATAATTTAAAGATCTTCTGCTTCATCATCTGGGAAGAGCTTCTCCATTTTTACCTATTTTCACGGTTGTTTTTTAGTACTATAGTATATATATCATTTTCCGTCTTCAGACTTCTGCGAATGATGAACAAAAACAAAGATGTATATGAAAATGGTTAAGTTTCTGTTACCATTTCTTTTTTGTTTTTCTGCTCAATCCTCTGCTGTAGCGTCCTTCAGCGACTCAATACATGAATTTTGTAATTGTATTGCGATGTCTGAATATTTGTTTGTTTTACTGTTAACTTCACAATACAAACATCAAATCGCCTCTTTACTTTACTTTAAAAGCAAAAATCTTCCATTGGGTTTTTCTCTTTTGTTGAAAAAACCTTTCAAAAGAATTGACAAAAAAGAAATAATGAATTTTTTTTTCAGTCCATTCCCTTAAACACACCTACATTTTTTCTATAAATAATTTAAGTATTGACCTAACAACGCTCCACTTTACCCGTGACTTACATTAAGTAATAGGAGTTAAGCGTATCCGTATTTTTATATCCTTTTCTGTTGGTTAACAAGATAGAGAGGATGTAATAAAAATTTTTTTTAAATGTTTTCTTTATTTTATTGTTTCTTTAAACAAATTACTGAGGGTTAAAATACGTGACCCTTGATTATCAAAGTTTGATAATGGTTGGCATGAATACAACAAATATTTTCAATAAGTGATTAAAGATAATTTACATAGTTCTATAATACCATGAGCGGTCTTTTAAGATTTTATTTAACTGGTACTTATTTTTTTTAAAAGTGCACAGTGGTTTCAAAATGAAATCAAAATATTCTTCCAATGTTTTTGTCTAATTAAGTTAAGAAATACATTCCTTAATATGTAATGTATTATAAGAATCTGAAATTACAGTATAAATATGTGAAAATATATCTACACACAAAATAATATACAAAAAAAATTTATTTTTAAGATAAATAAGTATACTAGTTATTCTAAGAAAAACAAAAATGTAAAAAAATTCTTTTAAACTATTAAAAAACTATATAAAAACAAAGATATGGGGTTTTCAACCAAACGGTCTACCGCGACTGAAAAATTAAATGTTACTAAAAAATCTTTTTAACATTCATAATAGAGGAAAAATTTTAAAATTTATATTGTGAGAGAACTGAGAGCTAATCTTAATTTGAATTTAAAAAAAAGGGAAGCAAACATGATGAATGACAACAAAAATTTAAGAACGGTGACAAATGTTGAACAATTTTAACGAAAATTTTAATTTTATAAGTATAATAAATACTTATTTTCAAATAATATTTTTCAATAAAATTTTTTTTATTTTTTTTATATTTTTTTTTAATATTTTCAAAGTTTAATTCAACTTATTCAGTTTTCGATTTTTACGGTTCGGAATTACTCTTTATATGTTTTTCAAGTTCAATAAAATAAATAAAACAATAAAAAAAATTATACTTCTTTGAAGAGAAAAATCTGTAACGTAACTTATCATATAATGGCTTTTACAAGAATGATTAAAAAAGATTTTTCAACGAAACAATTATGAATAAATAGCAAAATTATTTCAGATTTTTTAAAAACAACTTTCTTTAAAAAACTCGTGCACACTTCGCAGATTGTTTTGTTTATATTGATGCAGACAGAAACCACTTCTTTTTTTGTTACGTAGCGTGTCCTTTTTTAAGTGCTTTTGTCTTTAGACAATACCTTCCAAAAATTGAAAATTTTCTTTACTACAGATAAGTTCGCACCAGCTTTGTAGTATTTGTAAAATATGCCCAAAATACTAAAAATTTAGTACATTCATGGATTAAAATATTAAAAAAAAATATTAACAAACACCGTGAGGTTATAACTCACGACAGCCAAATTGTAAGTCTAACTACTGGCCTTTTGCGCTATGCGTAATAGAAGCAATAAACAAACATATTAACCAAAGCGCCTAAATTGGGTCTTTAAAACTATTCAGGCTCCAAATGTACTAGAATTTAGTAGAAATTGTATTAAAAACAAAAAGTAATACAAAATTGTTGTCAAATTTAACCAAAAGTCTAAATATTTATTTTGTACCTTAATTTAAACCATAAAGCTAAAAGTGCAGCCGTATTATTTCATTGGTTTAAATTCTAGTACAGTAGAGTTTTTATTATGAGTTAGTATTTGCAAATTTTAAATTTTAAACCACAAGGTTCAAAAAAATGCAGTAATATTTAAGTGGGACTAAAATTTTCTCTAAGATTTTTAACCGTCTAGAGTGTTGTCCAAAAAACAAAACAGGAAAAAAAATTTTAATGAATTTAATTGTTAGCATTTTAGATGCTGTGTTGACTCTATGCAGAGTTCTTGATGTTGTTGTTGCCTACTTTAAACTTATTCGATCTAAAAAGCTCACAATTAAATAAATCTAAAAATTGAAAGAATAAATCACAATTAATTATCAGATTTAAATCATTTGAAGTTTTAATTTTTAGCAATATAAAAAGTCGTACGAACGTTACGCGCGACCATGAATTCCCATATTAAAAATTTTCTAAAAGGTAAATTTCGTGAAACCTGCTAACAAATCGGGAAGAATTTATGTTTAAATAAAGAACTTATATCCGAACTTATATAGACGTTGTTCTGCGCCTGTAGTGTTCTGCAGTGTAAATATTAATAAACTTGAAAACAATGCCACCTATCCGGCTATTGGCAAGAACCATTGTCTGTACAAAACAAATATATTGTGCAAATATGACCTCAATCGGTCAAGTCGTTCAGAAGTTATGCGATCACAAACAGGCGCACCAACGTTATATAGATTACGTTTTCGTAAATATCTCACCCCAGCGCCAGTTATCGGGTTCAAATTAAGACTTTCTTTGTATTCAAATACTATATGGTTTGAATTTGAGCCAAATTGGTCCATAAATAAGAAATTTCGAAAAATGCCAGTAGTTCAGCCATGATGGTCGGACATACATACATCTGCACCAAAGTACAGAGGGTTGAAATCGTCAAAAATGTAGATTAATTGAAAAATAAAATTTTTTTTTAAATAGTTATTACTCGACTAAAGAGTATACAATTCTTCATCACCACTGATAATTTCAATGTCATATGCAGTTTAGTTTTTCTGCTGCATATCCTTAAAGTTTGGACATTTGGTTTTTTTTTCACAAAAAGTTGTAAAAATTGAAATTTGTCATATTTTAAAACTTAAAATTTTTTATTTTTTATTCATTACAAATTATATTTTTAATATGGAATTCTAAGCTTCATGTAATAAACCATGATTTAAAATTATATGGTTAAAAAAAGTTGTGTAGAAATATTTAAAAAATAATTTTAATATATGTCTAAATGTCTGCAATTTTCTAAATATATGTGGAGTTTCCAATGGAGTTAAGGTAACGTTAGGTAAAAATGTAAATTTTGAAATAAACTACATAATGTGAGCTTCCATACTCAGCAAAAAAAACTTACGCATTTTTTTACGAATTGTGGAAATAGTCGCTCTTAGAAAAAAAACAAAGACTCTTATCTTTAATTTGCTTTGTCTCCGTTTTCGTTGTAACGCTTGTTATTGTTGTACTTCATTGTCAAAAATTATCTTATTCACCAAGTGGGGATTTGATGGAAGCTCCGGGCATAACTCATATACACAAGCTTTCCACGGCAAAGATGCAAGTAACGCAGCTGTTTTCATAACGTCCATTGTTCCCCTAAGAATGAAGTGTCACATTAAGATCATTTGGCAAAATCCTCGACTATCCTAAACAAGATTTTGTAGGCCATTAAAAAGGTGCTTAAAAATGGAGTTTATTAAAGAATGCTCCAGTGTAAACGAACAAGAAAGAAGTAGAGTGAAAGAAGAAATAAATGTCCTTGCAAATTTCCCAGCATTCATAGGAGAAAGATCTGTAAGCGTCACTCATAAACTTATGATAGTAATGGTAGATAAAAAAATTTGCAATGCGCTTACAGACACAACATCAACCCAGAGGTGCTACTTAAGTGTATCCTGCAGTAAATAATTTAACAATGTTCAAAGAATAATCGCGAAGGAGGTCAAAACAAATACATTGCAGTTCGGTCTGTCTATACTGCATGGTTGGATTCGTTTTTATAAATTTCTTCTTCGTTTGTCGTATATCAGCAGATATTGCGAAAGTTGTTTAGGATCTGATTGAAAAGATGCACATTGTCATAATTATGTTTTGGTCGCCTTATAATAATATTTTGGCCACAGGATCGCCATATAATATAATTCGCTACATGGCAGAATCGCCATGCAAGGATTAGCGATATTATTTATTTTAAAAGTATTTATTATTTTTATTAAAAGAAAAAGGATTTATTTATTTTGGTCGTGCTTAATAAGTTGCCGGCGTATATTTGCCACTGACTCTATACTTAATTTTCATTTTTAAGGCGTCACTGAAAAGTGCATTCAGGCAATTTAAATAAAACAAGTTTGGCAGCTTTTGGAAAGCTCAAAAACTTGAGTGAATAAAGGTCGGCAGCTAGTTGGAAGCTCAAGACTTAATTGAATTAAAGTCGGCAACTGGTTGGAAGCTCAAGACTTAATTAATATTATTTTGAAATTGTTCTTCTTTTTATACTATACATAACAGTACTTAGTCTTAAAACTAGTTAACAATTTTTTGTGTACTTAGAAAAATGTCCTTTATTAGTGTAGGAGAAAAGTAAAATATAATAATCATATTTTTATAACTAAGCAATATCAATGTTATGTGTGTGAGTGAAATAAATGCTAGTACTGAGCATGAATATATGTTTAATTGTTTGAATGTTCTTAGTGTTATTTCTATACACTAAAATAAAATGAGGTTATGCATACCGTAAAAGTGTGTAACCTATTGCTTTGTTTAAATATGTTGCTTACTATTGTTTGTTTTAATGTAATATTGTTTAATGTTATTTAAGTATTATATAATTGTATGCAATTCATACCGTAAAGGTGTTATCCTACAACATAATCCTTATTGTCGTATCTTGTGGTCATGAAATAGGTGTTGAAAAGTTTTGATATTTTTCGAATAACACTGCTGAAATTTTTGTAAAAAAATATCCGTGGCTTACATGCCTCCCACCGTGAATAAATTTTTAATACATGGCCCAGAAATCATTCCGCGCGCTTTAGGAAGTCTAAGAAGCTCGAAACAAAAGCTATAGAGAACACTTCGCGCAAATGTAGCAGTAAGGAATCAAATCGTGATATACCTTATAGGTTCCTACTAACCTCAGATTAAATTATTTCTGGTCAAGGCAAATAAAATAAAAAAAAACGAAAACTCCTTCCAAAACCGGCATTAAAGCTAATAATGTCGCCTTAAATTTCGCCGAAGGTGTCAACAGAAGGCTCAAATGATATAGCTGACGATGATGAATATGACTGGGTCTTTAGAGAAGAGTATAACGAATTTTGGCACTAGGAAGAACATTAACAAATTTATCTTTTTCGTCTTTGTAATAATATTTCATATAAATGTAATATTTGTACTATGTAATATTTTTTAAATTTTGCTTAAAAAAAGTATATTTACAGAAGTCATTGTGCTTGTTCATGGCAACCATTTTTAATTTCAAAATTTCCCATTTTTGTCACGATACGTGGTCCCTGTCAACTTATATCCAATGTTTTTATATATTAAGATATTGTCGTTTCTGTTTCCAAAATATTTATGTACTCTGCATAAACTACATACTAACTAAGCTATGACTTTTTACATCCCCTAACTCACTACGTAATTTTCTCACTTCGTTTGAAACGTTCATAAGGAGGCTTAGCAGGTATAAAAAAGTATATACATTTTGACTGTTCGTCAGTTTGACGGTTCATCCTACACAAAATTGGAACAAAAAAGGAATTAGTGATCACGATCCTATGATCATGAAATTTTTTATGCTTAGTAAGTTTAAGCTGCTAAAAAAGAAATACAAAAAATTTTTAACAAAAACAAAAAACAGGTGTATCGTTGCACACACAAGTGAAGCGAAGCTTTTTCGCAGTTTGATAATTAAGTGGTTTTTTTTTAATAAAATACTTTTCAAATTTAAAAATTTCAGAATAATATTCACACCAGAAAATTTTATTACATAACATTATTATTGTATTTTATATTATTTTATTTTATTGCATGTTACATTAATTTGGAATAATTTTTGTAAATGGTTTCAATTATTTTTATGAAAATTTATTATTTAAGTTATTGGGTTTTTTATATCAAAAATAGCAAACATATATTATAGGTGTAGTGTCATCGATATATCTAGCAAATACTGCATCAATAGTTGTCTTTAATAGTATTGTACAAATATTTGGATCGCTTTTCATTCGTAAATTATGTATATCAAAAAAGAATTGTTTAAAAGTCTGTGAACATTTATGACTTAATCCGCAATTTAAATGTCCACCTAAAAAAATTGGCATATTATGATAATTTTCATCCAGTTCAATGAAACCTGCTCGTGTATAACATAAAAGTGATCTATGAATGCATTTTATTATGTTTTCAATTTTGTTTTTGTTATAATTTAGTCTTTTTTCCCCCTATACAGTTAACACTTTTTGTCATTTTTATATCAATAGTAGATTCCGCAGAAAAGACAGAACTTTCTCGTTTTCTAGAGATGATCCAAAAAAATAAATATTAAAGTACACTTACAGAAGTTATTAAGTCATTAAATAAATACTACATACAGTAGATACATACCTTGCCGATGTCACGCCTACATTAATAATTTCCATATTAATTGATGTCATCTGTTTATTTTTCTGTCACTTAGAAATCGCATTTGTCAACGCACTTGTGGCCAATTGTTAATTTTTCCTGCCAACATTTTTGTTATTTTTTACTATTTTTGTTGTTTGTATTACTGCTAAATATGTGAGAGACATATGTAGGATAGCAAATGCACAATCCTTTAAATAGAATATTGTGATTCGCTTCAACATAGCTTCACGCATTATTACCAATAAAAAAACACCTACTTAACGATACTGATGACAACGTGTAATAAGTGGATGCAACATTTATGCTATTTTCTGCTACTTTTTATGCATTTCAAATGGCTACTAAATATGTAGGATATGTAGGACAGCCAATACACAATCCTTTTAATAGTTTATTTTAATCTGTTTCTTCAGCTTATATATCTTCAGTTAATACTTAATATTGAATGAACCACTTTACTAACAAAGATTTTTATATTGATGGGTAGGATGGAGAAGTATCAATCAAAGGGGTGTGAGTTCGATTCTCACAGCGTACAAAAAATATTTTTAATATTATATTTTCTTGTTGAAGCAACAACAATTCTAACACGCTTGTCAGATAAAATGTTGAAAAACCGATGAAAAACGGTGTCGGAAAAAGTCCCGTTTTTGAGATATCACTCAAGCAAATCACAAATTAAGGCATAAAAAGCTTCGCTTCAAAAAAAGAACATCACCCGGAGTCAGTTTTTAAAATGTTAAATGGTACTGGACCAGTGAGCAGTTTTGAAGATGTTTCTAATTTTGATGGAGATTAGGGTGATCAATTATTCGGGTTTTTGCGAAAACCGGTTTTCGAATTATTCGAAAAATGGCATTTAAAAAAACCGGGTGCCTTTTTTGAAATTCAGAAAAAACCGGATAATCCGGTTTTCAAATGTATACCAAATAACAAATTAAAACACAATTTTTGACAAAAAAATTTTATTAAAAAATAACAAAAAAATTCAATTATACTTATAAAAAGTAAACTTTTAGTTTAATTATAATTACAATGGAAAACATTACTGAGATCAGTTTGTTATTTTAACAAAGACAAACAAAACATAACAATTCATTTGTAAATACTTGATTACATATAAATATATTTAATTTAATCTTTAGTTTTCCCTAAAGTAGCATTTAAGAAATAAGATACAATTTAAGTGCTTGGGTGTATACCTTTTTTTTTTCTTTGGTTTTTATGAAACTTGACATTGAAAATGCCCTTTCACTCAATGTACTAGTTGGACTTATTGTGTACAAGGCGTTTAATAATCTGTCAAGGTTTTCAGTCCTTTTGCCGCTCTTATCCATATATAAAAAATCTTCCAAAAGAAAATTTTTGGTAGATTTTTTAATGGTAGTTTTAGGATTTTGAACGTTTTTTATAGCGTTATTTAGTTCTGTTTCTATAGTATCTTCAGTGGCATCAACGATTATTTCGTCATTTGAATCTGTAAACGAATCATGTTCTTCAGTAAATAATCGTAAATACAAAATGGATGCCAACTCTTTTGTTTCATTTTTACTTGAATATTTTAGAAATGCGTCACTAATTGGAAGTTTACTCGTACTTAAATACAAAATGAGAGTATTCAGTGTTTGAACACGTCTTTCTGATATACGTCTTTTTAGAATTTCATATAAATTAACTGATAATTGGTTTTGAATTGCTGAAAAGTGTTTAAGTAAAAATTTAAAAATACCTTCAGCTAAAGTCGAAGAGTTTGCAGAAAGTTTTTGTATAGACATTTCCAAAGGTTTAAGGGTGTCACTAAGCACAGACAAAGTTGCGATATCATTTTCCCTAAATGGTGTCAGTCCTAAGTCCAACAAAGTATGATTCACACATTTGTGCAATTTTAAAAATTGAGAAACCATATTGGCATAGAATTCCAGCGGTGCTTAACATCATGGATAAGTTTAAGCTGCTTATTAAATTGGTCTTTTACAAAAATTTGTAATTTCTTTTGCTTTTCAGCCGACTTATTAAACATTGAAACGCATTTTCTAACACGTTTTATAATAGAGCTTACATTATCATTAAGAGTCATGTATCCATCTACAAAGTCGAAATAATTATTTATAGCATTATCGTTATCATATTCTTCATCGCCGTTAGTATCCTCTTCACTGCCAATTTCGTTATTGTTGACCACATTGCAGTTCTTTTTGTAAAAGCTCTCAACAACACAGAGATGAATGAGGTGATTTATGCAGAGCTGCGACTCTGAATCAATACTTCGGCCGTATTTCGCCATGACCGCTGCACCATCATGGGTCGATGCTACTATGTCATGCTGCATATCTAAGCCAAATTCTTCCAACTTTCGTTTGATGACTTGTTCCACGTTAACAGATGTGCCTTTTAATTTCATCTCCTCCAAACCGAGGTTAAAAACTTCAAACGTTTTGCTTTCGGGATGAAGTGTTCGCACAGTTACATTTATGTATTTTATGTAAGATATATCCGACCATTCATCGACCACAATAGAGAAGCGCTGATTTTTTTGCTTTTAGTAAATCAATTTTTTCTTTAACTCATCTTTTTTGGATAGATAGAAATCATATATTTTCTCCCATATTGTAGTCTCAGAAGCCGGCATCTTGAATTGCTTTGATTGTAAATAAGCCAGCACCACTCTAGATTTTTTTAGTGCACGCACAGAAAGTCCATCCTCAGCAACACAGCGGGAAAAAATCTCACCAATAGTTTCTTTTCTGGAAACGTATTTAAGCATAGAACCATTTTCAACTGGTTTAACGGATGCACCCGCCTCTTCATTTACGTTGTGGTCTGCTTTGGTCGTTGCGTCAATTTTATGTACACTCCTCAAATGGTTCAGTAGAGCAGAGGTCGAGGAACCCCTGCAACCTAATTGCTTAGGACATTGCCGGCATCTAGCTTTATCCTTTCCGTCTCGATCAAAATATTTCCATACAGAAGACATCTACATCCAAACGAGTTGAACACCGTTGTAAGACAGCACAATATTTCATTATAAACCAAAAAACTTACCTGCTCAATGTTAGGTCAAACAATTTATTCACTTTTTTAACTTTAATAAAAAAAATAGAGCTCTGCTTTTAAATTTTGCTGTTTGGCATGTATCAATTTATTTGTAAGAATGTGAATGGAAAGGAAAACATGAAAAAACAGATGTTTGTAATAGTTGCCAGATTTATAAAACTAACAATTAGGTTGTTCGGCCGAAACACTGGAAAAAAAACATGTACGAGTACACATTTAACACAATTATGAATAAAATTAAATAAAAAATATCGAACGCCAAAAAACCGAGATTCGACAAAAAAATAAGCGGATTATTCGATATTCGAAAAACAGGGATTTAAAAAAAACCGACGGTTTTTATGAGTGAAAAAAACCGAGTAGCCGGTTTCTGAAAACCGAACTGATCACCCTAGATGGAGATACATCAAAGGAATGTTACAAACTCGTTAATAAAGCTTAAAAAAAATTTGCCTCAAAAATAAAATATTAATAGATTTTAAAATGAGGTATGTTTAATAAATAAAGGTGGGCAAGTACAATTTATAAATTTGGACGTTTGTGGAGGTGGGCTTTTCCTTTTGTTACAATGTCTATTTCTAAGAAAAAAATATTGTTATTCCTATCTTGAAGCAAGGAAAGGAGAGCTAAAATATATTGACACAATATCTTATAAATTTTTGTTAAAAGAATTGATTTTTACCCATAAACTAACTTTAAAAATTTTTTTAACTCTTATATAAACGTTTTTATAGTGTTTGAAAAATATGAATTGTATGACAGATGGGAGTTAGTTGGTTTATAATGACAATTTTTTGTGCATACTTTTGTTTAATTATTACAAACATATACATCAAGTTAAAGTTTATAGCTAAAATATAAACAAATTATAGATATTTACACTGTAAAAACTAACTTATTTTAAACACTGCCTTAAATTCTTAACACTCTCTTGATTTCATCGTCGTCTTTATGTTAAGTTTCTACAGCCTTAATTTTAGACAGTATGAAGTTTAAATTCAAAATTTTAAAGCGTGCCTGTTGAAAATCATGCAGTGCTACTCCTATTTTCAGCAGGACTCACATCAATTTGACGTATAGGCTTCTTTTTCACTAAAAGTAAGGGCTGGAATTCAGCGAAGCTACTGATGCTTTTACAATTTAACTGCCTTAAAATAAGACAGTATTGGATGCTGGTTTGCAGCAAAAACAGGCGAGTGTCATTTCAGCGAAAGCTGTTGCAGCTTACTTTAATACAGTAATAATAACATTTACTTTTTACAGTGCAATAGTTTTGACTATATCAAGTCGTATGGGAGGTAGGCGTGTTTTTATTCCGATTGTGTACATTCATTCAGAGAATAGTGCTGCTTACAACACATATTTAAACATAAATTTTTATGTTGTGTGACCTAAATTGTCTGAGCTCCAATGATTTAAGTTTAAAGTTACTATGGAGGTGGGCGTAGTCATTGTCGGATTACACCGATTTTTGTAGCATTAATTTTTTTTTGTATATTTCATAAAAAATATTTCGTATTTTGGCCATTTTTAAAAATCTTAAACCGCTGTGCGACGATAAATAGAAAGCAAAATAATCAGCATACACTTTTTTTTTTTTGTAACTTAAGGTAGCTCTACGCAGCAATATAAAATCTTTATAAGGCTACTGTTTTAGCCATGCTATTGTTAAGAATACAAAGCAAAGAAAAATGAGCAGTGATATTTTCGTTGCTTTTTCTGTTTTGCTGAATGTAATTTAAACCTTGAAAAAATATTTCAGTCGTCCGTCACTAGAGATGAGCGATTCGGTGATTTTTCAGGAACGGCGTTCTTAATGTACGCGATTTAAAAATCGCCGTTCTTTTATATACTGACCGTGATCACGTTATTTTATAACTAAACAAATACATATCCAAGTATGTATGTAGTTATGAGAGATAACCGAAACAACATAAAAACTCATACTAAGTTGCTCATGGTATGTTTACTTGAGAGACAGATTACGGTGACTAAATCACCGGTATAAAAAAATCACTCATCTCTAGCCGTCATCTCTTTTCAGACAATGGCAAGCTCGAGAGAATAAGAAACAGTATTGTAAAGCTTCTCGAGAATATGAGCCTTTCGGTGTCGGCTCACCTTTCAGTTATCGATCAATTGTGTACAATCTTTTAATTGCACATACAATACAATTGATCATAAGAAGCTCGGTCAACTTCCTATCAAGGGCTTAAATAATGGCCAATTAGTTTTTCATGGCATTTTTACTAGACAAGGTAGTATTAGGGTGGAGAGCCGGTGACCAAAACTGTCAAAACGAAGTTAACAGCTCATACAAAATCTTCAACTGATGAGAATGCGATGTGAAGATAAAAATTGACAAAATTTAATCAAAGTTAAGCAGTCAAAGTTTTAACAAAAATTAAATAAAGCACTTAAAATCGAATTTATTAATTTTTACTGGCTTATGCTTCGTTTCACAATGACAATTTTATGACGCCACAAAATGTTATCACCTGAAATATCACCTTAATAAAACTTAAGAACATTTTCTGCATAGCACCAGTCAATAATTTATTTGTTTTTAATTTTCAAAGATTGCCAAATGTAGAAAAAATGTCAACATGTTGTCATTTTCAATTTGATTGACAACAACTGACCACTGAAAATAACATAGTGAAAACCAAGCATTAGTGGTGAACTGGTTTAGTGCCGCAACACAATGTCCAATTCAATTAGTCAAAGTTATATTTTTTTGCCTGTTTCTCATTCACAAAATAGCAAAATGTCTAATTTGACAATTCTGGTTACTAAGGAGCCCTGGTTACTAAGCAGCCCTAACACTTCCTTATCTAAACTATAAAATAAAATTTCTAAATTCGGGCCTCGTTACCATCTTCATTAATCCTAGACCCATGTACAGTAAATTTTCCATTGAATCGTGTTTAATGTAATTAAATTGCTCATGACCTTAGAGCGGGCGCGCTGTGTAATTTCCCTTGAGCGGGCGATTGTCGTAAATTTTACGTCTGTACGGTACAACGTAAAGGAACGTCTGTAGCTTAGAAAAATATTGCTAGCTCGAATATCTCGGAGCTCGAGGCTAGCTTACTAAATGGTAAAAGTGGGGAGAGCGATAAGGCGCATTTTGTCGTTTGTCGTAAATTTTGCGACAGCGTTCCCGCTGGAAGGTTAACTCAGTACCACCATATAATTTTGTCAACATGTGTGAAATTAGAATAAAATAAAATTAATTTTGTTCTCTTGTTTTAATTAAATATTGATTTCTTATTTCATTCATCCGTGTCGTTTTTTGCTAATGTCATGTCACTTGAAAATAGAATAAAAATTAAAAAAAGATATAAAAAATTTACAAAATTTCCACATAAGTATCTCAATAATAATGTCTTGGTTCTTATTAAAATTATATTGAAGGGCACTGAGTGACGATACCGATGTCTTTATTTCTATGATGATATACAGTCATACGAAAATAAATAGGGACACCTGAATTTTTATATTTAAAGCTGCATGGATTGCGTACAGGGCGCAAACAGATATGGCATTAATTCCCTCGGGTGGTGGTTTCCACCAAAGTTTTATAAGGTGAGTATAAAACTTTGTGGAGTTTCCTCCCACATTGTAAAACTTTCAAGATACAGGAAGTTGTACGGTTTTGGTACGTGTTTAGTATTATTGATCTAGAATCTAAACTACTCACCATAAATAAAAAATGATATTTTGTATTTTAGAAAAAAATATCAAATTTTTCATCAGTATATCAATCACAATTTTGAGATTATCCAACGAAATATCAACAAATTGTTTATCTTTTGTTTTAGCGGAGCTGTTATTATCCAAAGTTAGAATTTAAAAAAATACTGTTGATTAAGTGTATTTTTACATGAAAAAACGACTTTTTGAATTTGGACGATTATAACTAATATCTTCATAATTATATTTAATTTAATTAAATCAATTTTAAATTTAGATGACTTTCCTTACTCTAATTTCTCGAAAGTTTGTAAATACAATTTTTTTTAATTTAATGACACCTTTTAAAATTATTCCATTACCGTTAGGCGCACAAAATTTGATTTCACGTGTTATCGATCCCTAGTAACCGATTTTGTGACAATTAATTTTTCTGTACGTTGAAATCGGCAAAAATTCGGAGCGTGATGAAAAGAACACATGTCTAGAAGAAACGTTGCGAAATTGAGTCATTGCATTTATTTTATCTGCGCTAAAATTTTATAATAAAGAGGTGGTTGTCTTCCTATTAAAAACCGATTATTTAAAGTTTAAGAAAATTAATTATGTAATAATGATAAATAATATTACATTTAATTATGTGCAATAAAATATTAGTAAATACTTGCAACCGGGTACTTTTGCGTTGCTGAATTTGTAACTTTTATGTAAATAGACATTTTAATCTCATTACCTTTAAAATTAAAATGTTTTATAACAAACAAAAATATTAGAATCAGAAAACAATGTAATTTAAGCGAAAGTACACGTTTTAGAATATAAATTGTGAGTACTAGTTATTTCACACATACACAATATTACTGTCATTATACAAATCGGTAGAAATCTAATTTGCCACAGAGTAAATGAGAAATGTGGCGGCCGTAGCCTAGTGGGTAGAGTGCGTGGCCCCAAAGCTAAAGAACCGCGGTAGACCGGGTTCAATTCCAGCTCAGACAGAAAGTTTTTTCAATTGAATTAATTTTTCTGTTCGGTCGTCACCTCTCTGCAGGCAATGGCAAACCCCAGAGAGTAAAAATTGCCATGTAAAGCTTCTTGAGAACATAAGCCGTTCGGAGTCGGCATAAAACACGTAAGTCCAGTTCTCGGTCATTTGTGATCAAACATTTAATAACGCGCACAACACAATTCATCAATAGAAGCTAGGTCAAAGTCCTTCCAAGGGCTGAAATGGCCAGTTTATTTATATTTTTTTTTAAATGAGAAAAGCATACATTTTTACCGATTCACTTTTCTTACACAAACACTTTTTTGAAAGATTCAATTGAAGTGAAATCGGAACATGTGACAGCTAGTTATCGATTTGGAACGAACGAATCGAACAGAAATCGATTCAGATCAGTGTTGGATTATTCAGTACAATTATACTTTTTCAGTACAGTTTTATTAAAAAAGTACGTAAGTACCACGAAGACATTTTTAGTACAATATCATTCACTTGTTTTTGATTTCATTGACTTGATATTTAGCTGCTTTTTTTAAATTTCATAAAGTCTTCTGTGTCTTTTTTGTGGAACTTTATCAATTTCACATACTTCAGCAAATGTTGAAGGACTATTTTCGATTCAAAATTTAAACAACCAAGATGCAAAAATTGTCTGCTTGTTGACTCATTTTTTTCTTTAGTTAAAACAAAAGATTTGTTAAAAGCCACTTTGCAATGTTGCTATAGCATAAAATTGAAAACTATTATGCATTTTGGAAATATTTCTGTTGAAAAAGAGCAAGACGCACATTTTCTTGATAAAATTTTAAATTCTGAATGTACAGTACTATATTGATTTTACTATGTTGAGTTGTTTTTCCATTTTTGTTAATATTTTTTTTTGTTTTAATAAATAAATAAATATATCCAAAATACCGTGAAACTATGTTCACAGTCGGAAATAGTTCCAATAGTTCCTTCGATTCTTTTTTAGCATATTCGAACAGTTCCGATATCAATGTTTTTTTTATTGCTTAGATAAAGCAATATGAACCGTCATCTCTTTCACACATATTACGGCTTACACGAATTTTGTGATCGACTGAAAGTGAAAATATGATGTTTGTGAGTTAATTGGGCCTATTCTGCGGAATCTTTTATGAAAAACTTCTGTTGTTCTGTTATGATTTCCCATACAAATTTTTGAGCTGTCAAAAAAAACTGTTACGAGACCAAAGTTCGTATTCTGCACGACAACCTTTTATGAAATCTGTTATAAATCATAGCAGATTTTTCGAACTGTCAAAAAATTTTTTACAAAATCTTTTATTTGGTATTCTGCCTGACAAAATCTGTTATGAAATCTGTTATGAAACACAACAGAATAACAGATAAATTTTTCTGCCTTTTATCATAACGAATTTCAATAAGTTTAATAAGTCAAGCTAAATCAGCTTTCGTTATGTTTAATTTATGAAACAAAGACTTGGAAGACTAAAAAAATAACTTTGATCCGTGGTTTTTTTTTTTAAATTGCATATAAAATGTATTTTCTATTTTTGTACAATCATTTATAATTTTTATAATAGGACTTTCTAAATAAAAAATTATTAATATTTGTATGTGTAGAAAATACAGCATAAAAAATTATATAAATGCTGACTTATATCTAGAAAGGAATTTATTCTACTTTCCGGAATTCTAGATTTTGCTGCAGCGTCCTCTTAGTCCGACATTGTTTTAAAATAAGCAATTTAATCAAAACGGACATGCTAGTTTGTAATGCTAATGCGAGACACTTCTTTAATGTTAATTTTGCAAAAATGTTTGCAATTTACACTTTAAAAGCGACAACTTCAACTTGCGTTGTTTTCTTTAATTTATTGACAGCAATCAGTTGTTTCATAACGTTTCATAACAGAAGTTAACGGAATTGTAATAGATTTTTGTTTTCGAAGATTGACAACAGGATACCATAAAAGAGCGAAAGGCAGAATACCAATTTTAACAGATCTTTTATGGTCGGCATCTTTTATGATTCATAACAGAAAATTCATAACAGAATAACAGATTTGGCAGAATAGGCCCAAATGAAAGAACTAATCTATGAAATGGTAAAATGACATATTGTCGTTCTTGTTGTGCGCAATACTGTGTTCATTTCGTTTTTAGCATGCTTTCATTCAATCAAATGGAACTGCTAGAACTAGGTAGTTCCGCGAACATGTTAAAATCGGAATGAACGAAACTACTAGAAGATATATCGTCGTTCTTGTTATGCACATTATTTTTTGCATTTAGTTTGAACTTTTAAACATGTGGAACTAGATAGTTCCGGGACATGTTTTGCTTCCGAGACAATTTCTAAATACGAACATGTTTTAATAATTCAAATATGTAGAATGATGTACAAGATAAAGGATGTAGAATAAGGTTTTCTTTATTATGCATGTCAGTACCGCATTTATGAAGAGCTGATTAAATAATATTTATTCATATCCTAGTAGATTGTCTTATGAGTTCAATACACACACTTAATTATTCCGTCCACAGTTCAAAGGAATTACATAGTTCCGTGGACATGATTCTTCGAACTAGTTCTGGTGTATAATAGAAACGTTCCATGTCCGTTCCGATTCTGGCACTTTTTTGCACAAGCCTAAAAAGTTTTTTGCACTCAGTAGTCTTGAGTGATTAAGCTGTGATTAACCCTTTGTTTAAGTCTTATGGGCTTCATACAAGTTGCAACCAAACAAAACTAGAAGTGTAACGTGGAAGTTTTTGACAGTTATCACAATGAAGTCACAATGTGTGTGTCAAAGTTACGCAACTCATTGACAGTTGCAACTCAGGTTGCAGCAAAATAAAATCATGTAATATTTAGGTCGCAGTTGCTGTTTTTTGTTGCGTTGTTGCTGCACTGCAGCGTGTATGGCAAAATGTATTGCTGCAACCATCGCCACTACACATACTACACAAACGTATTAAAAAATACGTAATCTAGTTGCAGTTCCACTTATGTTTTGCTTGCAATGTATATGGGCCACATTATATGATTCTACACTTGTTCGAACAAATTCGTTAGAATTATTATGTTCTCATCGGCCATTTATGGCAATCATATGACTTTAAAGCAGTAAGATATTTATAGATAAAGGCCATCAATTCTGCCAAAGTCCCATCTGTTCTAATTGCTTCTTATTTATTTCGTTATTCATTGGAGTTCGACGAGTCTGTCGAAATGCACCATAAAATTGACTGTATCGTCAGCTGTGTGATTGACTCAGAGATAGAGTTGTTGTTGTTGTTGTTATTGTTGTTGTTGTTATTGCCTTCTTCAAAAACTTACTTGATCTAAAACTCGCAATTAAAATTCATGTAAATTTTAATAGGTAACAATTAATTAAACCTACATCTAAAAGTTTCATTATTCATGCACAGTTAAAAATTATGGACTACTTTTTAATACAAACTTTGGTTTAAAGGAATTTTTAATCAAAAAAGTTATATTTTTTAATCCAAAATTAGTTAAATTTAGCTGGGTCTCAAACCCACGTTCCTGAAAAGAACTTACTTGCATTCGTTATGATGCAAAATAAGCGAAACTATGCTAACAACTGAATTGGACGAGTGGATAAGGTATTCGACCAGCACAACAACGTGTTCAAATCACGAACTGGTCAGAATATTTTTTTATTTTACTTTTATTTAGCTGGGCCTCGAACCCATGTTTCTGCTCGCTTGCTTACTTACTGCAAGCTTACTTGCATTCGTTATCTTTTTGGATTGAAAAATTTTAAACTTTTCCTTGGATTAAAAAGTAATATTTTTTTGGTGTTGTCCTATATGTAATATAAAAAAGTTTAAAATTTAGTCAAAGATTTTTAACCGTGTGGAGAAAAGAAAACAACGGTACAATTTGATGCCAAAAAGTACAATTTTTATTTCGGTTTGGTACAATTTCGAAATAGTTATTTTTCATCTCTGATTCAGATTATTACACAATCAGAGTAAGTTAGAATTACATCAGAATGACGTCAAATCTGTAACATGGATCGGTAGCTGCTATCGTTACGAGTTATAAGAACCAGCTACTGGTACATTTTAAGTGTGTATGGTTGTAAGATGAAGAAGTTGTACTCTCCCTCTTAAATTTTTTTATTTGCTATAATCTATCTTTACGTGACTTTACCGCATATACATAAAATAAATAGTTTCTTTAAAAACAGATACACGCACATACACACACACAAATGAACACACACAACCAACAAATGAACACTTATATTTAATTTTATTAAAAATCAAATACAGGTCATGTTCTTATCGAGTTTGTTTAAACTTTTAAATATTGGGGTCATAAAACTGTGTGCCTTCACGAGGGGCGGTAGTCCAGTTCAACTGTCACGAAGTTTTGCTGAGGTTTAAAACTTTTCCGTTTGTTTTTTCTTTTTATAGCCAAGTTTTCTTGGTTCTTAACTATCCTCAAATTCTTTGATGGTTTGTACATGTTGTTCATTCTTTTTACATCTATTTCCCAATTTCCTTGCTCATGTTTTATCATTGTTCCTTTAATTCTTATCTGTCCTTTAAAATGTCAATAGCAAAGGATATTTTAGACCATTTTGTTAAAGCTTAACTAAGACTTTTATAGTTGTTGCTTTTGTTGGTGTTGATACAATTTTATGATACTTTATCCAATGTTCTGGTGAGTTGTGTTGAAGTTTTTCTTCGTTTTTCGCTTTGTTTGCAAGAAAGCTCATCCTTTCCGAACAAAAACAATTGAAAAGTATCAATGTGCAATAAATACTCTATAAGGATAACAATTTTTAGAAGGTTATAAATAGCATAACTTGTGAGGTTTTAATTTCATTACCTACACATTTTTTATTTATTGAAAGCAATTCGAAAGGTTGTAGAAATCATGAAAACTAATTTTATTTATATGCATGAAAGTAAGGGCAGCAAGGAAAAGAAGTTAAAAATTAATATTTCATTTTAATGCTCGCATTTTAGATAAATACAAAACATATAAAATATATAAGATCTTTTGAGCAACATCCCCAATAAAAACCCATGTATTATGAGAAGCAATAAATTTAATATTTCTTTAATTTATTTACAGAATTTCGAGGATTCACACTCTTCCTTGAACAAGTCTTAAATCATTTTTAAAGAGATTTGGCACTGTTGGTAGCTTTTCATTTATATATTTTTGATAGGCTTAAATATTTAAGTTGTTATTCAAATAAAAAGTACATTTCTCCTAAATTTTCGGTTAATCGTTCAAAATGTGACTTGAATAGTGCTAGGGTACATGAAAGACTAAATTTATTCATTGACACATGCGGTTCCTGGATTCAGAAATGGCCAAATCCACTTGTCACTGTTTTATGAATATACGAATACATGGAAACAGGAACATTGTAATTTAAATAAAGTGATCATTGATATAGAATTCTACATTTGCATAAAAAATTGTAGCCAAATTCTTCGTAAATTTGTGAAATTATTTTAAAAAAATTTGAAGCCAGTTTTGAAAGGCATTACTGTTATTTGGCCATATTCAAAACTAAAAGAGTTGTACTTGGCTCCTTTTAAAACTTATCTAGTTAGACTTGTATATTAAAGAACCGTGTAAAATATAAGTAAAATTGATCATATAGTGTGCATAGAAACACACATAACTAATATAGTCTCAGCTTCAAGCAAAGCTTAAATAAAAAAACATTGTTATATTGACCACCTACGATTTTGCTCATACTTTCAGAAATAAATCTTCTTATGAAATAGGAACACTAATTTGAGTAAACAAATTTTAAGATTTTTGTTTTACTTTTTAGGTTCTAATTTGGTCAAAATTGAAGAAAAAATTAAATTGATTAACTTTTGAAAAGTTATAGATTCAACAAGGCAAACTCGATTTTCACGTTGAGGTATTTTTGAAAAGACAATAAAAATTCATTATTAAAAAATTTATTTAAATTAAAGTCAAATATCAAATATCTGAATATCTCGAAATTTTGATCCAATTTGGAAAAACTGAGTATGCTACTAAATTTTACTATCAAAAAGAGAGTTTAAACGTCACGGCGTTTTTTGGTTAAGTTTAAAATTTAACTACAGTGCAATAAAAAAAGATTTAAAAAATTAAGAATTGAAAAAATTACAGGCTAGTGGAGTGGGGGTGCTAAAAACAATGGTGCAGCTACATGGCCATTTTCGCGAAATAGCGACTGCTTGAAAAAAAGTTATTATATTGGCTTTTTTTTCAAAGTTATGAACTTTTGAAAATATTAAAAACAAAATTTTTACATAATCCCAGTTCGGGTTATAGAGGGATGTATGAAAAAAACACACACAAAATTTTAAGTTTATCGGTTCATTAGAACTTAACCTGCCTTTAGAGTGGTGGAAAAATGTCACGCCATTAGTGTGGTGGGGTACCCCAAAAGTAAAAGTCGTATAAATACTACAAAAAAATTTTTATCGAAAAAGTTTAGATCGCTTCTGATCTCTTGATTGAATTACTATTAAAAAATAAAATTTTTTTATGCGTTGCAATTAAAACCAAAAAATAGTTTTATTGAAACCTACAAGTACTACTTACAAGATATTGAAGGAAGTAAGGTCTCGGGGGTATGTCATATCCCACCACACTAACAGCGAGTTAAGATAACGACATCATATCAACCGTGTTGAAAAAAGTAGTTTCGAGAAAAACGCGTTTAAAGTTTTTAAGTTAAGTTTCAGGCAGTGTAACTGACGACACTAAATTTACTATAACTTTAAAAATAGTTCGAATTTTTAAAAATACTTTTAAGCAGATATTTTTGAATGTTTAAACTATCAAAAAATTAAGAACAGTTTTTTTTCAATTTTTTGCATACTGCCTAAAAGGAGGTTTTAGGCAAACAATTTTTTTTTAAATTAGAATTTTTAATATAATTTTTTTTTCACGCATTCTTTTCACGCATCGTTTTTTGATTTGCTTGAGTGAAATCTCAATAACGATACTTTCTTCTATACACCTTTTTCTTAGAATTGTTGTTTTTTTACTTGCGTCTATTGCAACAAGAGGATATAAAGTTAAAAATATTTCTTTGTAAGCAGTGAGAATTGAACCAGCATCATTTCGATCGAGAGTTCTACACACTTTAAGATTCATTCAATATTAAGTATAAACTGAAGCTAAGTTGCAGCAGATGACAAGAATTTATTAAAAGGATTATGCATTAGCTATCCTACATATTCTTGTGTAAATGCGTGAAGCTGTGATGCAGCAGATCACAATAATCGATCAAAAGCATTGGGCATTAGCTATCCAAACAACAAAAGTTGCAAGTTCCATTGAACGTGTTGAAAATTATCACAAGACGTCAATTGTTTTAGGTGGAGATTTTAATTGCGAATTCAGACATGAATGTTCATAGGCACTTTAGGCAAAGCCGGTGGTCTAGCGCTAGAAAATTAAAAGTATTTTTAGGATTTTTTTAAAAGTTAAAACATGGCTCTCAATGAGACGCTCTCAAGGAAAAGGGGCATGGGCAGTGTTGTAGATTTTGACTTTTCTATTTATCTGAAAAATAAAAACCAAGAATATTATTAATCACTATTAGTGAAGCTATGGCTGGCACTAGAAAAATATTGTTAATTGACAGAATGACGCGCTTTTAAAATTAAGTTCTTAAAACAGCTTGTTTTCTACCGGTTATTAAGTGTAAAATATACGATATTTTTTAAATAAAACTTTGATTCTAGTTCCAGCGATAGACACTGATGTTTTGAATAGCATATTTAAATTTCAGATGATTCGGCAGAATAGTTTTTTGTTTTTTCTACAACACCATGCCGAAAAAAGTAGTTTTGAGATAATGAGTATAAAGAGAATAAATGTAGACGAAACACTGTGACTAGACACCTACTAAAACGGCCGTAGAAGTGAAAATAAAGTCAGAAAGATTATATTCTTGAAATATATAAAAAAAATTAATTTCATAAAAATTCGAGGGCTTAAATAATGTCGTTTGATTAAATATTACGAATGATAAACGATCCAAATATTTTCACAACACGATTAGGACGATTGATGTAATATTAGCTAGAAATATCGATGAAATACTTCTATGTCTCATTTTAGAAATTGCGATGTGCCACCGATTTCCCTCACCGATTTTCTCACTTTTGCTATTCTTGGGCGCAGGAACTGAGGAGAAAGGGTAAATAAAAATCATCGAAAATAATGGCCGTACCAGCGATTTTGCGCCAATTGTCGCTTTTACTCTTTCACTCACATCAACAAAAAAAAATTGCTTGGCCGAATTTCATGTTTGCTTTGATTCGTATTCGTAACAAAAAAAAAGATGAAAAAAATCGGTGAGCGACATCGGCGGCATATCGTCAAATCTAAAATAGGACTATATAACACAGTACGACAGTGGTTGGTGCACATGAGAAATGTTAACAGAATATGAAAATAGGCTTAAAATAAAGAAATACGTGTCTCGGCGTTTTGCTGTAGCACGTCAGAATTTTTTGAAAATCGATTTTTAAGTTTCGAAGAACAGTGGAGGTTCACTTGTAATGTAATACTCTTAAAAAAATTTCTATAAAAACAGAATGGGTGAACCGATTTTAATGTTTGAGCCAGTTTTGAAAAGGGAATTAAATTGGGATTTTTTTTTCTACTCAAAAACAATTTTTTTCCTCCGCTAGATGATGCTTTAATTTTCATGTAAAGTTAAAAAATAACCAAGAATGTACGAAATTCATTAAAAATATTAACTAATCCTTCAATAAATAAAGTAGAATGTGCTTCGCTAGACGAGAACCGCTTGATTCAGCGA